>JAINUG010000187.1:1270000-1595000 GCA_029706075.1 Aldrovandia affinis
GTGGTTGTGAGAGAGAGAGAGAGAGAGAGTGTGTACAGTGTGTGTATGAGTGCAGTGTGACAGTGGGGATGGTGACTCTGTGTAGACTATAGACAGCAGCTCCTCGGTGTGGTTATTAATGAGCTCTGACTGGCTGTATTGATCAGGCTGGGCCCTGTGGCCCGCGCCCTGCTCCTGACTCCCCTCGCACGCCTCTTTAATTTGCAGCCACTCTCCGCGCACTCTATCTCAGTGACAACGACTTCGAGATGCTCCCGCCAGACATCAGCAAGCTGGCCAAGCTGCAGATCGTGAGTAATTTGTCTAAATTACCCGCCAAAATCAATCCTTTCTTCTTAAAAAATTGTGTTTGTTTGTTTGTTTCTTATGTTTGCCCTGATTTGAGCTGTGCCTGGTTTCCCGCCCTGGAAAGGTCAGGACAGGGTGGTCCCCCTGCGTCTTGGTGTGTCAGGACTTAAAGAGCAATCATTTGTTTGCTTGTGCGAGATAATAATAATAATGCATTTTATTTAATTGGTGCCTTTTTGGACACCCAAGGTGAGATGAGATTTTTGAGGTTCTGCACAGCTGAATAGTGTAAAAAGCTTTCCATTTTTCTCAAGCAGGGATTGGAGCTTTTGGTATGTGCGTGCGTGTCTACACGTATGTGTTAAAGCCTGCACTCTCATGTATGTGAAGCACAGATCTGTTTGCAAGGCTGGATTACCACTTGTATTTCACAATATTATATTCACTTGTCCCTGACGATCTTATGGAGATTGAAACCCATAGCTGCCTGGATCGTTACTGACTTCTCCTCCCCCGCTCTCTCTCCTGTTCTCCCTCTCCTCCTCTCTGTAGCTGAGCATGCGGGACAATGATCTGATCTCTCTGCCGAAAGAGATCGGAGATCTGGCCCAGCTCAAAGAGCTGCATATCCAGGGCAACCGCCTGACTGTGCTGCCCCCAGAGCTGGGTAAGAGTACTGCACGCTGTACACACACATACACACTATGTACACACTGTACACTATATACACACTATACTATATACACACACGCTATAAACACACTATACACACTATACACACTGTACACACGCTGTACACGCACTATACACTATTATACACGCTGTACACACACTATATACACACTGTACACACACCATACACACTATACACTATATACACACTGTACACACACTATACACACACACACTATATACATACACACACTATACACACTCTATACACTATATACACACTATACACTATATACACGCTATACACACACTATACACACTATACACTATATACACACTGTACACACACCATGCACACTATACACTATATACACTATACACACACACCATACACTACACACTATACACACGCTGTACACACACTATACACTATATACACACTGTACACACACCATACACTATACACACACTATATACACACTATACACTATATACACACGCTGTACACACACCATGCACACTATACACTATATACACTATACACACACACCATACACTACACACTATACACACGCTGTACACACACTATACACTATATACACACTGTACACACACCATACACTATACACACTATATACACACTATACACTATATACACTATATGCACACACTATACACACTGTACACTATATACACACTATACACTATGCACACACTATACACAATACACACACTATACACACTGTACACTATACACACACACTATACACACACTATACACTATACACACACTATACACTATATACAACACTGTACACACACTATACACTATACACACTGTACACTATATGCACACACTATATACACACTATACACGTTATACACTATACACTATATACACACTATACACACTACACTATACACTATATACACACTGTACACACTGTACACAACGTACACACACTATACACTATACACTGTACACTATATACACACACTATACACTATATACACACTATACACTGTACACTATATACACACTGTACACACACACTGTACACTACATACACATACTATACACACACACTATATACACACTATACACTATACACACACTATACACACACTATACACTGTATACACACTATGCACTATACACACACTACACTATACACACACTATACACTATACACACACTGTACACACACTGTACACTACATACCACTATATACACACACTATACACACACTATACACTATATACACACACTATGCACACACTATACACTATATACACACTGTACACTATACACACTATATACACACACTATATACACATACACACACCATACACACACTATATACACACACTATACACTATATACACACTATTCACTATATACACACCATACACACACCATACACTATATACACACTATATACACACTATACACACTATACACTATATACACACTGTACACACACACTGCACACTACATACACTGTACACTACATACACGCACTATACACACACACACTATACACTATATCCACACTATACACTACACTCAGTGGCCACTTTATGAGTGTGAGTATCTCAGAAACTGCTGACCTCATGGGATTTTCACACAACAGTCTCTAGAGTTTACAGAGAATGGTGCAAAAACCAAAAAACATCCAGTGAGCGGCAGTTCTGTGGGTGAAAACGTCTTGTTAATGAGAGAGGTCAGAGGAGAATGGCCAGACTGGTTCAAGCTGACAAGAAGGCGACAGTAACTCAAATAACCACGCATTACAACAGTGATATGCAGAAGAGCATCTCTGAATGCACAACACGTTGAACCTTGGAGTGGATGGGCTACAGCAGCAGAAGACCATACTGGGTTCCACTCTTGTCAGCTAAGAACAGGAAAGTGAGGCTACAGTGAGCACAGGCTCACCAAAACTGGACAGTTGAAGATTGGAAAAACGTTGCCTGGTCTGACGAATCTCGATTTCTGCTGCGACATTCAGATGGTAGGGTCAGAATTTGGCATAAACAACATGAATCCATGCATCCATCCTGCCTTAGTGGTTCAGGCTGGTGGTGGTGGTGGCGGTGGTGGTGGTGGTGTAATGGTGTGGGGAATGTTTTTTTGCCACACATTGGGCCCCTTAATATCAATTTAGCATTGTTTAAATGCCACAGCCTACCTGAGTCTTGTTGCTGACCATGTGCATCCCTTAATGGCCAGTCTACCCATCTTCTAATGGCTACTTCCAGCAGGTTGATGCGCCATGTCACAAAGCACACGTCATCTAAGCTGATTCCACAAATATGACAATGAGTTCAGTGTAGTCCAATGGCCTCCGCAGTCACCAGATCTCAGTCCAATAGAGCACCTTTGGAATGTGGTGGAACAGGAGATTCGCAGCATGAATGTGCAGCTGACAAATCTGCAGCAACTGCGTGATGCTATCATGTCAACATGGACCAGAATCTCTGAAGAATGTTTCCAGCACCTTGTTGAATCCATGCCACAAAGAATTCAGGCTGTTCTGGGGTAAAGTACTACCCATTACTAGAAAGGTGTACCTAATAAAGTGGCCACTGAGTATATATACACACTGTACACACGCTATACACTATACACACTGCACACACACTATACACTATACATACACTGTACACACACTATACACACACTGTACACACACTATACCCACATTTATCAATACACTGTACACAAAATGGGCCTCATTTATCAATAATTGCGTAAATATGCACGCAAGTTTCCTGTAAATTATACAAACTAACAACTTCCGCCGCATTTATCAAACGTCCGGAGGCACTTCGTTTTCAATCGTATCCCGTGCATATACCCCAAACAGTCATAAATTGGAAGCGCGTTTACAGTCCCTTAATTAACATGATTGAACCGCCTCCGAAATACTATATATGGCAAAGCAGGAAACCCACAAAGATGATCCTCAGGTGAGAAATGACATCAAAGAGGCAGAAGAAGAAGAAATTCTCAGACGCAGAGGTGGAGGTAATACTAGATACTGTTCAACAGAACAAAAATGTATTATTCATTAGCAGAAGCATTGGGGCACAAGTCACAAGACAAGTTAATAGCGTTTCATCTGTTGAACAAAATGTACAAGAAGTCAAACTTAAATGGTTTGATATGAAGCTAGAAACTAAAAAACGAATAACCGCATGCAGGCAAAAATGAATGCCACTGAAGGAAGTCAAGGAACACCAGACAAGCTCTCCCAAACGGAGGAGCGCATCGATGCCATCATCGGTGAGATGTCGCTGTCCGGTATTATTCCAGAAGGGGAATAATAGGCGACGGTGTTGGTGGATGGAGCTTTAATGCACACATGGGTACAATCTATGGCACCTATCATATTAGGAAGGCTGGCCAGATTGAAAACCAATTACCTGTTTGACACAAATTTGGCTCTGCGCACTATAGGGAAATCCAATATACTCCGAGGGGCTAGTTTAACAATGGCTCATGGAGGGTTGGATATTCCATAACGGTCGCCAATCTCCCTTTGGAAAGTGCCTGTGGTCAAAAAGCCAAGCACTGACAGCTCTTGGACATGTGTTGGAATGGCATAAGATCTTCTTGTTTGCCTCGTTAAGTCTGGCTCTAAGATGTTGCACAGCCTCAATAGAAGGGTTCTAGGGAATCGGGACCAGCTCATGAGCCACTCGTCATCCTCGGCAAAAAAGTCAGACCGGTCCCTGAAAATGCGATCTCGCCAATTCCTCTAATAGCGCAATTACAAAATATTGCTATTACAAAATATATATATATTTTTTTTTAACTTAATTAAAATAGTATTTGCAACCAATTTATGTTAGTTTCTTTATAATGTATCTTTCTTTGTGGTATTTCAGTACAGGTACTCCTCACTTAACGACCGAGTTCCGTTCTTATGACTAGGTTGTTAAGCGAATTGGTCGATAAGCGAGGAGCCGCCCCTTACCGATATTTCAAGCATACTGAGCTGTTAGTGGGTTTGTGTCAACCGTCTTTAGATATTGTTTTAATGTCACCTTTGCACCATTTATAACATTTTTAGTACATTTTTTTATGTTTATACAGTAGTGTACTGTATACTGTAATAAACAGAATAGAGGAAATCAGCTCTAATATACATGACTTAGGTTTGCATACTGTAAATACAGGTAATTGTTTTTATTTATTCTGAATAAAGAAAAGGTCTAAAGGAAACTCCAACTTTATAACTTTGTTTAAATTTGCATAACTCTTACATATTACAGAACATAAAAATACAATCAGCAAAAATGTATAGACGAAATATGTAGTCTTGGGGATTGCGAACCCTAGTGTAGTGAATACTGACCGACTGCGGGAACGAGACTGAGACTGAGAAATGGTGATGCGAGATGAGATGCTTGACGCTGAGATGCCCCGCTGCCGTTTCAACGACCAAAGTTCTCGTACAGAGTACAATACCGACTGGTCGGAGAGCTGGTCGTAAGTCCGCACGGTCGTTAAACAGGTAGGTCGTTAAGTGAGGAGTACCTGTATTTCAGGACAAAATACGTAGACAAAGAAGCCTATTTAATGACCAATTTTATCAATAAAAGTGAAAGATTTGAGTTAAAAGACGAACTGCAGAGTTTACACACACTGTGCCTGGTCTCAGGTTTTCGTAAATTTCCTTCGCACGTCCGAACAAACAAGTTTGATAAATCCCAATTTTCATGTGTAAATGAAATTTTGTTTGTATGTTGCTTGATAAATGAGGCCCAATGTACACACACACTATATACTATACGTACACACTATACACTACGCACACACACCATATTATACTATACACTACGCACACACACTATACTATACGCACACGCTATACACTGTACACACACGCTATACACTATAAACTCACTAAACACACACTACGTTGTACTCCAGAAACAGTGCTCTCCGAAAGCACACCTCATTCAGTAAAAAATACAAATAAAGAAAGAAAGTTAACACCACAATGCGATGATGTGATGCTTTAATTAGTACCTTTTCAAATTCATATCCCGGTACGCAATACCATTTAGCTTTAGTGGTAAAGGATCTGGCCAGGTAAAGGAAAGAAGTGTATGAGCTCTCTCACCTGTGGCCTGTCCGAGCAGGTGCACTGGACAGCTGTGATCAGGGGGCTACATCTGACCGGCGGCATGTTTCTCAGGCTGTCTTTGGCTGTCACAGTTAATGTTAAATAAGACAAAAGTTCCATGCGTGAAGGAAAACAAAAGAGAGAAAGAGAAGTTCATTGGCAAACTTGTTGGAAAAGAGTTTAGTGGAGTGTGGGTGAAGCAGCGACGGCAGATTAACGGCTAAATTGCATTAATGGAGTTTTCTGCTGGCATGCGGCCTGGGCTTAATTTGGCGGCTTCTTTGACAGGTTTTTTTTCTCCCCGACACTCGCTAATCAGTAACAATTTAATTAGCCCCCTGTGTGCCCCTATCCGCCCGTGACTACACGGCAACTTCGGCAAAACTTTCCCTTTTATTTTCGCACCTTCTCTCAGTCTTCCTTTTTTTTCTCTCCCCGTGTTCTCATTTCTACGTCCATCTGTGACCCCCCCCCCCCAACTCTCATCCTCCTCCCCTCGCCTGCCCTTTAGCCCCCCATTTAATACACTATGTTGTCTCTTTCATGCCCTCCCTCCTGCTTTGGTTCTCTCCTCTATTCCCTGCCTGTCCTTCACTTATTTTCTCTCCCCCTCTTTTCCCACACCTCCCCCTCCCTCCATCCACTGTTTTCCTACATTCTGTCTCTCATGTCCTCACCTCACTCACACTCTTTCCCTCTCTCTATCTCTTTCCCTTTTCTGCCCTGACTTAACAATCCGTGTGACCAGAGGCTAGCGTCTCTCCAGAGGGGCGCAGTCATGAATGCTTTAAAAAAACAACCTTTTAGATTGTGTAGATGTTTCTTTATGCCAATATAGGAGTTTGATTTGTTTCATAATTTTCTTTTGACTCAATTTGACAGTTGTGATGCAGTGCTGGTTTGTGTTGAAATGTTTTCTTTTGTGTTAGCGAACAGAAAATAATTGAGAAGCACAGCTGACTGAGAGGGAGCTGAGCTCTTGGGTTTGCAGTGCCTTGTATTGCATATAGACTGTTGGCCTTATTGTTAGTCTATAGATTGTAATGGCCTTTTCTGTATTTGAAAGAAAATTGGATACTGGCCTAGTTCAGACATGCATCCATTGTTAGGGGTATTCCAATGTACTTGCAGTACCTTTTCTTTTTTTTCTCCATTTTCTCCATTTTCTCCCTATTTGCTAGCCAATTGTACCCTCTTTCTCATTTAACTACCCCCCCTCGTACTACGAGCTCACCACCGCAACTCTGGGACTCGCAGTGACGAACGGCCTCCTCCGAGACGGAACTCACCAAGCTGTTGACTGTAACTCCAATACACCCAGAGCCACTTTGCACCTTTGATGGAAGGCCATCATTTGCTGCCAGGGCCCAGCTCTGGCAATATTCCTCCAGCAGATCCAGGGTCTGTTCCAGTCCCTGTTCAGAGGATAATAGTCAGGGCCAGGCCTTAACAGAGCAAAGAATTTAGCTTCCTTTTTGTTCCTGGCAAGAGCTGAAGATCGTTCCGCTCACACAGCAGACCCATCGATCTAGATATTGAACTCCGTTGGACTCAAACTGCTGTCCCACCTTGCGCATTTCCCATTGTTGTGCTGGGAAACATATTGTCGTATTGGTTCCCTATAGGCAGAGGCTGTGGGTTACATTTGTTAAAGACCGAAGAAAGAAGAGTAAGAAAAGGATAGCAGCGCACTGTTGTCATGCCCCCAAGTGATTCTTTATCTGTGAGCAGTGATGACGTTTTGACCACTCTGTCTTGGTCAGGGTTAAGTTAATATTAATAAGTCGCTTGGGAGCGTAACAGCAGTGTGTTTCTATTATTTTGTTCTTTTGTGTTCTTCTTGTTTTGGTGTGTGCAGCAACTGTGGAGAATTCTGGACATGCATGTGCCTTAAAGGCAGACTTCACCCTGATCCTGTCCTCCTCCCTCTCTCTGTTTCGCTCTCTGTCTGACCTCAGGTAACTTGGACCTGACCGGGCCCAAACAGGTCTTCAAAGCCGAGAACAACCCTTGGGTGACGCCCATCGCTGACCAGTTCCAGCTGGGAGTCTCCCACGTCTTCGAATATGTCCGTTCCGAGACCTACAAGTAGTAAGTGACCACACCACAGAAAACTTCTATCAGGGTTTGGGTATATTCATTCATCCAGCTGGGGAAGGTGGGGGTTCAAATCATATTGGTAATTTTAAGATAAAAAGAAAGACAATGATAACCAGTAAATAATGGACATCATTGCTATGTTCTCTGTAGGCAATTTGCAGAATGCGAGAGTGTGTGAGTGCGTGTGTGTGTGTGTGTGTGTGTGTGTGTGTGTGTGTGTGTGTGTGTGTGTGTGTGTGTGTGTGTGTGTGTGTGTGAATGCGAGCGATGGAGTGTGTGTGTTGTGCAAGATTTGTGAAGAAAACTGGGCTGTCCATCAGCGTCAGAGAAACAGAAATCAGTTGAATAAATTAACTTCTTGTGTTCCAATTAAAATGGTCAGTAACAACCTGGCAGACGCATAGACGCTGCTGTTTAGCCACGCGTGAAAGAGCACGCCAGGAGGTTGTCTGCTTCGCCGTGTGCCGTTACAGACTGTAAAAAGTGCACGTGCACGCTCCATCAGAGGTAAAGCAGAGGTTTTGTACATACAACTGATGGTGTATTGGTTAAATGCTTGCAGTATATCAGTGTGGATTTGAGCCACGATTGAACCCTCCATTAATGAAGAAAATTAAAGAGATGCGCAGTTTGTCGTCATGTTTTTCCAGTGCTTGTTGGGAAAGCTTGTTGTTGCGATGGAGTGTGAGTGACAGAATCGATGCAGTAGATGCAGGTTTAAGGGTGTGGGGTGGTGTAGGTGCTGAGTGGAGCCAGGCTGTGTAACATTCAGGGTGTGGGGTGGTGTGGTGTGGTGTGGGTTGAGCCGGACTGCAGCCAGGCTGGTAACATCTCCATCATCCTCTTATTATGACGTTGTATTAGCCACGTGAGAGTACATTTACATTTTAAGCATTTAGCAGACGCTCTTATCCAGAGCGACTTACAAGATGTGCATAAATACATTGGTGTCTGTATGTCTGAAGGTGTATCAGAAATGCGGTGCACAGAATACAGCATTTTTATGGGTGCATTTTTAAAAGGATGTTTTACCCATTTCTAAAACGTGGTGTAAATAAAAATTCAAAAGCTACGTTATTTAAGTGCAGTAAAATTGTTAGTGGCTTTTGGGGGGGATGCATCGAATAGTCTTACAACTAAAAGTTTTTAATTTTTTTTAATTTTTACATATTTTTGCAAATTCCTTATAAACCATTGGGACTGTAAAACTAATCTTTACCACAAAAAAATAAATTCCCCAAATAAAGAATAATCACCATCATACTGAATTGATAATACTTTTAAGTAACCGGGAGCGTTGACGTAGACGCACTTAAAAGTAGGTTTGAAGGCAGCGTGCTTGACGCCATCGTGAGGTGTCTCAGTGCCCCAAATGAGCCGGACGCTCTGTGCTGGCCTCCACTGATGGGGCCACAGTTACGTTGCTGCCTGCGTACATAAGACTGTTTCAACCCAAATTTAATAACCCTTCTTCTGTACTACCAACCAAGAACAAATCCACGCAGGTGATCATAATCAATGTTCAGCGTGTGTGATTGTGAATTGGATATACTGCCAAAATAAAGGAAACACTTGAGTAAATGAAGGATTCTGGTGGCTCTGTTATGGTGTGAGGTACATTTTCCTGGCTTGATTCCCTTACAGGGCAAGGTAAATAACGCCAGTAAATACAAAGCCATTGTGAGTGATCACCTTAATGAAGCATTTCTATCCTGATGGGAGTGGTCTCTTCCAGGATGACAATGCCTCCATCCACAGGGCACGAATGGTCACTGAATGGTTTGATGAGCATGAAAATGATGTAAACCATATGCCATGGCCGTCTCAGTCACCAGATCTCAACCCAGTTGAACAATTCTGGAGATGCCTGAGTGGCGCCTGAGACAGCGTTTTCCACCACCCTCAGTAAAACACCAAATGACGCAATTTCTCAAGTAAGAATTGTGTTGCATCCAGACACTTGTAGAATCTATGCCAAGGCACATTGAAACTGTTCTGTTTGCTCATCTTTATGTTGGTGTTTCCTTTATTTTGGCAGTTACCTGTATTTTTGTATATAACATTCCTATCGTCCAGAATAGAAACTAACAGTTGTATAACCGGCCATCTTTTCTCTTTGTATTGTTTGTAAGTAAGCTGTAGATGCGTACAATGTTTTGAGTTCATTTTTTTGTTTCATTTTTTTACCCAAGATTGGCTGGCCCAGAATCTATCCAAAACCCTAGTTATGTAAAACGGTTCATGTTCCCGAGAGAGATTTAGCAGCGTCTGCCTGGCTAGCTTAATTGTCACCCACAGAAGTAATCCTTTTCCCTGTACCACATAAATTGGTGCAGGTGTTAATCTGCCTTAATCAGTACCAGCGTACATACAACAAAAGCCCTTCTGTCGCGTGTCAAAGTCTGCCTTAAGAGAAACCAATTGCGATGCATTCTTATCAGCAATATATAGTACTGTTTTGTCAGTGTATATTTGTTCACATTTGCATGAGGATTTTCTTTTGCATTTGTGTGCAGCATATTTGTACTTTTACATTTTCAAAATTGGGTCAAATTAATGGGCACTGCTTTTACAGTGGCATCCATTGTGATGTCATTTTCTGTCGTTGAGCTGACACACTTGTGAAACAGGTCATGTCCGAAATCACCCCCTATATGTCATACAGTTCACTATTTCGGGTTTCAGCCATTTTGTAGTCAAGTTCCAATTTGAAAAAGAAATCTGATCGACTTTATAGACCACTACTAGAAATATCACAGAACTCACTGCAAATTGTAGTGGTGAAGCAATGTGCTATCAATGTCTAAAGTACCATAATGCATCGCAATTTCTGACTAGGTAAAGGCACTGAAATGATGATGAAATGATAGCAAAATATTGTCTAAAATTGTCTCATGCCCTGACCCCTCACATAGTGTTCAATATAGATGAATCTATGTAGGGAATAGGGAATGAGGGAAAGAATTTGGACATGGCCACAGTCTATTCCTTTAGTAACAGAACACAGATTCACAGTGTGCTGCCTAGAGGCCCGGTCTATTGTTTTAGTAACAGAACACAGAGATTGCAGCCCTGTTTGGTCACCACACCTGTCACGTTAATAACACAGTGACACATGCTGTAAATTGGGGCATTATGGTCACTTTGTCACACAGGCATATTGTTTGCACTCACTCAAGTTTAGCCTTGATTAGTGACAGTGGAACTGTACTGTGATGTCACGCATCGTTACATCAGCCAGAGCAAGCACAGGAGGCTATTGCATCACAGTACATTGTGCTCTTACATCATCCAGAGGACGAACAGGAGGCTATTATGACATCACAGGGAGCTGTAAGGATCGCCCGACTGGAGGAGCGTTTTGTGAGTCGTATGTAATAAATGAGGGAGGCGGGAGACTGGTGGACACGTGCTTGAGATGAGACCCACAATAGACGCACACACATGGACACACAAGCCTGGGCAGCATGTACCCGTATCTCCTCTGCTCTCTCAGTGGTCAAAGCGCAAGCTTTCGCTAACCTAATGCGGTGGTCTGTGTGCAGTATGCATCTCTGTGCTGTGAATCATTCAGGCCTGCCGTTTGCGTGTAGTTCTGTGGTTCTGGAAGAGGCGCGGTGGCCACATTAACGGCGCGATGGTGTGGATCCCCCAGCCCTGCTCTCCCACAGACTGATCTAAGGGCCTCGCTCTGAGCACAGACACAGAGAGGATGTTTTTATTGTTCAGCCGCTTGCTGAGCCTGTTTCCGCCGTGGCCCGCGAACCGCTTACTGGAACTGATCTCTCCCCAGGGCCCATGTGTCTCCTCTCAGCATGAGGAGAGAGCATTTCACATATTCTTCTGCCTTTGTAGAATCCAGCAGCAGCCTGTGTGTGCGTGTGTGTGTGTGTGCGTGTGTGTGTGTACGTGCGTGTGCGTGTGTGTGTGTGTGTGTGTGTGTGTGTGTGTGTGCAGTCATCAAACAGTGGCATACCATGTAGGGTGGAATCATCAAGCAGTGGCATACCATGTAGTACTACTGTAACTTCCAGTCCTCATTTCCCTTGCATACACACACACACACACACACACACACACTCGCTCTCAAACACACATGCACACTCACACGCACACTCGCTCACCTTCCAACCCTCTCACCAAACACACGGTGCAATTTTTCAATGTTCTTGTGCAACTTCCCTAAGTTCCCTTTCCGTATTCAGGCCTTCTCCAAGTGAAAGGTTGCACCCCCCACTCGTGTTTGACAGTTGTTTGCTGATACAGCTTTGCTGTTTTGACAAATGAGAGTTTGTGCGATGTTTAGTCAATGCTGTCTGCATCAGCGATCACTTTAATAGCAGATGGCCATCAGAAAGGTGTTGTGTGATAAATCACACACACTCACTCTCTCTCTCACACACACACACACACACACACACTGCGGTGGCTTTCAAAGGAGTCTGTGGATCTGATACCACCTCCTTATTCATCATCCATCACCCGTTTCCATACGGCACTCGATCGCTTCGTTTCACCGATTAAAACCGTCGCTCTCCTGATTGGTTTATAGTTTGTCGCAAAGTCGGCCCGTGCCGGTGACCCAGGGCCCCCGGAATCGATCAACATTTGTCCGTGATATTTTCACATCTTTCTCTTTTCAGTTTGGCAAGTTTTAAATTGAACTGTGTTTGTTTGTGTGTGTGTGTGTGGGGGGTGACTGCTGCTTTTAATTTGTGAGTCAGAGTTTGGGACAAACGTCAGTCGAACCCTGGCCTCGGTCAGCTGAGACCCTGGTGGCCTGTGCTGAAGTCTGCGCAAAGCTTGCGGCCATCTCTTAGGAATGTAGCCCATAGACCTCGCGCATAGGGGCAAACAGCACCACAATGCCAGCCAGGTTCGCACACTGACCCTGAGGTAGTTGCAGTCCACAGGCACCGGCACGGTTTCCTTATGTTCGTACGCTAGAGAGTATAGCCTCATTAGAAATGTTACATTTCATATTGTACGTTTTCTATATGTTTTGCCAATAGCACTCTTGTTCTCTGGCATTGTGGGTAAGAGCGGCTGCTAAGTTAATGCAGTGTGATGCTAGCCGTGCCATTGAATTTAGAGAGAGAGACCGAGGGAGAGAGGAACAGAGGGGAAAGTAGACAAATGGAGGGATGAGGAAGAGAGAGAGAGAGAGAGCGGGGAGAGAGGAGCTGAGAGGAGAAAGTGGACAGTTGGAGGGATGAGGAAGAGAGAGAGAGAGAGCGGGGGAGAGAGGAACTGAGAGGGGAAAGTGGACAGATGGAAAGAGAAAGACAGAAAGAAAGACAGACAGAGGGAGAGAGAGAGAGAGAGAGAGAGAGGTATGGGGGACAGGACGGGTTGGCGCACTTTACGAGTCTTCCAAACCAAATCACTGCAGGTGCTTTAAAATGGCCGCCGCTCTCCCGGTCACGTCAGGCCAGCAGCTGCACACCTTTAAGGAGCTCAGTCTGTTAAGATGTGGGGATGGGACGTCGGGCAGGGCTTTTTATTGTGCTGCTTTAATGACAGGTTCATGGGCTGCGTTCAGCACTTCAGACAGAGGAGAAAGCAGCTCCTTAACTGACCTCCTCCTATCCTTTCTTTCTTTTTTCCCGGTACTTCCTGTACAAGGTGGGTTGTGTCGTGAGTGCCGGTCTGCTGATCCCATACATATTTAATGCGGCAGCTTGTTAACCTGACAGAGGGATCTGCAGCCAGACTGGCAGGGGAAGCCACCACGCACTCCTGGAGCATTAACATATCCTAAACCCTGTCTCTGCTCCTGTTCCTCCCATCTTTTATTCATCTTCTCCTTTCTCTGTCTCTTTTCTCCTCTTTCTCTCTCTGAGCGCACTGTCGGCACTGACTCTTCTCTCGTCAGAATGCTGTCTGCCGAATATGACCTGCGATTATACTCCCGGCCTGCTCGGGCCGAGAACACCCCCAACCCCCCTTACCTTCTATTACTCTCTCTCTCCCTCTCTCCCTGTCTCTGCAACTCAGCAGCTCCCCTCCAGTGTGAATGCAGTACCTCGGTGTCCCCACTAGGTGGTTATTTCTGTTGGTGTACACACCAGCCCCACCACCCCCCCAAGTTTTAAATAACAAATGGGAAGTGTTAAAATTCTCACCCCTCTGCTCCGCGCTGCGCATGTGGTGGAGGGAGGGGGACGATAATTAGGCAGCGACTAGCTTCTGATCATGCAAATGGGGGTGTCTGCTCTCTCAGCGCTTCTGAAGTAGCCGAGTTGAAGGAGTTTCCAGCAGGAACTGTGTTTAAAGTGTGCTGCCTGTACCTGTCACCCGCCGCCCAGGCGTCTGTAATGCCTGTTATAGGGAGGGTGCCCTGTTCTTGTTCTGAAAGACTTGAGGGCCAGATTTACGAAGGAAATGCCACTACAATGCGGCTCTTTTGCTGTCGCCAATACCCACACACTAAAGACCAATTCACTAAGATAGGTTCTAATTACGCAATCAAAGAAATGCAATGGCATCATTCAAAACTTTGTGGTAGGAGACACAAAGTGCCAAGAAATGGATACGGAGTGGCGAGGGGACCACCAGAAAAAGAAAATGTACATTTACAGATCAGGGAATGGAGGTAATGGTCAACGAGGTACAGCATCACAACGCCATATTACAGTGTAGGGAAACAACACCAACGGAGAGGAGAGACATTTAGAGTGACCTCACCAAAAACATATTCATTAGGCATAATGCAACGAACAGTATACGATGTAAAAAGACATGATGTTAGAATAGAATATTAACACCGACAGAATGGCAGGTGGAACAATGTGCATTGTAAAAACCTTGTTTTGTTTTGTGAATTTGTTTTGTCTTCTCTGTCTACTGGTAAATATATGTGAAGGTTTGCTCTCTGGAAACACGGAGAGCGCAATACAAAATGCACATTGTGAAATCCCTGCAACCCGCAAATGGTTTATTTGAAAGTATCAAGCCGAATTGTGCCTTTGATTCTTTCATTGTGAACGTGTAGTAAATTCAACGTAGCTATTACAGTCTTCTAGTGGCTGCTTTTGCATCGGAAAAGCAGTCGCAATCCTTTAGTAAATCTGGCCCAGAATAAACAAGAATAACATCGTCCAGGAACAGAACACACTTAAATTGTTTGTTTTGGATAACACACACACACACATTTTAATGTTTCACTGAACTCTGAAATTAAAGCATAGAACAAATAAACAATTGTAGATAAAAAAGAAATAATGGAATCGTTTGGTTTAACAAAATGTAATCTAAATCTTTGACTGCTCAAAGTAGCCACCTTTTGCAGATATAACAGCCGAGCACACTCCTGGCATTCTTTCTACAATGAAAATCAAATACTGTTTGGAAAGTTCTTCCCAACACTGTTGCAGAAGTTCCCACAAATGTGTTGCAGCCCTTTTGGTTCAGGGTGCCAGTCACTCTGTGCAAGTTGCCGACTCTGGATCCAGCAGAGCCCCAGACCATCACGCTTCCTCATCCAGGTTTGACAGTTGGTTTCACACACTGAGGAACCATCCTTTTGCCTTCTCGACGGCGTACAAAAACCCTGCGTGATGAACAGAAGATTTTGATTCATCGGTCCATAAGACCTTCTTCCAGTCTTCAGTAGTCCACTGGTGGTGCTTCATGGCCCAGGCAAGCCTCTTTTTCTTATTTTGCCATCTTAGCAATGGCTTTCTTACTGCCACTTGACCGGTCAAACCTGCAGCTCAAAGTCTTCTCTTCACAGTTTAAACTGAGATATTTGGACCAGTGTTAAGCTGTGCTTGAAGCTGTTGTCCTGTGAGCTGCCTATCACGCAAGCTGTTGACTCTCAGAAACTTGTCTTCTGATTTTGTTGTGGCTTTGGGTCTGCCAGACCTCTTCCTGTCAGAGTTTCCAAGTGCCTTTTGATGGTGTAGGAAACTGTACTCACTGACACCTTGGCCTTCTCTAAAGGTAATTCACCTTGGTAATTTCTCTAAAGGAAAGACCTACACTTTTAAGGGTTATAATGGTCTGTCTGCCTTCCTTTGTTAATTGCCTTTTTCTCGCCATTATGATAGCAATATACTACTTCCTGCAGTGCAATATTGTCCAAATAATGCTTCAAAGGGTGTAGTAACAGTCTGTTCCAACACTGTTTTTATACAGACAGAGGGTTTGTAAGTAATCAACAAAAGTTGGGACACCTGTAGGAACTTTCATGGCTTAATTTACTTCCATTGCTGGAGAAAAGCTGTAAGTTGTTAACCTTGTTCCCTGAAAAGGGCCTTTTTTTTATAACTCATTTATAATTTACATTATTTTTCAGTTTTTGGTAACCTGAATTTTTATTTTTTTATTTTTTTATACCTCTGGCAGTTTACCACTTACCTCTGTACCATTTCAGGTTATTCACTGGACTTGAACTGCTTACATTTCAGTAAAACTGGAAAAATGGGGGTGTTATAAAAGTTTTGACCGGTAGTGTATGTACAGTGCCGTGAAAAAGTATTTGCCCCCTCTGATTTCCTCTATTTTTGCATATTTGTCAGTAAACACAAAATACAGTTTTTATATGATCATTTCATTTATTGAAGGAAAAAAGTTATTGCAAATAACTCTCTGCGGGTGTCTGTCTGCCTGCTCATGGGGGTTTAGCACACAAGTGTTAATCAGAATTAAAGTTTCAGGAAATGCAGCTCTGTGGGAGAGGAAGACCAGGTGTAGAAGGAGATTTCCATGTGTTGATAACGTGAGCATATACACACGCACGCACGCACCCACCCACCCACCCACGCACGCGCGCCCCGTCTCCAACCCCTTAAGCAGAAACCAGGACTGAACCAGCCATATTGCTGTGTGCTCATTAATCAAAATTCACACTCCTTTATTTATTTATTTTCACCGCAGCAGACTTCAACACGCCTTTTGCATTTATTCAGTGTCCGCCCTCCTGCTTTGCTGAGTGCGCGTGGCGTGGCAGGGAGAGACTTCCGAGTTATTTATATCCTCTGTTTTAATGTGTCGCCCAGTGATTTTTGGGTGCTAATGGCTCCGCCGCCTGGCGACCAGGAGAGACACCGGCAGTCAGGCATTCAGGCCCGGCAAGCGTGGCAGGACGACAGGGGTCGGCTGCACCGGGCACCGGTGGCCGTGGAGGGCCGTGGAGCCCAAGGGGCAACCGCCCAATCGGCGTAATGTTTAATGGATGGTCAAGCTGGCTGTTGTGGTGTATCGATCACGCCATGAGTACACGGTAATCTGGGCTGTGGTGGCATTCCGAGGAAGAGAGAGTGGCGCATGATCAAACCGCCATCACTCGAGCCCACAGCCAGCCACGTCCAGAGACTGAAGTCTTCGGTGTGCGGCCCACTGGATCTGGCAGGCGTAGGTGCGGAGGCAGCTGGATCTGGCAGCTACAGGCAGCAAGAGGCTTTTCCTCCCGTTAAAGACTAGCCTGTGCGCAATCCAGATTTGGCCCTTTGTTTTGCCCCTCTGTTTTGCGGGCGGCAGGCGGATCTGTTGGGATTTGGCGTGGCGTCGGGGGCTCGATCAGTCCTCATTAGTCGGGCGTGGGCGACGGCCGGCCGGACCGCACATCTGGCGCGGCACGGCGGAGTCCCCCAAAAGATCATCAATCAGACACCCTATTAAAGGCCTTACTTTCAATTTGGCAAAAAAACAATCAGTCAAATACCGGTAAATATATAAATAATCACACTTAATTAAGAAGGAAGAGGGCCAGACAACGCAACGCAACGCACCGTCCAGCGAGGACGACCAAGCCCCGGATAGAGGAGTGGAGTGGAGCGGAGTGGAGTGGAGTGTAGTGGAGTGGAATATAACTTGAGCTCAAGAACTGTCTGAGTATCTCCA
Source organism: Aldrovandia affinis (assembly GCA_029706075.1). Classification (NCBI taxonomy): domain Eukaryota; kingdom Metazoa; phylum Chordata; class Actinopteri; order Notacanthiformes; family Halosauridae; genus Aldrovandia; species Aldrovandia affinis. Next base: position 1,288,045 of record JAINUG010000187.1, read on the forward strand.
CAAATGTGCACATTGGGCAGTCTGGGCTTTCTTTGGCTTGTAACGCATGTGCTCTGGGGGATTTTATTTTTTAATTCTTGGATTTGCTAGTCAAATAATGATGTGACCTCTGAAGAAGACAGAGTTTATTTAGGTGTGTCTTAGCAAAAGGGGTGAATACTTTTTTTTTTTTTTTTTTTTTTTGTTGTTGTTTTGTTTCTGATTTTATCCCATTTTCTCCCAAGTATTTCTATTTTATGTCAATCTCCCCTTTATTGAGACATTTATTTTGCCTCTTAATTAATCCAAGAAAATGGTTGGTTGTTTTGGCCAGAGCCGACTCTATTGAACCCCGGTCTCCGTGGCCATTAACCACTGGACCAGCCCCTACTTTTTTTTTTAACATTTATTTTGTAATTAATTAAGAAAATGGTTGGTTGTTTTTTATATTTGACATTCTAGATTGTTTTGTGTTGATCAGAGGTGAGAAATCACAGTTAAATCCATTTTGATTCCATGAAGTAAGAAAATGCAAAAAATGGGGTTGAATATTTTTTATAACCTGTGTGCGTGCGCGTGCGCGATAGTGATTGGGAAAACACCGGCTCACCAAAAGAAAGCTACAGGCTTTTTTTCCACGGTGAAGGGTTCTGGCAGCTCTGTTATGGTGTAGGGTGCATTTTCCTGGCATGGTTTAGGTCCACCCAGCCCCTTAGAGGGCAAGATAAATGCCAATAAATACAAAGCCATTCTGAGTGATAGCCTTCATCCTATAGTGAAGTATTGAACACTTATGGGAGATTCTGGAGTGGCACCTGGGACAGCGTCTTCCACCACCATCATCAAAACACCAAATTATGGACGCCCAACACCCTACTACGACACTATCTTAATAGGCGTTTCTTTCCTTTTTGCATATATATGCATACACCTGTGTTATTATCACTTTAATACACGGCCACATAGCTGGAATACTAACGCTCTCAGACACCAAATTCATATTTGACTTTGTTTCTCTGTCCCTCCCCCGTCCTTTCAGCTCGGTCCATGGCGGTTAGCGGAGCGTGCGGTTCGATCCTCTGTGCGGGTGAAGAGCGGGCGTGCTCACCATCGCTCATATGCGCTCAGGTTATGGGCCATTCATCATGTGTCTTAATTATTGTCATTTACTTCCATTGACCTCCCTTATGGATTTCCTCTGCCCGTGTCACTATAGATTTAGTTTTATTCTCTCAGAGAAACGTACAGTCAGGTTTGGTTTTGTTTCCCCGCCCAGGGGCGTGGCCGATCTGTATTCTGACGGACAGGCTGAGTCACTGGGATTCGGCGCTGGAAGAGGTGTGTGTGTGTGTGTGTGTGTGTGTGTGTGTGTGTGTGTGTGTGTGTGTGTGTGTGTGTGTGTGTTGAAGGCCGTTCTTCTCTCTACATTCTTCTTCCTCCCTCTGTTCTTCTGTAAAAGTTTGCTTCCCTCCCCATAACTGCTTTCCTGTTGTTTCCTGCAGCTGCAATGCAGTGCTTGTGTTCAGCCTGGACCTCCATGCAGGTCCACCATGTGATGATGCAATAAGTGCCATAGACCAAGGACATGCACATCCTGTAGCGTTGCTACGGTAACAGAGGACAGGAATTGTCTGAAGGCTGTTGGTGTGGTTTTGTTGTTTGTTAGAAAGTGGATGGACTAGCCTTTTTTTCTTCAGGGCACAAAATGTGAGCTTTTCTTCCATAAAGTGATTGTTGTTCTCTGTGGGAGGAAACCTTGATGGCCACTCGCCCTGTGGTGACACCACCCGGCCAATCACGACTGGATCACCATTCCAGTGCATCACACATTGTTATTTTTCCTTGCTTATTTGTGGCAGTTATTGAGTGCCAACCAAAAATTATCTAAAAAAAGAAATACAAATTTCTATGAGGAATAGAGCTTTTTCCTGTGCTTGGTTTTAAATTCAGCTTATACCATGGCTTGGTTAAATGCTTGATTCTGATTGGTCAAGAGGTTGTTGATTAAAATTCCTATAATCTGCACATAGAAACGGTATAATGCTCAGCTATGAAGTAGGTCCGGCGAAAGTGGCCTTAGACCATCACAGATGTTATTGAGGACGTTAAACGCTGTGTTTAACATCACTCCTTAAAGGGGCATCACATTGTGAACATCTCCTCTGTGCCTGACAGACCAGGGTCAAACACGTGTTTGAGAAACTCGTTGGATTGGATCAGCCACTCAGATTTGTAAAACACGCTTGGGAGGACCCCGGAGAATACTCAGCGAAGCATGTCACTAACCAAAAACGTACAATCAGTCCATTTTTGTCAGGAGCATTGGTGAAAATAGATGCTTATGTTCAAAATGGTCAATAATCCGCAGGAACTTTACTGGCGTTCACTCAGAGTCTTCCCAGACCTGGGGCAAACGCACACATCATTTATACTTTGTGCGTTTGGCCCAGGTCTGGGCGCACTCTGAGCTTGTGGAGAGGGCTCTGTTACCATGCTGGATTTATCAAGCTCTCTGCCTCATGCCTGGTTCAGGGTGGATTTCCTCTGGCCACAGAGAGGATGCTTACTCTGGCCCGGCCCCTGTTAGATCAACTTAATGGGTGGAGAAGAGAAACGGACAGTGCGACAGGGAGGACGGCCGGGAACCTCGATGTTGGATCCGTAAACCTCGGATATCCAATGCATTTATTATAGAGCTGGAATGGACTGCGTGCGCACGGACGAGTTTAAAGACGCACAGACACGGGTACAGATACACACACACACTAACACATGCGCACACACACAGGCACCAACACACAAGTCAGTCTCAGTTCACTGGAGGAGTCCCGTTCTTTTTATCTATAAAAACTTTTTATGACTTTTTTTTTTAACGGGCTAAAACTGGCCAGTGGTGGGGTTTTCTGGGGACACGTTTCAGCTGGCTCTCAAATAAAAGGAAGGGGGAAAAATCTTTTGGTTTTTGCAGAAGAAAAAAAAGAGAGAGGCAGTGGCCATGGCGTTGTTAACAAGCGCAGTCTAGATCGATTCCTGCCACTTGCATTATCCGGATCTGGAATGTGTCCCATCATCCCCTGGGTCCGGACTGCCGGAGTGTGTGGCTGCTCCCCCTGACAGCGCTGAGACAGGCCGGTTAAAGAGACCGGGCGTGTGGAGGGACGAGCCTCGGGAAAGAAAGAATTAGAGAGCGAGCGCGCACGCAAGAGTGTGTTAAATGTATGGTTGTGCACTATGGCAATATTTGCAAATGTAAATGTTTTATTAAATGTTTAAATGTTTTATTAGGGGTTTGCAATTTCTCAGGTCACAGGTTGTAGGTCACCGGCTTGTGTGGTGTGTGTGTGTGCCACTGCATGCAGAGACTTAGATATGAACTTGTGACCTGATTCCAGAGTTCTGTTTAGGGCTGTCTTACAGCAAGATCCCCAGTCTGTGACCCTGTGGTCACTGGCCTGTGTGTGTGTGCGTGTGCATGCGTGCGCTGTACCCAGGCCCGCGTTGTGTGTGTGTGTGTGTGTGTGTGTGTGTGTGTGAGTGTGTGTGTGAGTGAGTGTGTGTGTGTGTGTGTGTGTGTGTGTGTGTGTGTGTGTGTGCATGCGTGCGCTGTACCCAGGCCCGCGTTGTGTGTGTGTGTGTGTGTGTGTGTGTGTGTGTGAGTGTGTGTGAGTGAGTGAGTGTGTGTGTGTGTGTGTGTGTGTGTGTGTGTGTGTGTGTGTGTGTGTGTGTGTGTGCATGCGTGCGCTGTACCCAGGCCCGTTGTGTGTGTGTGTGTGTGTGTGTGTGTGTGTGTGAGTGTGTGTGTGTGTGTGTGTGTGTGTGTGTGTGTGTGTGTGTGTGTGTGTGTGTGTGTGTGTGTGTGTGTGTGTGTGTGTGTGTGTGTGTGTGTGTGTGTGTGTGAGTGAGTGAGTGTGTGTGTGTGTGTGTGTGTGTGTGTGTGTGTGTGTGTGTGTGTGTGTGTGTGTGTGTGCATGCGTGCATGCGTGCGCTGTACCCAGGCCCGCGTGTGTGTGTGTGTGTGTGTGTGTGTGAGTGTGTGTGAGTGAGTGTGTGAGTGTGAGTGTGTGTGTGTGTGTGTGTGTGTGTGTGTGTGTGTGTGTGTGTGTGTGTGTGTGTGTGTGTGTGTGTGTGTGTGAGTGTGTGTGTGAGACTGTAGCCAAGCCTGCGCTGAGCCTGCAGAAGCACAGGGATTACCATCAGAGCAGAGAGTGTCTGAGCCCGGCGCCCAGATCAGAGGGCTCTGCAGATAAACGCTCCACTACACGTCCCCTACATACTGAGAGAGAGAGAGATGAAACAGATGGGGAGCATGGAGAGGGAGAGGGAGAGATTGGAGTAAGAGTAGTGGAAAGAGGGATGGAGGGAATGAAAGAGACAGGGAGCAAGTAGAGAGAGAGATGCAAAGGTTTCCTGAAAGGGTAGATATGGAAGTAGGGGGAGAGAGAGAGTTCAAGGAGGTCGAGGGGGAGATGGAGGTAGAGAGTTTGAGTATGTCTGGAAGGGTGGTATGCAGGTAAAGAGATGGAGAGGAAGAGGAGGGTTATTGGGGAAAGAGGAAAGGAGCGAAAAAGAAACGGAGAGTGCACATATGTTGATGGAAAGACGGCAAAGATATGAAGGTGTAAATGTGTAGAATCCAGTACGGAAGATAATAAGGGTTTGTGGCCCGCAAAGCTCCACATTGGGTGGCTATACCGTCCCCTTGTTTCTTCAACATTAATTTGTGCAAATGAGTCTTTCCTTTCACCGCCCATTGATTCCTGCCTCAGAACAGAATGATTTTCCTTTTTTTTCTCCCCCCTCTCTCTTCTCCACTTACAAGCCATCCATCAGAAAAGTGGAGGTGCCATTATGCGGACGGCGGGGGCATTGTTATGACAGCGTGGACGTCCGCGCGCTAACACATATTGACAAAACAAGCAATCTCCCTGTCCTTTTCTTTCTTTCTTTCTTCTCCTGCTCACCCCTCGTTTCTTTCTCCCACTCTCCCCATCCACTCTCCTCTCCCTCTTTCCTATCTCCCTCCCCTCTTCTTCCTCCCTCTCTTTTCTCTCCTCTCTCATCCTCCCTCACTTCCCCTCCCCTCTCCTCACCCCTCATTTCTTTCTCCCACTCTCCCCATCCACTCTCCTCTCCCTCTTTCCTATCTCCCTCCCCTCTTCTTCCTCCCTCTCTTTTCTCTCCTCTTCTCTCCTCCCAATCTCCTCTCTCATCCTCCCTCACTTCCCCTCCCCTCTCCTCATCCCTCTTTTCTTTCTCCCTCTCTCCTCCTCCTCCTCTCGGACACAGTGGGCTGTGGCAGGCCCCGGGCTCCGTTGCCATGGTGATTAATAACACCCCCGCACGCTCTAAAGCCCTCAGCGGTGAGTTGAGTGGCGGGTCTCCGTCCCTTTGGAAAACGGTGCCCCGTGTGTGGAGCGCCGTTTTCCTCATTACACCATTCACCCTGCTCCGTCTTCATTAGAGCGCCGGACTGCAGGCCACACAGCGGAGCCGCTACCAGGCAACCAGTAACGGCTGGACACACCGCTCAATCACACGATTAACGCCCGCGTGTCGACTGTATACGGCACAGGATCATACGGACTAAGAATGCTGAATATAATATCATTCGCTATTAGCAATTTGTTATAGGCCTATTAAGAGTTAATTTTATATGATTTGAATATTATATGCGGATAATTAATTAATATAACAATATGTAATATGAGAACCATTGTGTCAAGTGTTTGCGCTCAATATTTGATTTCACTTGCTTGTGTAGTGCTTGATCAGTATTAAATCTCGAGTGCTGCTGTCCACCGTTCTGTTGCTTGCAGTTACCTTGGTTATTTGGTGTTGTTTGTCATAATGACATTAGAAGTTGCTTTCGTCGACACAATGGGAATGACAATGATATTAAATGGAAAAAATTGAATATTAATAATGTGGAAGGTGTGGTGAGGGCACGACTGTGGCAAATTCTCATGTATGAGTGACAGCTCTTATTTCGGGTGAGACTTGTTTCTGAAGATTTTGGCTCTTCCCAAGAACTGGGCCCCCCTGGGAGAAAACCCCTTCCCCCATTTCTCTACGCTCCAGCAGGCTGTCCTGGAGGAGACCGTGAGGCACAATATCCCCCCCCAAACACACACACACACACACACCTGCCACTGGGGTCCTTGGCCTGGTCCCTGCCTTAGCAACGGCCCCGGAGGCTGAGCTTAGTTTAACACGACAGCCAGCCACTGCTGTGTGTCTGTCAGCCCACTACCAGATACGCCGCAGCCAGGGTTTAACCACACCAGAGACTACCATAGACTTCTCTTAACTTTGTAACACAAGAACAGCTAGGTTTCTCCACAACTTCATGTGCAGGGTTTGTGTTCTGTGCTGTGGCCTGTGCGGTTGTAATCCAGTTGAATGAATTTTACCTGGGAGATGTTCACTCTCTGGCCTCAAGGGGGAGCCCACGTTACCCAGGTGCTCAGGCACTGTGTGAGGTGTTTTGTGCAGGAGTGTTGGGCGTGTGGGAAGTGTGAACCAGTCATGGAAACATGGAAAGTGAAATATGAGCTACATTATTAATGAGGAGCCTGTAATGTATGCAGGAGGAGCCTGCCTCTGTGACTAACAGAGACTTTTTCTACATGAATCTTAAAAAAGTGTGTTTTTGTGTGTGTGTCATGTGTTTATGTGCGTGCATGTGGGTGTGTTTGTTTGTTTGTGTGTGTGTGTGTGTGTGTGTGTGTGTGTGTGTCTGTGTGTGTGTGTGTGTGTGTGTGTGTGTGTGTGTGTGAGAGAGAGAGAGAGAGATGACAGTCCACAGGGTTGCTCTTTCTCCGATGTCCCCAGTAAACCGAAGCAGCAGCCCAACATTTCCCCTCATCTGCTATCACAATTACACCTTGCCCTTACTGAGGAGCAGGGGCCCCGATCACCACTGTTTCCACCCTGATCCAGGGGCCACTTGATCTAAATTCACTCCCTCTGTTCTTAAGAGTGGCATCTGCATCTTTGTCACTCTTCCTATCTCTCTGTCTCTCTAACTCTCTATTCCTCCATCTTGTCTCTCCCCCAACCAATGTTCTACCTTTTCTGTTCCTCTCTTTCTCTCCCTTTCAACCCCTCCGTGTGAGTAGTTTGCTCACTCTCGATCTCTCTTTCCCCCGTTCTTCCTGTGCTACCCATTTCTGGTATCTGTCTGACCGTCAAGAAACTTAAATTGAGGTTGCACACTCTTATTAGCTAGTACAAATGAATGTTTGTTATTAAAAAGCCAGCGTTTGCCACAAATGTTTACAGGAGCGCGTGACCTCAATTGAAGCCTCTTGCCTGCCTCGTTAGTGTGGGCGAGTTCTGTTTCTCATTTGATGTAAACTCAAGTGGCGCCGTGGACTGACTATCTCAAATTGATCTGTTTAGCCTTCAGATAGTGAGCACTTACCATAATGTATACTCACACTTTTTTCATGCTTTGATGGGCTTTAATTATGAAGTGTTAAATCATTGTAATTAAATACCGAATGTTCCCAGACCTCATTAACAATATGCAAATTCTGGGTCATGTGTACAGTGGGCTGATGGGTAATGTATAGAGGTGGTTTCTGGGTAATGTGTACAGTGGGCTGATGGGTAATGTATAGAGGTGGTTTCTGGGTAATGTGTACAGTGGGCTGATGGGTAATGTAAAGAGGTGGTTTCTGGGTAATATGCACAGGTGGCTGATGGGTAATGTGCATCTGGTTTCTTCCCGCAGTCTCTACGGGAGGCACATGCAGGCCAACCCCGATCCTCCAAAGAAGAGCAACGACAAGACCAAAAAGATCAGCCGCAAGCCACTTGCAGCCAAGAACAAGTGAGGAGGAGGAGGAGGAGGAAGAGGAGGACGCCGCCGGCCAGCCTGACCGGGGACCTTGCTGCACGTGCCTTTTCCCCCCATATTTTTCTATTTATTTACTAAATCTTTTTTTTCAAACTTCGTTTTTTTAAGAAATACATTTTATACTGCCAAATGTATCAGTCACGCTGCGCTAGAGCTGCTACGTACATCCTGCAGCTCTGGAGCCACCTGCCGTCAAACAACGCAAGCGCTGCAGGAGAGACTGGGGTCCCCGGCCCTGGACCAGGAGGGCCACAGGGTCTGCCGTTGCTTTCTGTTCTCGCCTTAAGATCAGCAACCAATTTAGACCCAGTTGACCAGGTGAGGTGAGTTAACTGTGTAAGCGACCGCTTTAATTGATCAGTCAAGTGCTGAGTAACAGTGAAACCCAGCACACCCTGCGGCTCTCCAGAACCCGGGTTGGGGACCCGTAGTGTATCTGCTGCAGAGCAGGCCTGCTGTGCAGGCTCCGACAGGCCTCCGAGCACACCTTTTATGGCCACCAAAAAAAGAAAAGAGTGTATTAAATCAGGAGCTGGTGTTTCTCTGTCTTGGGAGTGTAATGATGGGATCTGTGTGTCTCTCTCTCTCTCTCCTCCCCTTATCTCTCTCTCTCCCTCTCTCTCTATCTCCCGGAGACAAACAGAACCGTGTACGCAGTGCATTACCCATGGCTTTCATCTCCTTTTTATCCAACCGCTCCTTGTGGTTTGCCATGTTTTAGGCCAGGATGAGTGTCTCTGTGTGCCGGAGTAACTCGCCTTTTGAGCAGGTCATCATACGGGCTGGTCTTTCTCATCTCATCGTCACGGGTGCCTTTATGGAGGCTGTCTCTTTGGCTTTCCTGAGCTCTGTGGTCTACACTGAGAGAGGTGGGGGACCCCAGGGTGGCATTCCCTGGGGAGCAACAGTGACCTGCCCTTGTATCAGGGAGGCGGGGCACAGAGGACATTCCAGAACAACAGACCCAGCCCAGAGATGTCCTCCGCAAATTAGCAGCGCGGGACATTTACGCACATCGACACGTTATTCTCAGAATGTTGTAACTAGCAATGGGAGAGTTGGGCTCATAGCCCCCGCCCCCACCCCCCACGGACTGACATGTCTCAGCCAATGAAAAGGCCATTTGCTCTTCATCTCAAAAACACTGTTTGGATCGAATCTGTCGGTCACCGATTTCAGGCTCCTTTTTGGCTCTACCCTTGCAGAAATTAAACGCATTGAAATAAAATGTGTCATCAAGAGCAGAATAGGCATTCCAACGCTTCATAAATATCTAAATAAGCTCTTTTCGGAGATGGATTTTTTATTTTTTATTTTATTTTTATATATATGAATATATTCCATATATTTATGATGCATTGCAGTATGGCACCTATTTTGGCCCCCTCTCCCGTTGATGATTGTAACCTAAGCCCAGAGATGACTGAACATTGGTGAACTTGCCTTCGTAAAAGCCTACAAATCTTTTTTTTGGTCAAACATGTCCCTGCAAAATAGGAGGGAGGTGGAGGGGGTTATAAATGACAAGCCTATTTATAAATATAAACAAGCCTTATTCCTAACATTTCATATAAATATGTATCATCATGGCAACAGTCCAAAACATTTCATCAATGTGCGACTGAATGTAGACTTTTGAAAGCTTGTGACTGTTGCTGTATGCACCACCGTATTATAGCCGAATGTGTTATGCGTGTCTGTTTTCATTAAAGTGTCTTTGTTTGAACCACATGTTTGTGTATGTAAGTTCTTAATGAGTGACAACGAGTATTGTTACGGTTAAAGGTGTCACACACACATCCCACGTGCACACTTTTGGGGTTTTACGTGTGTGGCAAGGACATGAGTCTCACAAGTGACACTACCGAGTCAGTGATCCAACCCTGGCCTTATCCCACCAGGGATTGGTCCAGGGGAGGTTGGAGTTGGGCTCTGGTGTTTCACAAAGGCTAAGTTAGGGCAGTGAAGAGCTGTCCACGTGTAGGTCAGGGTTGTGTGGAACAGAAGGTTTTTGGGTTGAGTGTGTGGGGCTGGAAGGTCGTTGGGTTGAGTGTGGGGCTGGGAGGTGATTGGGTTGAGTGTGTGGTCCTGGAAGGTCAGAGTAGTGTGTTGTAGGGTTGCTGTTCAGTGATAAAGATGAGGCTTCGTGGAACTGGATGGAGGTAGAGGAGTTACAGGTGAAGGTGGAGGAGCGAGACCAGACAACACCTCTGAGCTGTCCAGCACTGAATTGAGAGAGAGGGAGAGAGAGATGCATGAGCAGTCTGTAGTTGGCATGCTCAAATGCACTGCGGCAGGTTTGTAACCAGTCTCACTATGAGCCTTCCAGCCATGCACTGGTAACCTGTGAAACGCCTTGGGAAACCACGCATCAGCAACAAGCTACAAGAGCAAACCATCTCACACACGGGCGCACACACAAACACGAGTGCGCGCATTCACACACACACTCAAATGCACGCACACAGGTGCACACACACGCCCTCTTTATCGCGGTAGATAATTAGAGATCTCAGAGTGCTGACCTTTCAGCACACGAGCCTGGTAATGAGCAGTATTGACCCAGCAGACACCAAAGCGGTGTCATTCCGTGCATCCTTTTAGCAGCCGACCTTCCTCCGTGTGAATCGGTCGGAGACAGGCGACGGGTGGGGCTGTCTCTGGTGCTCGGGTCGTGCCGAGCGTTCACGAGCACAGCAGGTACATCTGTCGCTCCTTAATAACGGGAATCCAGAATGCGGTACATGGAGGTCACATCTCTGCTTTTCATTCTCCTCTTAATGTCCAAATTAGCATCTGACAAAACTAACACATCACCCCACCCTTAAACACACACACACACAACCTGTTTGCCTTGCTCAGTCTCTCTGGGAGAAACCTTTCATGAGATACAGTTTGGAATGGTTGGAGAGCATTCTTATTGGAGCGTGAGGTTCCATTCCGGAATCTTCTACCTGTCACCATTACAGCGCAGAGCCTTAGACACGCCAGCCCGTATTCATTCACGTTTTAATTTTTTTAAATAAAATATAAAAGAATAAATAAACCTTTCCATCCTCTATATCTCTATCTTTGTTTCCCGTATTTTTTAAAAGAATGGAAGGATTGTCAAACCTTTATCTGCCTTTTTAAAAATATTCCCTTTTTGTTTTGTATTTTTTTAATAAATTTTTTTTTGCTTGTTTGTATATATATATATAAAGGTACATGCTTCAAATAAATGCCATTCATTTTCACAGAAAAGAGAAATTGTGTTTACTAACCCTTTGAGCTTTGCTCTTAATCCTCTCCTGTGCAGCTACAGGCAGTAGACGAGCAGGTGAGAGTTAAAGAAGAGCAGGGGCTTTGTCCGTCACGCTTTGGGAGTTCTCTTTTCCGTGGGGTAGGTCAGCTGCGGGCTCTGAACCACAGCCCACACCAGCCGCGCTGCACAATGGGAGATACAAGTAACTGCCAAAATAAAGGCAACACTTGAGTAAATGAGGGATCATTTAAGCAGGTGCAGTACCGCAATTATCCATTGGGCGTATAGGCCTGACTCTCACCTATCCAAGGACTCCCCCCACCACCCCCACCCCCTGCCCAGTTGGGAGTCTCCTAGCCCGGGGCAGGGCCCTTTGAATGTCCCCTCTCCCCAGGTTAGCAAGGTGTTGGCTGTATTTTGGTAATTACCTGTACATTCTAATACTAATCACACTCTAATTGAAGCAACAATATCCCATATCCCTAATTGAATACAACACTGTTCCAGTCTGTGGATGGGCCCTAGTCTCTGGTATGGAATCTGGACTGTGCCACTGCCAGCTGTGGCCAGCAGCCCAATATACTTGGCCCATAATTGGCCTTCCTTACGCATGAGGGAGGGAGCGCATTGATGTGCATCTCATCACACATCAACACACACAATTGATACTTTCCAAATCAGAAAAAGCTGGGGTAAAATATATATTATATATATATCTTATTTTTACTTAGTTTCCTCTTTTCCCTGTAAGTAAAGGAATCCCTGACATTCTCTTACTGCTGTTCAGCAGCCTGGCCTGAAAGGCTGAAGCCTGAGGTTAAAAAATGACCCTCTCCCTAAGAAATGCATCTTTATGCACGTGTAGGCCGAGACACACAAAGCAATTAATCTTTGGCCTTTTAAAACGATCGATGCGTTCAAACTTCCCTTCATTCAAATGCAAGTCGAAATACAAAAGGGGTGGTCCCGGTTTTTTTCTCCTCCTGTCTTCCCGGTCAAAGCGATTACCATCGACTCGCTTTCATTTGAATCTCTTCCCCTAAAAAATTTTTTTGTCTTATTTTGGGGTGTTTTCTTTTTTTATTTGTTTGTTGGTTTTCTGTCCTCTTGTTTTCTGAATCTCGCAGTCTCAAGGACGCATTGGCTTCCATTGATTTTTACGGTGTGATTTATGGGTTCAGGGAGCCACGGAGCACGCTCTCTTGCACTTAAGGGTACCTGATTTGGCAGGAGCACTCCAGGCCACAGTGATTGTGCTGGCGATGCCTCTGAGTACTGATGGCCTGATTTGGCAAGGGGCACTAAGATACCTGTCTGTTTGTGAGAAACGTATTCTTAATATGATTTCATGGGAGGCAAAGAAAAGACGTTTGCCAAAATAACGTCCACCCTGTCTACTGTTAGTGGAAATACTAGGGATTGGAGGTTGTGGCAGGGACCTTTTGCTGTTGTTATTCGGGGAGATGAAGAATGGTTTTCATGCATGCACACAGTATGTCTTTTTCCATCATGGCCTTGTAAGTTGCTGTGGATAAAGACGTCTGCTACATCCGTTAATAAACAATAACAGTACCGATTTGGGAGCAGGTTGACAGTATTAACGATGCATGATTGAAACGGCAATGCCCTGGGCGTGTGTTTTGACATTTCCTCAGATGACATACTTGACATGTTTGGGTTCATGTTCTGTGCCATGTTCCCTTCCCATGATCCTCCTGGGCTTGGATGACAGCTGCTGTCTCTCTGGGGCCTGTTGGCGCCCGCCACTAGATCTCCCACCATGCAATGCTCCGCCCTCGTGCTCCTACCGTATGAGCCGCACGGTGCCATGGGACAGGTTTTTACTGAAGTGATCATAGTCGTTAAAAAATAATCGGCTACCTGTATTTTAAACATTTGTTATTTGTAAAAGCATGCCCTTTCTCTGATGCGTTCGGGCTACTAGCATATAGAATGTAACCGATTCCCACTTACATTCTTCACTTAAGCCATCGTTTTGTTACAAATCATGATGTCATATCACCGGTACACAGTGGCCAACTCGCACATAGAGAAATAATGTATAAATAAGGAAGCTCTTGGTCAAGCATGCGTTTATGGGTTCAGATCGTGAGTGCGAGGACAGACCAAGAACAGATGGAGCGATCAGGGTTCATAAAATAAGGCGACTATCGGAGAACTAGGGGCCTTTTGGGGATGGGGGGTTGGCCGGTCGTTCACAGTGGATACAGCGCTGTCGCTGCCGGCGTCGGCACCACACCGACTTGTCTGTAGAAGATATCAGCGCGGGTCTCAGTAGCCTCGAATGACAGCGAGTCGGACCAGAAGCAGGTCTTAGGAGAGATGCACCCCCAGACACCCGCACGCGAACAGCTATACGGATAAGGGGTAAGAACAGTAGGCCTACCCTCCCACCCCCACACACACACACACACACAAACACACACACACCTGTTGGGTTTGAGAGTAAAGAAAAATGGACTGTGTGTCGCCCTAAAACAACATTCTGGCTAACCCAGAGGAAGATTATTTTGGGTTATAAATATTCAAACTTAATGACGTGCGGCTTTTGATCGGTTGCTTATTGATTTATCGCGGGTGTCACTAATTTGGCTCAAATGAATGCAGTCATTGGCAGAAATGCCATTTTAATAATAACTCTTATTACTTATCAGAACTGCCTTTCCAGGAACTTACGGAAGCATTTGACTCAATTAATGAAGCATTTGCAATACAGTCGTCATTTAAGGCTGGGTCAGAACGGAGTTTACGTAAAATAACCACACGCTTTATTTAAAAGCGTGAGATACAGTCCCAAAAAGTTGTTGCTTTTTATTTCTGTGGTAATAATACTCTTTGCGATTATATATTAAGCAAGTTACAGTTCCGAAAATATAGCTGAGAAACAAAAAATAATAGCTTATGTGAAGGGTGTCGTCCCCTCTGCATCTTTGCATCAAATAGCAATCCTGCATAAATTACCATTTCAACGCCTCAAACTCGTCTGATACAAACTATTACTATTATTTTCTCTGTCTCAAAATTATTAGCAGAAAATGACGCTTGTTTTTGTTTTTTTAATCACTTTTTGAGGCACATATTTGACATGTAAAGTTATTAAAACAGATTTTTTAGTCGGATTTTGGTTTCAGTCTCCGCGTTTCGTTACCAGACGCAAGAAGCAACCGAGCAGGCGAAATGTTAAAATACCGTTGTAAATGGCAGCGGTTTGCTTAACATGTTCATCTTTTATAAGAAGGCGGCTCATACCCCCCCCCGAACACACACACACACACACACACACACACCCCCCCCCTCTCTCTCTTTTCTCCGTCCCTCTAGTGCGATTCACACAACTCTCAACTCGTGCAGACGCACTCCGCTCCCCAGATTTCCAAGACGTCTGCGACCTGCGGCTCCTCTCCCTTTTTATTCCCCCGTTGGCTGATCTCTTTTCGGTACACGGCAAAGTGGATGTTAAATCCTATTGAAGTAGTGTGGGCTTTCAAAACAAGCCGCTGTGGACACGAGGATAAAGGAAACTGATCTTTCATTCCTGTCGCGGGGGACGGGGGCGTGTTTTTTGTTTTTTTTTGGCGTCGCTTGACCACACGTAGATATAGAGGGGTTTTAAAGTTCAGACTGTAAGCTGCTGAAGACAGTGTTTTTTTAAGCACACAGCACGAGACGCCTGGAGAAAGGAGGGATGAAGTTTCAGATCCGCGAGACTTAAACAAGCAGAGATCAGCACTAAAAAAGTGGAAAGGAAAAGTAAAGGGGCTTGGCCCAGAAAGGTAATTAGCATTACCTGCGAACTCAAAATAGATCCCGTTTTTTCTGGCTAAAAAGGTGTTTCATCAACCAGCAAGATTTCGCCCAAAAGCAGACAAGAGGACCGCCCTGCGCTGACGAGACTAGTCGGCAGGAAGCGGGTGATCGCTGCAGGGGTTGTCGGAGTAATCATGGTGTTGGTTCTGGTGATTCTGATACCGGTTTTGGTCAACTCTGCGGGGACCTCTGCGCACTATGAGATGCTCGGCACCTGCCGGATGGTGTGCGATCCGTACGGGACTAAATCACCCACCAGCACCGCCACGGCAGACACCGTGCGGGACAGCAGCCTCATCCAGTCTCTACCGACTTTCATCCAGGGTCCGAAGGGGGAACCTGGACGACCGGGGAAGGCAGGCCCCAGGGGTTCTCCGGGTGAGCCAGGACCACCCGGTCCGGCGGGTCCACCAGGGGAGAGAGGAGACCCCGGACGTCCGGGGTTACCCGGGCCACCTGGACCTAACGCCGCAGCCGGTGCAATCAGCGCGGCCACGTACAGCACGGTCCCCAAAATCGCGTTCTACGCTGGCCTCAAAAAGCAGCACGAGGGCTACGAGCTTTTGAAATTCGACGACGTGGTCACCAACCTGGGCAATCACTACGACCCCACGACGGGGAAATTCACTTGCTCCATCCCGGGGATATACTACTTCACCTACCACGTCCTGATGCGTGGAGGGGACGGGACCAGCATGTGGGCTGATCTTTGCAAAAACCACCAGGTGAGAAAAGAGAACATGTTTTTAAAACAATGTTTCAATATCTTACTTACAACACCGGTTAACCACTTACTGTATTGGAGGGGTACAATTTGTATCGTGTTCTGTGGGGAGGCAACAGACAAAAAGCAATTCCAATACTCAGAAGCGCAATCTCATGGATAGCCTAATAAAATTAGCTTTTAACAGAGAATGATTAATATTGGTCATGCGGCCGCCCGAGTTATGCGTAAAAATGGCTTTAGGTCAAATGAAATGGGGGCAGGTTTAGTGGGTGGGGAGATATGAATTAAGCCCTATGTTTGCTCTCAACCTCTAGGTGTTCCAGGCATGTTTGCGTTATCTTAGTTTCTGACACAATCCAGCACCTTTTAGAAGATAAAAGATAAATATCTACCTTCGTTTTTTTGTACTCATGTATAATGGATATGCTTCGTCGCCTGCTTGTGAGATAAATATGGCAACATGATAAACGGCGTAGTCTGGAGGTTTTGATCAAGGCTGAGTCTGCACGTGCACACATCGTACACTAGTGACAGAGTCGCGACTGGATGGATGCTGGGCGCATCTTCCTAGTGACTCTGGAGAATCAGCGATACGTGCGGGCACTTGGTGGGACAGCGAACTGGGGACACGGGACGCGTTCAACAAGAACCGCGAGCTGTGGCACTTCGGTGATTGTTATGGACAATTCGCGTCTGCGTTTTGAGATGGGAAGGTTCAGCTTAAAACAAGTTGTGAATATCGAACTTTCACGAGAACTACAGTTACGTATTCATTATAATAACCGTGCAAATAGCTTCATCAGCAAAAGTTCTGCTAAAATAAACATGCTTTCATTTAAATCGTGCCGTGCAATGTTTCGTTGGAGAACGTTGGAGTGTTCGGTTCATTTTCAGTTGTTTCGTTGGGATCTGTTGGGAAGTTCTCGTTTACAATGACGATCTGTCAATTTTGTAAAAATAAATAATTAAAACATGACTGTGTTAAGATAGTACATGCCAATACCAACCAATACGAGTATAATATTACGTTTTCATGATTTAATTTTAAATATATTTGTACACGCCTTCGCTGCTATTGCTCTCTATCCCCAAATGATCAATATTTTAGATTCAGACTAAGATAATACTTTTGCAATTGCGTCATCTGAAAAAATATAAACTACTGATAATTTACAATCTCCTGATAATTATTTTAGACACAATGATAATAATAATTAAAATTATCCTCGGCAACGGATTAAAAAAAGGAAAAACTGGGCTTAAAATGTAAAAACCCCCCAAAAAAAAAAAAAAATTGTACAGTTCAAAATTGTTAAAATATTTGCCACAAAAGAATATGAATCATCAATAATTAGGTTTCCATTGCTCGTCGTGACATCGATTGTCATTGGACATGAATGCACCAATTGGAAACGCGCCTCAGTTTTTTGTCAACCCTCAGGGGGACTAATCGTCTCGGCGGGGTTGTGGGACAGTGACGGGTTGCTTGACTGAACGTTTCAGTCACGCGCGGCTCAATTCTAAAGGACGTTCATTTACGTGGGTTGCTCCACATTGCGAAACACACGAAGTCCAAGGTAGGTTATCTGAATAAACTGCGTATAGATTTGCTGTGAAACTTGTGTCCTTTCATTAAGGTCTCGGAGGGGACTATCGTCTCGCCGGTACGTTTTAAAAGACGATCTTCAACTAACAATTGAACAATATGTAGTTGGCCTACTTCCTACTTACTTCCTAAGCGCTACCGTTTATTTTAGGTTCGGTAAAAGTGAATGAATACTTATTTTTACCAGAGGCTGTTGTTCAAAACGAAGGCTAAACCGCTTTGCAATTTCAGACTACCTCAGATTAAGATTGCCTACAATGAAATCTTACTGGTGCATATACTGTATTATAAATTCCATTGACGTCAATTCAATTTAGCATAAATAAAGTTGAAAGACTTAGCCTACATGTGAAATCAAAAACGTGACATGAAATATTCCCCAAATGAACAATATAACCGAACTGGTTGTATAGCCTACGTGGCGACACATTGGCCTGACTACAAACCCCAAAAAAACTACGACACATCAAAGATGCGCTCTAAATATTTTAACATTTTATTTATTTATTTAACCTGAATCCGGAGATTTCTGTTAGGCCGTTTGTTAGTCTTCCTACAATATCATATAAGGTCTTCCAATTTGTTGCTAATCTCAACGGTGATTATTTTCAACAGCACTATTCGTTTTAAAGCTTCCATATTTATTCAGAAAGCTCGATTAAACAGAATGATGCAACTCAAAACAATGTAAGCACCGTTTGATAAGCAATGTGCAGTACCCCACATTAAACTATTTATTAGTCATACAATATTTTTTGTAATCTAGACAAGCGAGCAAATCAGTTCGTTAAATTAATTAAATCGAAAGCAATTGCATTTATATACAAGCTAAATTACAGACGTTGCAAAATATCTTATTGGCCTGTTAAGACAATTATTTGCAAGTATTGACCGTGAACCTGCTGACAATAAAATGTTAATGTTAAATGGTAATGATGGTGAAGGAGAAATTATTCTATGGTACGTTAACTTGTGTTCCTCTTATTTTTTTGCTATAGGTAGGCTACATACATATATTTATAAATAAACGGAATAAGTTCGTGTCATAATGTAAACAAACCTGTAGGCTACATAACACATAATTTGTAATAGGCTACCCTTCTGTAATCTTTAGCTAATGAAGCTCAAACATTTACCTATACGCCTTTATTCTTAATTAGCTTTGATATGTGGTTTACTTGGACTAATTAAAATGTTCCCGATCTTCTTAACTGAGAGGTGATGAGATTACTGCAAGACGTGGATATCGTTTCTGGAGCAAACATGTCTGAAATTAGTTTTCGGTCTATTATTTTCGAGTGAACCGGGTGATTATGATACTGAAGACGCACAGGGAAGTTCCCGTGAACGTCGCAAATTGACCACATGACACTATATTTTAGTGATTCAAACGCTAATTAGAACATGTCTTTGTTAGAAGTCATTGCTGTAGTGGTTAGAGCGCTTGATCCTTGGACCTCTGAACATAATCCTCTTGATTGGGGTACTTCATACAAATTCTTCATAGGCGTTCACGTGTTGCACATTGCCAGTTATGAATGCGTTTATTTAGAAACATAAAACAATGACAATATAGTAAAATGGCAAGTTTGTGTGGTGGAACATCCAACCATATAAGGAACAGCATGCAATGTTGTCATGCACAAATGATTTAACTCACTATGGACAAAAATAAGACCAATATATACCCTCTGCTTTTTGTTTGACAACCTTCCAAGGCAGCTGTAGGCATTATTATTTAAGTTTTATACATAAATACAGTTACACAAGCCTGAATTAGTTGAAATTGTTAGTTGAAATTGAATTGGGACTTATTTAATAAGTGACAGGAGAATATCGTAATTTCATAACTGAGAACTTAATAAACTACATAAACACTTCAGAAATTTACATGGAATCTGTATGTCACACAGACGGCTTAGAAACGTGTGTTTTAACCTCTGGAAAGATTTGGATATTTTTAAAACACAACATGTGCTGTTTGGATTTACCTGTCCTTAACGACACATACAAACATTTATTTGACAGTTTTTGTCGATACTGGGGTATTGCAATTTCCTACCAAAGTATTTGACACTGGGAATACCTTATTCATCTTTTTAACAAGTGATTTAATCTACTACAAACATTTATATATGACTATATGTGATATAACTATACTATAACTTCCTTACCTTATGCATTATTCATAATAATATTAATAACAAGAATACTCATTATTATTACTAAGATGTTGATGATGATGATTCATATTATTATTTATGTGTTAATTTACCCTATTTATTTTTGGCGAGTGATCTAATCTGTCACAAAGATTTAAACCAACAGCACCTGTATGTCAATAAACATTCATTATGTGACCGACTATCTCAAATTATTATTAGTAGCTATAGAGGTAGCAACAGCAGCAGCAGCAATAGTAGCAGCAGTATTGTTATTATAATATGTAATAACTGCCCGACGGGTTTCAGGTGCGGGCCAGTGCCATCGCTCAAGATGCGGATCAGAACTACGACTACGCCAGCAACAGCGCCGTGCTGCACCTGGAGCCCGGCGACGAAGTCTACATCAAGCTGGACGGAGGCAAGGCACACGGCGGGAACAACAACAAGTACAGCACCTTCTCTGGGTTCATCATCTACGCTGACTAGGATCCCCACCTGACCCCTGACCTCCTTCCTCCCCGACCCCTCTCCTTTTTCTTTTGTCTTTTTTAATTTATTTTTGAATCAATTAAATTGACTTATTTATTTATTGTTACCTGCGGGACAGGGCTCTGAGCTTCTTCGCCCCCCCTTTCCCAATCCGCCCACCCCCCTGTCGTTGCATTGTAGGTGGAGCAGGCATGCAGGTATGGGGCAGGGGCAGGGGGGCGTCCGTCGATCGAACACACCAATAAGAAAATGAGAAAAAACAAACCAAAACTACCTGTTGGACATCTGTATGCCCCTGAGAGAGAGAGAGAGAGAGAATAAACAGACAGAAAAAAATGAATAAAAAAACAAGGGGGAAAAAAATTGTGAATGGAACGGATGTGTTTGTCTTCTACCACCAAAGCAGTTACCAGTGTACATGTTCATTGTGTGAAACTGTATCAGTATTTACAGTATGTGAAACAGTTTGTATATTACAGAGCCTGAGACGATGAGTGCAATAATACTTACTGACGTTAAGAAGCGTAGTCCCCCCCCCCCCCATAATATCGTCCAGCAGACATTCCCTGGCACTTGAATTCCACTCCTGTGTTATTCAGAGGGTGTGGAGCGGGTGGACAGGTGTGTGCAGTGTGTCTTAACTTGTGCATCACCTAAAAATATTAAAGCTTTGGACTCACAACTACCAGAGTTAAAGATTTTCTGTGTTGTTTTGGCAGGACCGAAATAGAATAGAATTGTATCTATGAGGTAGAATCATGCTGATAGAAGTGGCTGGCAGTAAGGCTGCACTGTACTTTTTTGTTTAATGTCATGACACACACACACACACACACACACACACACACAAAGACCTTACAGATAATAGAAAAAACAGCTCCTCACACCGTTTACTTGGTACAGTTTGTAAGGAGATTCCAGTGATGTGGATTTTTCGCAACAAATTTGAGCGTGTGATAACGCATCTGCAGAAATTAAATGTCTGATTCGGAGCAAGCTGCAGTCTTTCGCTTTTCTTTTTTGGGAGGGGGGGGGGGTTGTAAGTAGCGTTTGTGTAGGGGCTCTACAATACAGCATGAAAACTTAACAGCAGGAAAAAAGAATATGGATGTCATCCGAATGACTTACCCCTCATTGCTGAAAGTAGACTGATTTCTTTGAATGTCATTTTGACCTATGGCCTCTTCTGGAAAGGAAGGCCAAGCTTGTTATTATTTTTTTGGGGGAAATGTTGTGCCACAGTTTTTGTTCTCATTTGCTTAACCGGGGTGGGGCGGGGGTCATCGAGTGGATGAGAAATCAGGTTACCTGTGTAACGGGGCTACAGAGTGGCCAACTCAGCCCTTTTTCTGGAACAAGATAGAACTTTGGCACCATGTAGACAACACTATGCAGAACTTGGGGGAGAGAGGGGGTACCTGTAAGGCACAATATGCATATGTACCTTACAGAATAATAGTAATAATAAGAAACAAAATGTAACAATTGATATTTACACTGGATATTTATGTAAATAGTCTGCTGGTGTGTCTTATGTTTTGTGCCCCTCAATATGCAAACATCTGATTATCAGAAAACGACAGTTATAATTAGAAGTATAGATTGGCTGAATAGTCCCTGTTGTACAAATGATAACGCTACAGAAAACTGTCACATTCCACGTCCTCAAGGTGAGAGGCCGTAAATATCCCGGCGATGGTACAGCAACTGGAGGACTGGAGATATGCTTTTTTTTCTTTTTTTCTTCCCAGAACGCACTTCACTTATACTCCTGTTTACCTGCGCTACTTCCATTAAATGGATACATTTGATTGTTCAGATGAGTGTATTTCTTTCATATATGTGTGTTTTTAATTCATGCACATTAGCATTAAACAGTGGACTGGGCAGGTGATTTGAGTGCTGTGGTTGATCATCACTAATTTATTTCCCTTTATCTGTCATTTTATTGATGATTTGATAATGTTTTGTGTGTGCATGGGGGTGGGTCACATGATGTCGATACCTGGTCTGCACCTGGTTCAGGGTTGCCACGGTCACAGGCTGCGGAGTTCTGCCAATCATGCATCAAACACCCGCACTGGTACCGCCTTGTTCGTGAGTGGGTTGCCGTGCGCCATGTCTGTTCGCCACCAAATTCCTTATGTCATTGCTCGCCACCCTTCCGTCCTTGCCCCCTGCAAGCTGGACAGACACTGAGCTGGCACCGTTCTGTGATTGTCCCTCGGCTGTCCTTTTCGGACTCCCAGTGGTAAAAGGCTGGTACTGCGGGCGTTGGTCATCACAATTGGTGAGCATCTCTTCTTTGGTCGTCGGGGGGGAGCAGTTCAGCAATGGGGCGAAGGACGGGATGCACGACGGATTCGACGATGAGCTGCCTCCCTCCTTTCTTCCCTCTTCTCTTCCCTCCTGTGCGATCCCTGCCATCCTTTTCTGGTCGGTCGAACTGGATAAGACAGATGGGGTGGGGGGCAGGGGAGGGGGGGGACATGAGGGGAATAAGATGGCGACAAGCTCACACCTCCTCCAACAGTCCAGATGGAGGAGCCCATCCTTGAGGGTGTGGAGTTTAGCTGAGTTGGTAACTGTAGCTGAGACAGTTTAGTTGAGGTGGGATCTATAGCTGAGACTGAGTTTAGGTGAGGTGGGATCTGGCCTGAAGATCTGGTCTTCACCCCCCGATCTGGTGGTTCTTAGGGCTGTGCTCCTCTGTGGTTGGGTCAGATCGGGTTTCACTGCCTTTTAGCCGTTTGATCTGTTCTGTGACACTTTTGCTTGTGCGGCTGATTTTACAGTGCCGAGATCTCTCCTTCCCAATTCACCAAAGATTGAGTATCCAGTATTTGCTCAAATCTAGAAGCAAATAAATCAAATCCATACACGTGGCTTGATATGGTTATAGGAACATTATGTATGCAGAAACTGGCATATTTTTTAATTCTAAGAAAATGTTTTACCCGTTTCAAGTCCTGGTGTTGTTCAGGAAGTACACAACAGACAAGGGAAAACCTCCCGATCTCCCCATCTGCTTATTACTGCTTATTACGTTTATAGCCATGTATTACATGCTATAATCTAATCCATTGTAATGCATTATGAGTTAGTGCCTCCTAACAGGGATTGTGCAAAAGCCATGCAGAGATTCACCCTCCGTGGATCCACCACGGCACAAGCCCGCCTAACCCCACGGCCCCCCCAAAGAAAAAACCCCTTCGCCCCAGTTTGTGTGAAGTGGCCAGTTTCCCCCTCTCCTGTCCTGCATGCCCCCCGCGCGACCTTTTCTCTTTGAGTGCGATCAATGCGGTGCGATCTCCGCCTTTCTCTCCTCCCGTCCTCAGGACGGATTCATTCATTCACTTTATTCATCATCTCTAATGTCCCTTTTATCGGCAATGTAAAATACTGATACAATTCCAGACGTCATCGAGAATGGATTTAAATGTAGATTTATGGAGGGGGGTCATTACTGTTTTTTTGTTGTTGTTTTCATAATATTTTAACATTTCTATCCTGATTTAGTAAATCAAAACATACCTAAATAATATTTTTAAAGATAAAATAAAGTGTGGTCCAGTTGATTCGACCGGGTGGAGAGAGTCACGACTGGACGTACTTATGAGGTGCAGGTGCTAATTACCCCTCCTTATTCCCCACAGCAGCAGAGACTGTCAAGGCTCCTTAGTGACATGTTTAATGGAGAGACAAAAAAAACACCAAGGACAAAGACACACACACAAACACACACACACACACACAAACACACGCACAAACACTTCTCACACACACACACTCAGAAACACACAAATAAGCACACACACACACACACACACAAACACACGCACAAACACTTCTCACACACACACACTCAGAAACACACAAATAAGCACACACACACACACAAACACACACACACACACACACACACACAAACACTTCTCACACACACACACACTCAGAAACACACAAATAAGCACACACACACACACACACGCACGCACGCACACACACACAGAGCCCTTTGTTTTGGGTTTTCTGGAGCCATAATGATAATGATGGCTGTTCTATGATTGCTCCTGCGGGGCTGTCATTCATCACACCGGAGTTCACTCTGCGAGACCACCTGTTCAACACCAGGCCCACAAAAAACACCCTCCCGTCACCAAAAAAGCACCTTCATTAGATTTTTAGCTGGCATCAGCTTTCCAAGGGTACCTCCCTTGTCCTGCGCTCGTCAAAAGACAACAAAACGAAAACGCATTTGTGACCGTTGGGCGAGATGCCCTTTACGTCTGTTTTCCAGGTGTCATCGAGGGGCTCTGAAGAGAGAGGAACACATCTAGTTTTTCTTTCCATGGTGATTTTTTACATTCGGTTAAAATCTCAGAAAGGGGTGGAGCGTCCCGACTCAAGGGCGTGGTTTATATGCAGGATCTTTTTACGGAAATCCCGCATTCGCACTAAGACAGTTTGTTATGCATGATTTGACGTGTACACCACAGTGAAGCTATCGAAATGTGGAGACTCTCCATGGAACGCCTGATTGGTTGGCCCATTTTAAACGCAGCCGTTGACATTAAGAACGTTAAAAAAGCGTGGCAAATAAAATCTGGAGCGTCCACCATTTTGGTCCGCACTGAAAGGGCTAAGGTGTAAAAAAAAAAATCCTTATCGAATTTGTTTTGCCATACCTTATCGATGTTGCCGCTCACAGTTAGATTCCGGAAGAGAGAGAAGAAAAGGCCTTTCCTTATTGTCTCGATCGCGACCCATTAAGAACAGAGAGAACCATTCAGAAATATCAGCCTGGGCGGGCGGCCTCATTATTCACGGCCTTCGTTCAATAGCGCTTGCCTTTCCGCGCAAATCGCTTTAGAGCGGGAAGATGTTTCATTCGAAAGGGCACCTAAACTCTGTAATTGAGCCCTGTTAAATTGCCTCCATGGCTGACTAGGTCTCTCAGTGTGAAGCATCAGCCGGTGTTACCGTCGGCTGTCGTTCAACAAGCTCCTCTCAGGAATACCTTTTTTTTCTTTCTGAGAGGCACCTGCCTGTCAGTCAGGGTGAAAGGGGGGGGGGGGAGAAAAACAGAAAGCAAACCCTGAAAAGTGATTGAAAAACATGCTGCCTGTTATCCTCTTTGGGAACGACTCTTCAAATGTTACAGCCAGGGTTTGAGGGGCGGGGGCGGGGGATCTAAGAGCATCTCGTTCTGATCCATTCCCTTAGAGCAGGGGTCGACAACGGAGGTCCCGGAGTGGCGGAGATATTCGTGTTTTTGCTCCTAAACTACAGTCAAAAATTAAGGCACAATTAGTCAAAATTATCTGGGATATGCAGCAGGGTTTTCAAATTTTACTGGCCTCTAAAGAATAAGTATTTAAAATACGTTCCACACCGAAAAATAAAGGTACAATTAGGGTACACTTTTGTTCCTCAAGGTACAAATGTGTTCATTGTACCTTTAAACGTACACGTAAGATCCTTCATGATACAGATTCATACCTTTTCCCAGTGAAAAAGGTACAGATTTAGGAAAGGTACAGGTATGCTCCCAGGTAGGGTTGGGTGTCCGGGTCTTGTGTCAGTCAAATAATCAAATCAATCAGTCTATATTTTTGTATAGTGCCGTTTACAAAGAGATTTTGCCATGTATATTTTAAAATCAGGCATTTTGAATACACTTGGGTGAACCGTCTGGCAAATCCGAGGTGAAATTGGGTGCTTCACATGTAATGAACAGCCTGAGACTAGCTGTGTGCAGTCTGTAGACCGCCTCAGGGCCCCTACAGACAGAGGAGAAAGACAACGTATGCAATGGAGTCCAACACCTTGGCACCAAGGTCCATGGGCACCACGATGGCAGGGGTCCGAACTGAGAGTATGAGGAAGAGGGACGAGCCACGGAACATCCCAGTGCAGAACTCGCATCCCGAACCCAGGAGTCCTGAATCAATTTTTTTCTCTGATGCCAAAGCTGCCTTCAGTCTTTCCCAATGTAGAATCGCCAATTGCGTCTCTTGAGTCTCCTCTCTGCCACCCGCACCTGCGGAAGGAGTGCGGCGGCTGAAGAATGTGCACTCTTCCCATGAACTCACCTGTGAACCAGTGACTATTTTACACCCTGCAGGCCACACACAGTACTACAGGAGAGGCAGTGACTATTTTACACCCTACAGCCCACACAAAATACTACAGGAGAGCCAGTGACTATTTACACCCTACAGGCCACACACAGCACTACAGGAGAGACAGTGCCTATTGTACACCCTACAGACCACACACAGTACTACAGGAGAGCCAGTAACTATTTTATATCCTACAGGCCACACACAGTACTACAGGAGAGCCAGTAACTACACACACAAACACACACATGCACATAGTCTCACACACATGCACTCACGATCTTCTATAAATGGAATAAATAACCTTCTCTCTAAAGTCAAAAAGGGTGAAAAACTGATATTTCACAGGCTTAATTTCTCCTCGGCAGAATGAGGTGATTTAATTCAGACTGCAGATAGGAGAGCTGAAAGGTTCTACGGCAGGGATGCATGACAAGGGCCGATCTGTTTCGGGATTTCATGCCAACTTTTGCTCTGAACCATTTATTTAGCCCAATCATTTATCTGATCAGACATTTTTTGATGAAGTCCAGGAGCTACAGCTGCAGACTGCACATTGTGTATCCTTGGTGCAAACTTATTACTGGGGTCTGATCTAGTATTAGTGTATACCCGGGGTCTACTGGAGGGTAGACCCCGTACTACCTATAGTACTGGAGGGCCGAAAGGTTCTGTTGGTTTTTGTTTTCACCCTAAAATTGGCAACCAAGAAACCAGGCCCAGGAAACAAAGGTGAGTGTGTAATCAATAGCTTTAATTAATTAATTAAGTGCTGAGCAAGAATGAAAACCAGCACACCATGCTCCCCTCCAGGAATTGAATACCCATACACACCAGGACACACCAGAAGCATCATTGGTACGCACCGTGATCAGCCTCTGGTCGTCGTTCCCAAACCCGGTCCTGGGGACCCACTGTGTATGCTGGAGGGCCGGCATACACAGTGGGTACGCTGGTTTTCATTCCTTTTATTTTCTGTAATGTGCTATACGACACATGATTCCTTTAGAAAGAGGCTACATTTTTTTTAAACCAATATATAAATGATATAATGGCAGGTGAAATCAGTGGGGGGCTAATTGCTGAAAGAGTGGACACCTGGTCATTGAAGCTAAACCATTTGTGGGAAATGAAGCGATCAATGACAGAGCGAATGGCAAAGAGCCAGATGTGTGTTGTGTTCAAATAAGCCTCTCACACCGTGCGACAACACCAGGGGTTTTAGGGTTCTCCCTCCCCAAGACGGGGCAAGACAGCGAGCACAAACAAATGAAATAAACAAAAAGGTCCCCCTCGTGGGTTTCGGCCACAAATAATGAACACAAGTAATAAACTAAATCAAAAACTGCCTTTTGGCAAAAACACTAAACAGTAACGTGTCGATGCTCAGGACCTTTCAGACACTTTCAGAATTTTTTTCCCTCTCACCCGGATTTTCCACTACCGTGTTCCAGCCACCTACCGAGAGAGCAGAGTGGTTTTAAGCACACGGGCACATTAAGACAATGCGACGCAGGTGTGTGCCCTGGCTGCCCTACCTGTAGGCGTGGCCGGTAATCACCCCTTCCACAAAGTGTTAAGGAGAAGAAAAGAAAATCATGCTAGAACTTAAGCACACTTTCAGCAGCCTTAATTGATCGTGATATTGGCTGCACTGAAAAGCAGCATGCACACCGGGAACCACTGCTCTATGGATGTGTTTCCACAAGCCATTGTAGCCAGCATGACCTCTGGTAGGTGACTGGCTCTGTTCCCATTATCAACTGGCTTCGTACCCAGCCAATTACTTTTGACAATCAATGGTTTTCTGTCATCAGGTACAGATCACCGTGGTGGGGCCTGCTAGCTATGGTGTGTAAGCAGCACATTTCCTTATCGATCGTTGTGAGGGGATGGGACACAGCAACTTGAACTCACACCAGCCCCAGTTCCTGTCAACCCTACCTGTGTGTGTGCGCGTGCGCGTTTGTGCGTGTGTGTGTGTGTGCGTGCATGCATGTGCAGTGTCTCTCACACACACAGACACACATATACAAATTCTGTGTTTACAAATACATCTCTCCATTGGGGTCATTACAGGACAGGGGCTGCAAGACAAATACCAGTAAATTACAGGGGCGGCGTGAGGGGGTGGCTTAATGGGATTTAAGCCCCGAATGTTTTTAGAAAAGCCCCGTAGTGTAATGGAACAAAGTACCGTGATAAACCAATGGATACCAGTCCTGCATCATGTATGCCTTGTCTCTGTCTGTGGGCTAAGCCCCGAATGCCTTCAGTCCCTAGGATCGCCCCTGGTAAATTATATATATATGTATATATATATATATATATGGTTTCTGGAAAAAGGTAGTTGAGTGCTGTCTTACCTAAGGGGCATTTATAATGCTAACGCAGTGCACTATTTTAATTCAAAGGACAAAAAAGAATCCCTACCATCAAGCCAAGGAATTCAGGTATCTTGACATGATGTCTATTTCATTTGGGGTTTTGTTACAATTATGGCACACATGTAACTGTCTTTTACAGGCAATCAAAACAGATATTAAAGTTACTGATGAATTTGTCAACCTACTTTTACAAGAACTGCTATGACAATCATATTGGCATCAATCAGATCCACATGATTACATTATAATTATAATTATGTATCTGATTATATATATAAACTACTGGTCAAACGTTTTAGAACACCCCCATTTTCCATTTTTTACTGAAATTTAAGCAGTTAAAGTCCTGAAATGGTACAAAGGTAAGTGGTAAACTGCCAGAGGTTAAAAAAAGGTTTAGGTTACCAAAAACTAAGTTTCAAGCACTTTTCAGGGAACAAGTAATGGGTTAACGTGGGTTAACAGTCACTCTGTGCAAGTCGCCGACTCTGGATCTAGCAAAAGAGCCCCAGACCATCACGCTTCCTCCTCCATGTTTGACAGTTGATGTCACACACTGAGGAACCATCCTTTCACCTACTTGACGGCCTACAAAAACTGGACTTTGATTCATTGGTCCATAAGACCTTCTTCCAGTCTTCAGTAGTCCACTGGCGGTGCTTCATGGCCCAGGCAAGCCTCTTTTTCATATTTTGCCATCTTAGCAATGGCTTTCATACTGCCACTTGACCTGTCAAACCTGCAGCTCGAAGTCTTCTCTTCACAGTTGAAACTGAGACTTCCTTACTTCGACCAGTGTTAAGCTGTGCTTTAAGCTGTTGTCCTGTGAGCCGCCTATCACGCAAGCTGTTGACTCTCAGAAATTTGTATTCTGATTTTGTTGTGGCTTTGGGTCTGCCAGACCTCTTCCTGTCAGAATTTCCTCCAGTTTCCAAGTGCCTTTTGATGGTGTAGGAAACTACTCACTGCCAAAACATTTACATTATTTTTCAGTTTT
Organism: Aldrovandia affinis; assembly: GCA_029706075.1. NCBI lineage: Eukaryota > Metazoa > Chordata > Actinopteri > Notacanthiformes > Halosauridae > Aldrovandia > Aldrovandia affinis. The sequence continues at coordinate 1,317,453 of JAINUG010000187.1, forward strand.
TGGTAACTTAAACTTTTTTTTTTAACCTCTGGCTTACCTTTGTACTATTTCAGGTTATTCACTGGACTTAAGCAGTTATTCATTGCTTAAATTTCTGTAAAAACTGGAAAATGGGGGTGTTCTAAAACCTTTGACCGGTAGTGTATATATATTTATATATTTTTATTTTCTTATCTTTGGTTTAGTTTTTTCCTGGGTTAGTTTGTCCTGTTGGATAAAAATAATACATTATGAGACCATATATAATATATATTGTGGCATCCTGAAAGGTGGTTTTTGGGGGTGGGGAGAGACTCAATTTCCCATAATCCCTCATGCTCTGACAGGAAGTGCCACCTGAGGGCAGATTTTCACCTTACGAGGCTGCTGCTGAGGCCTCTGGAACAAGGCGTGCGTGCCTGCATTGTTTGTTTAGCCACCCAACTTGAGTTTGGACATTTTAAATTCTTATGGAAACTGTGTTGAAAAATGTTCATGTTAAATCATTGAGAGCTAGGTTGTATTTAGTTAATTCTTCAGTTTTGAATCCTAATTTTTTGAGTAAATAAACCCATGGAACCCCCTGTCTTCTCATCTGTGGTCTTTGGTTTAAAGCTTAGATCCAGCTAAGTACACTTAAAGCTGTGCTTCATTCATTTGATGGCTGTTCTTTTTCATAAAGGTGTGTTTATATAATGTAGAGGGGTACAAATTGTTTAGGAAGGATAGAACTAATAAAAGAGGAGGGGGAGTGGCCCTTTATGTGAAAGACAATCTTAATGTGCAGGAAATTCCAGGTATAAACCCATTAGTTTCTTGTGAGGACATCTGGATTAGATTATTGGGAGATCGTGAGAAGGGCCTGAATATAGGAGTATGTTATAGACCTCCAGCTTCAGATAGTAACATAAATAGTACGCTCTTTGATAACATAAAACAAATCTGTGCTGAAGGAGAGACGATAATAATGGGCGACTTCAATTACCCCTCTATCAATTGGGAGATAGTGACAGGTCAGGGCAAATGTGAAGAGGAGTTTATAGATATGGTCAATGACTGCTTTTTGGTACAGTCTGTTACTCAGCCTACAAGAGGGAAATCAATACTGGATCTGGTTTTGTGTAACAATCCTGATAGAATTTGCAGCACAGAGGTAGGAGAACCAATAGGAGCAAGTGACCACAGTGCAGTTATTTTTGATATTTTTTGGCAAGTTAAGACAGCCTCCTCTAACTCTCGAATTTTTAATTTTAGACGAGCTGACTTTAATAAAATGAGAGAGAATTTATAGTAATATAAAAATATATAGAAGTAATATAGATTGGGTTAAACTTCTAGATTGCAGAACTGTGAATGAAAAATGGACTATATTTAAAAGGGTTATTGTAGATGTACAGTGTAAATTCATCCCCAAAGTAAGGAAAAATAGGATGAAAAAACAGTCTCTACAATGGATGACTAAATCTTTACGGGTGATTTTGAGGCAAAAGAAACGACTGTATAGAGTATATAAAAAGGATAACTCAGAGAGAAACAAGTTAGATTATTGTAATATGCGGGCTAAGGCTAAAAAGGAAATAAGATCAGCTAAAGGCGGTTTGAAATTAAAATTTCCCAAGATGCAAAAAGTAACCCTAAGAAGTTTTTTCAATATTGTAGTAGAAAAAGGAAAGTTAAAGATGAGGTTAAGTGCATTAAGAATAAGGAAGGAACTTTGGTTTATAATAATAAGGACATTGCAAACACACTAAACAGTTACTTTGTGGAGAGCTTTACTAGAGAAGAGGTTATAAATATGCCTAAATGTATAGACAAGGTACGGAATGTTCTGGAGGACTTTGAGATAAGGGATGTAGAAGTACTACAAAAACTACAAAAACTTAAGACAAATAAGGCAGCAGGCCCGGATGGCATATATCCCAGAGTACTCAAAGAACTTGGGGAAATTATATATAAACCATTGACAGATATTTTCAGTCAATCCATAATCACTGGAGAAATACCAGATGACTGGAAGCAGGGTAGTATAATTCCAATATATAAGAAGGGAGACCGTACTGACCCAGGGAACTATAGGCCTGTCAGTTTAACTTGCATCGCATGTAAAATGCTGGAATGTATTATTAGGGATAAGTTGGAATCATTCTTGAAAAATAATAGTATTTTAAGGGAGAGCCAGCATGGATTTCTCAAGGGGAGGTCATGCCTAACAAACCTCCTGGACTTTTTCGAAGAGGCTACAAAGTGTGTTGACCTGAACCAGGCTTATGATGTTATATATTTGGACTTTCAGAAAGCATTTGACAAGGTACCACATGAGAGGCTTATTGCTAAAATGAAATCAGTAGGAATTGTAGGAGTAGTTTCACAGTGGGTTAAAAATTGGCTGCAAGGGCGAATACAAAGAGTAACAGTAGGTGGGGCCGAATCTGACCTCGGTGCTGTGGGCAGTGGTGTCCCGCAGGGATCGGTGCTGGGACCTCTGCTCTTCCTTATTTACATAAATGATCTGGATATGGACATTAGTAGCAAAATAGTTACATTTGCAGATGATACTAAACTTGGGGGTTTGGCAAACAGTTTGGAATCGACAAAAAAGTAATCCAAGATGATTTAAACAAAATCCAAAAATGGGCAGATACATGGCAGATGACGTTCAATATTGCTAAATGTAAAGTAATGCATGTGGGAAATAAAAACATTAGACAGGAGTATTTTATGGGAGGAGAAAAGTTAGTAGGTGTTCAATTTGAAAAGGATTTAGGAGTTGTAGTGGATCAAAGCCTATCTGCATCAAAGCAGTGTGCTACAGCAGTGAAAAAAGCCAACAGGATGCTGGGATACATAGCAAAAAGTATAGAGTACAAATCAAAGGAGGTTATATTAATGTTATATAACGCCTTTGTCAGACCGCACTTAGAATACTGTGTGCAGTTCTGGGCACCGCACTACAAGAGAGATATTGAAGCTCTTGAAAAAGTCCAAAGAAGGGCAACTAAACTGATACCTGGTATGAAAGGTAAAAGTTATGATGATAGACTTAAGGCACTCAATTTATTTAAACTTAGCAAACGCAGACTTAGGGGGGGATTTGATTGAGGTTTTTAAATTCCTAAAAGGGATTAACAAAGTAAAATACCAAAGATTTTTTAAGATAAGTGGGGTCAGCAGAACAAGAGGCCACAGGTGGAAATTAGTTAAAGGCAAATTCCGCACAGATATTAGGAAGTTTTTCTTTACACAGAGAGTTGTCAATGCCTGGAACAGCTTGCCAGGTCAGGTAGTAGAGGCAGAAACGCTCGGGCTATTCAAGGCCAGGCTAGATGTAGTACTAGATGTTCTTTAGATTAGGACATGATGAGCCAAGATGGGCCGAACGGCCCGTTCTCATCATTATGTATTCTTATGTTCTTATGTTCTTATATGTAATAATAATAATAATAATAATAATATATGCAATTTAGCAGACGCTTTTATCCCAAGCGACTTATAGTAGAGAATGCATACATTTTTCAGTATGTGTGGTCCCAATGGAAAAGGATGCCATGCTCTACCTACTGGACCACACAGATCCATTCGCCTACAAAGATTTCGTTTGCGCATATATCAGAGCAGAAAAAATGCAAACAAATGTCCCAAAAGCCCCCAAAGTACTCTATGACACAGTCAGAAAGAATGAAAATGAAGAGAGCTTTACATGAGAACCAATTGAAATGTGTGTAATATGAGCCCTGAGCTTCTGGGATTCCACTCAAGAATATGCGCATACATGCTGTTGAGACTTTCTCTGCTTCCAGCAGTTGTCTGAACCAAACAATATTTTCATGGACAATGTATACATTTTCTGATTCACAACCGATAAGAGCATCAAAACTTTGGCCACCAAGGGGACAATTTTGTTTTTATTACATCCTATTGCAAGTCGCAGTTCTGGCTACTGGAGCAGGTATGAGACTGCCGAAAAAACCTTTTTTGAGGTAAGGAAAAACATCAAATTATAGAGATCTGGGAGCATTCCCCTTTAATGCTATGGATTTTCATTAAGACACACTGCAGAGGGTAGGGTTTAAAAGGGCTGATAAGCTTTTACTCCAAAACGTTTGGGGAAAAAACATGTTGGTTCTTTTGGAGGCCAGGGAGAGCTTGTAATGCAGTGTGGCCTGTGAGCAGTAGACAATGACATCACATCATAATACGTTTGTTTATGTTTTTATTGTTTTTATAGTTATCATTATTTTTTAAATTTTTACTGTTTTATTGTTTTTATGAATGAATTTGCCCCCTCCCAGGCTTTTCATTCCTGTAATTGATTGTGTTTTTATAATTATTTGTGCTCTTTGGCAATATGATGCAACACCTAACATCTGTCATGCCAATCTGATCTCAGTTTAATTGAATTGAGCATCATATTGTTCCGAAAATGAGCTCGTCTATAATGTTAGAGCTTAGAATTTTAGCGTTCAAGCTGGCATGGTTTTTTTTGGTAGAAAAATACATTTTTAATATGGGAATGCTCTATTCTATTCTCTAGTATTTTTGCCAAACAACAGATTAAACACCTGAGATTCGCTTTTTAAACATGCTAAATGCAATACAATACAATGCTATGATATGGGACTTGAAATAAAGTATTAAAAACTATTCTATCTGCAGATATAATTAATCTCTCAAATGCTATTATGGTTTTGATCATTATTACTACTACGGCTTAATTTTAATCACTTATTATTAATAATAATATTATTGTTGTTATTATTATTATATATTTTTAAATTATTATTATTATTATTATTATACCTGGTATTTATTATGTTTGTGCTCGTCTTGCCAGTGAAGCTGAACTGAACTGAACTGAATTGAAAGCAAACAAGCAGTGAGAGAGAGATAAAAGACAGAGAGAAAGAAAGAGAGAACCACCAGAATGGAGGATATTAATCAAAGCACTCAAATCAATGGCTGTGTGCCAGGTCCATGAGAGCGAGATATCTGTTAGTGTCTCATCAAAGTGGCAAAGGCGACAACGAGAACCAAGTGCACGAGATAGAGTGAGAGAGGGCTGACATTAAACTGCTGAGACTCCCCCCCCTTCGGCCATGTTTTTAATCAGAAAAGGTCAAGGCGAACAGAGGAGGCGGCTCAAGGAGTTTTAAATCAAATGAAGTCAGGCAGATATTAGCGGAATCTCACCAGGGGCAGGAATTAAATGGTAAGGGGGGGTTAAAGGTCATAGGTCCCTCCCTTCAAATGTGGAGGAAACGCACAAGAGTGCTTAACACTCCCGTTTAAAAAGTTCAACAGCAACCTCAAAAAACGGAGATACAAGGCTGGTGGGTGGCTCATCACTGTACGAGTGTGTGGATGAGCCCCATGGTCTGCATCCTGTTAAGGCACTGTTCTAGTGTGTCAATGAGCCCCACGATCTGCATCTTGTTAAGGCACTGTTCTAGTGTGTCAATGAGCCCCACGATCTGCATCTTGTTAAGGCACTGTTCTAGTGTGTCAATGAGCCCCACGATCTGCATCTTGTTAAGGCACTGTTCTAGTGTGTCAATGAGCCCCACGATCTGCATCTTGTTAAGGCACTGTTCTGGTGTGTGCATGAGCCCCGCGGTCTGGTACTGAATACGGACCGTGCCAGTGCTGACTGTTGCTCACAGGCCTGTGGGGTGATACATAATAGGCAGTAGCATCACCCAGGGAGGGAGGGATTCAGTTGGCCGGATTGTCCGTGCCTCATCGCACACAAGCAACTCCCTGCTGGTCACTCAGGCGCCCACAGTCTGCCAGTATAAAGCCGCTCATGAGGGGTCTTCCTCCGACTCATGTCTGTGTGAGCTTAACTTGTGAACTGTGGTGTGAAAAGAATTTTTGTCCAAATTGATAGTGGGGCTTGTAGCAAGCAGGGCTTGAGAATGCAATTGTGTTTTCTAAATTGGGAGAAAAGCATTAAAAATAGAAAAGGAGACAAAGTCTGAGAATGATAGCTAGACTCTATAACTAGAGATGCGTTGGCAGGGGAGCGATTCTAGCTCACAGGGGGTCGGGAAGCCTCAGTGGTAAGGATTGCACCCCCCCACTAAAAACGCAAAATTGACACACATTGAAAACTCTGTGTAAGATAAACCCTTACTGATTTTTTTGACTTTTTACAGAGTTTTCAATGTGTGGAACAGTGTGCCAGGTCATGTATTACACAGGCAGGCAGAGACACTTGGGGTGCCCAGTTCCAGGCTTGACTTGTGAAAAGTGCTGGATATTGTCTAGACTCTAGACCATAGGCATAAAGAGTGGCAAACTCAAAGTGCTAGAGTACAGAACCAAAATAACAAAAAATGTGTCACTGTCCAATGAATTATGGTGCTCACTGTATGTGTGTGTGTGTGTATAATTTTTTTTGCTACATATTGTTTTTTGTTGTTGTTTATTCTAGTTATCATTTTGTTAGGCTGGTGCAACTTGGTGTGGGGTGTCCGGTTTGGTAAGCCTCGTGAACAGTTGATATGTGGGACTTTTGTGTGTTTTGTGTGTTTTGGGGACCTATGTTTTAGGTCCATAGGTCCATCCAGAATTGTAACATTGCTTTAAAATTTGATATATTTTATATTTATATTTCATTGATTGATTTTTTTTCATTGATATTTTATTGATATTTTTGTCAATGGGCCTGTGGTGGGCCACGCAATGGGACTATATCTCTCTTTCTCTGTGTCTTCCCGCTTTTGCGTCGGCATAGAGGAACTGTCTCTATACAATAGCTATGTGGCCAGGAATCATTAAAAAAGATCTCGGGGAACTGTTTTGAAAACACGTGCTGACAGTATTGTCCCTGCCGGATCTCCAAGGACGATAATTAAATCCGACACGGAAAAATTCCTGACAGGCCCAATTCCCACTTGACTTTCACTGATCCGGGAGCATTAAAAAAAGTGGAAGGAAAAAAAATTCCAATTACCTTGCCTCGTTCCCTCTCTCTCTCTCTCTCTCTCGCTCTCTCGATCCAGGGAGAGAGAAGGAAAGAGAGAGAGAAAGGGGCAGTGCCTTGGGATTGCCCCTTGTCCTAGTTATAGGAAGAAAATAAATTGGACAAACCAAACTGAAAATGATGGCTGCAGGCAACAACATGACGGCGTATCGGCTGCGATTCCTATCGAGCCGTTGAGTGTGGAGAACGCGCTGGTGTCGCCCGCCTGCGGCGTATCGGCTGCGATTCCAATCGAGCCGTTGAGTGTGGAGAACGCGCTGGTGTCGCCCGCCTGCGGCGTATCGGCTGCGATTCCAATCGAGCCGTTGAGTGTGGAGAACGCGCTGGTGTCGCCCGCCTGAGCGCTGGTACCACATCGCTCATTCTGAAGAGGAATCGGCTATAATAAACTATGGCGTGGTGGTGGCCCAGAAAAGTTGAAAATTCTGAACTTTCGGGCAATGTTGCCCGGTAAGAGCCAATCAAGTTCATGTCTTGCTCTTTTTACCTCCCACGCGGAAACCAACACAAAACCGAAATTTTGTTCCTAGTTCCGACACTTCAACATGGATGAGGAGAAACTTAACAGCGGTCTGCAGTACCCCCATACTTTATTTAATCCTAAAAGCATAAATATTTATAGCTAGCTAAACTTATATGGCCTACATACATCTTATTTAATGTTTGTGTTGGTTAAAAGGCTATTTTGTTTATCGCATGGGTACGTTTGGAAAAACGTTTGGAAAACGCACCGGAGAGAAATTGCGAGCTGTTTCCAGTGCAAGTAAATGGCCGTAATTGCAAAAAGCCTTCTGAGTTTGAGTTTGCGGTTCATAATTGAAGGAAACAATACTGCTAGCCAACTAATATTAATAATAAAGATTCTTAAAATCTATGATGAACTATTCGTTTACCATGCAAAAATGTTGTAAGCACGTCGGAAGCATTTTTGAGGAAGCCAGTCAAGCGTGGTGAACGCCCACTGGGCGATTTATTCGCCTAGTATCGGCCCCTGTTAGAATGCGGGGTTAGAATGCAACACTCGCCGAGATTCTCTCATTTGTTTGCCAAAACAAACACACACAAAAACAACTCCAGCTCATCAGGGAAACGTGAATGTGATCAGAAGTGACAGGACCCCCGAACCTGTTTTGGACAGGGGGATGTGACTCACTTCTCAACGCGCTTATCAAATCTCCCGGAGAAGAGACTATTAACTCAAAGCAAATTGAGCCAAGTGTCTTAAAGGGCTTTCTGTCTGCTTTAATATCGTTGACATTGTACGTAAAAGAGTGTGCTGAGCTTTGTTAACAGGGATTTTATAAGAAAAGCACATTTGTCGCTCTCTCTCTCTCTCTCTCTCTCTCTCTCTCTCTCTCTCTCTCTCTCTCTCTCTCTCTCTCTCTCTCTCTCTCTCTCTCTCTCTCTCTCTCTCAACACACACACACTTTCACTGTATTGCTGTTACCAAAGTGATGGTTTCAGTATATCTCAGTCTGAGCACATTCTTATCCCACGACAGGTGTTGTTTGTAATGTTTTCGTCATGCCAGAGGATCAGACTATTTCAATAAATTTACTTGAGTATCACCAGCCACCCACCCACGCTCACACACACACACACACACACACACACACATGCACAGACGTTATGACAACATGGGGGGAAGAGAGACAGAGCGCTCGCGCAAGGCTTACTTTTTGATGCGAGCATCACCCTTGCCTGCTCATCACAAAAGTAGCTGCAGGGTCACGTGTGAGGACATTGTTAGTTAAATTATCTGTAGAGTGATATTAGATTTTTTTTAATGGACACAAGACATTTGTTGAAAGATTCCACTAAAAAGCCTGGATTTCCCCGATAATAACCATGATTCTGAACAAGCTTACATTGTGTTGTTCTTTATCAGAATATTTGCAGAATATTATACAGCAAAACAGACAAGCTGATAAGGGTGTTATAGGCTACAAACAGCAGGTAATACGGCCTATACACAGTGAATGAGGGTAGATTACATTGAACTGGCCGGGAACATATTACAAATATTACAATAAATCATATTAAAATAGCTCTATATAAAAGCGGAGCTGCGGCAATGTGTGCGCCTGTCGCGACAGACTGTAACAGGCGCCCCATCATACAGGGCGTTTTCCTTGTTGACACTGTATGTATGTAGCCGGGTGTTGTATCCAGCCAATTAAAGTTAACTGCCTTCCTCGAGGGGCATGGAGAGGGAGCGAAAACGGAAACTCAAGAAAACCCGGATACTACCGCCTCCTCGCCTTCCGTGCCACACTGCGTCTGCTTACGTCTGTTGCGCGTGGGATCGGCGTGGGACTCGCAGGTGCAAGGGTGGGTTATTTCTGACTGTCCGTTCTTATATATACAGTACTGTGCAAAAGTCTTAGGCCACCTGAGAAAATTATTTAAAGCTATTTATCTGGGCAGTAAGTGTTTATTTGCTTGGAAAAACACTATATAGCACAATACATCCAAATAAGCATTAATACAACATAAAGTAACAAGAATTTATTGTGTTTTCCAAAAAGTTATTGATATCTTCTGAGATGGCTAGAAGAACACGCGTTTGGTTCCCAAGCCTCTCCTTGTCTCTCCTCTCCATTCCATGTATTTTGTTTAGTTTGACAGACATAAAATCATAGTTTTGCATCAACAAGGCAATTCTCAGTGAGCAATAGCCCACCTAACAGGATTTTCAAGATGTGGTGTTCAAGCTGGTGTTCAAGCTGTGGTGTTCAAGCTGTTTTAAAAACAAGACGTTTTTGTTACTTTTCATTGTACTAATGTTTCTTTGTGTTTACTTCAATGTTCTATAGTTCTAATGTATCTCAGATAAATGACTTTAAATAAATAAATTATTTTTTTCACACCTGCCTAAAACCTTTGCACAGTACTGTATATAAAGGAACGATTTAACGAACGCCCCCCCCACCCCACAGACACAGATACACACTATACCCCCCTTTTTTGTCTTCACGAAGATGGAACTAAAGCCGCCCGCTCACGAAAGGCAAATCAATCGTGACATTTCTGGACGGAGCGCGATTCATTTAATTAGCACAAGTCGCGCCGGCGAAAGCTCAATCGGCAGCGGTCTCCGGCTCGCGCCTCACGGTGGGTGTCGGGCTCCCTGCCGAGGTGAAGCGAGGTGTCCATCTCGTTTCACAAATTCACCCAAATATACGGCTGCGTTTCCAGGTGTCTAGTTGCCATCGGAATCGGATTGCTGCTAACTTGCACCGGTTAAATATCAGTTTGTTTCTTTGTTTCTTTATTTATGTAGCCTATGCATTTATTTATCAGGGACATAGTAGATACATTGTTACAATATATATTTAAAAAAACTCAGATGCCTTGCTTTAAGTGTTTATATAACTATATCATTAAGTCCCCAATAAACGACAGAGAAAAAGAGTATGTATCCAAAAAATGGAATAAAAACATAAATAAACAACGTAAGGTTTATTAAAAACGACTGCTGTATTAAAATACAATAAACAGTTCTCCAACAGACTCGCACAGGTAAGCGTCGGATCTAAATGTGATGGTGGTCATATTTTGGCCCCTTATGTTTTCACGATGACTTGATACGAGACACGCAGACTGACTGAAACAGAACCTTTAGTTCTCATAAATAGCTACATTTATTTCAGGTCAAAATAGCGGCTGAACTGTACCTGCAGGCAAACAAACCTTTTTATTAGTAGAGAAAAACACTTGATCAGTACTGTACTAAGTGAATTGCTGGCTCTTGGCTAAAATACGGGCATTATTGTAACATTATAACAGTCGCCCACGCAGGGAGGGTTAAACTTGGCAGGAATGTCCTCGTCTCATAGCTCACCAGCGACCTCCTCTGGCCAAGTGGGTCCCTGCACTCTGCCTGCTCCAGTTCAGCATGAAGTGCGCTCCTCCGACGCAATGACTGCGTGGCTCAGCAGTCGGACTGCACGGGGAACAAGTTGCGGCGGCTGGTGAAGCAGCTTGGGAGGACACGTTGTCTAGGCGCCCTCGTGAACTGGACGTTGCTGTAATAAAAAGGATTAAAAAAAACAGGTGACTAAAACTAGTTTTTATAAATAAGTAAGAATACATTCTGTGACTGCTTTACTTTACTTGAAGATTTCAGGTATGAGTATGTGAAAAGTAAAAAAAAAAAAGGATGTATTTGTATAAAGGTTAAAAAATGAAAATACAATTTACAATGTTAAACTCAATGGCCGTGTACCACCCCACCCCACTCCAGCCCCTCACCCAGCTGACCCGCACAGTCATACTCCCTGACATCTTTCTTCATCAGCAGGATTAATAGGACCGGTCCAGGGACACATGTTTTTCTATTTGTGGGCCTATCCTGGTGATGGATTGAGGAGGGTGGCAGGAGACTCCCCAGGAGAAGCCCCGGTGGTAGGATGAGAAAGCTTGGGCTGACAGGGGCTGCTCCACTGCCTATTGATCCCCTGCGCCCCCCTCAAAAATGTCTTTCAGAAAAATGTATGTTGGGCTGACAAAATAAGGTAGTGTTCATTTCACTGAAAAGAGGACAGAGGCCTTTCAAAACAAGTTCCAGTCAAATTCACACACGCACACACACACACACACATACACACACCAACATAAAGTGTCTTAATAGGGCGTTGGGCCACCACGAGCCGCCAGAACAGTTTCAGTGCACCTTTGCATAGATTATATAAGTGTCTGGAACACCATTCTTCCAAGAGAAATTCCATCATTTGGTATTTTGTGATGGTGGTGGAAAACGCTGCCTCAGGCGCTGCTCCAGAATCTCCCAACAGAATCTGTTCAACTGGGTTGAGATCTGGTGACTGAGACGGCCATGGCATATGGTTTACATTGTTTTCATGCTCATCAAACCATTCAGCGACCACTCGTGCCCTGTGGATGGGGGCATTGTCACTTTCATCCGAGGAGAGACCACTCCCATCAGGATAGGAATGCTTCACTGTAGGATGACGGTGATCACTCAGAATGGCTTTGTATTTATTGACATTTACCTTGCCCTCTAAGGGCTTGAATGGACCTAAACCATATTGGGAAAATTCACCCCACACCATAGCAGAGCCGCCAGAACCCTTCATGTACTAATTACATTATACATTTTAAGCATTTAGCAGACGCTCTTATCTAGAGCGACTTACAAGATGTGCATGAATACATGGTAGGAACAATGAGTTCGCGCAAGAGATCAGTGCAGTAATACAGTGATAGACATTGCTGTAGGCAGCTGCATACCATACCTGTAACACTGGGAAGGAAAAGATTTATTACATATTTTATCTTTATTTATTTAAAAAATATACATATTTTTTACATTTTTGATTAAATTATTTTATTAAATGTGTGTTTTTATTAAAAGTGTTTCCTTTATTTTGGCAGTTACATGTATATACACAGATCAACTCATCCCCTGACTTTATTGATGATGAAAGTGCTTAGCAAGAAAAGTTTCTAGATTTTGGTGGTGGCAAGGTAGTATGATGGTTAGGGAACTGGGCTGGTAAAGCAAAGATTGCAGGTTCGATTCCCAGGTGGGGCACTGTCGTCGTACAGCAAGGTGCTTCATCTGAACTGCTTCAGTAAATATCCAGCTGTATAAAGGGATTGTATGTAAACTGTGAAAGTCGCCCAGGATAATAGCTTCTGCTAAATGCTGTTCACAAAACGAAACCACAATGTTAAAAATAAATATGTCTAGGCAGGGAGGAGGGTGCTGTTGCTATGAGGAATCGACGACGGTGTTGAATCGGGCTGGCTCTCTCAGATAGATTTCTGATTTCTGACTCACACGCTGCTCTGAGTGGTGCCACTGGTTCTCGTTAATTAGAAGCCTCCTCTTTTCATATCCAAAGAAAGAACAGAGCAGAAAGATTATTGATCGTGGCCACGGTCTGGCTTCTTTATGCTATATACATATATATATATATATATATATATATACGCCATTTAGCAGACGCTTTTATCCAAAGCGACTTACAGTAGTGAATGCATACATTTTCAGTATATGTGGCCCCAGTGGGGATTGAACCCACAACCTCAGCGTTGCCAACGCTGTGCTCTACCAACTGAGCCACAGAGAACCACATGGGTATTAAAGCCTTGGGCTTTATCCCATTACCCTGCTATCTGAGTGGACACGATCACAATGAATCATAAAGAATACATGGCGTGGTGCTAACCCGGTGTGGCCATGGTCATGCCCTCCCTGACTGCCATTTCTGCTCATCTCTCCTCTGTTCCTCTCGACCTCCCTGCCCCCCCATGGGGTGGGGCGGGGCAAGGAGGGCTGGGGTGGGTTTGAAATACAGCATTTAGTAAGGTCGGATTACCCCTACCCTCAGGTCAGGTGGCAGGGGCGGCAGGGGGGTGAGGTAATATTATTTGGGTGCGGCCTTTAGATCGTTAAAACCATTGTGTCTGTTCTGAGTTTCATGGGTGTCTAACAGTGCAGAGGTTCTCGCCAGGTTTTGTTTTATTTTCTAAACTAATTATTTTGTTTTTTTGGTTGGCGAGATGCCGCACACACCAGCACTCCAGGAGCACTACAGCTGAAGTGCGGGCACCCCACTGATGCACTTTCTGTGAACCAGTGACTATTTTACACCCTACAGGCCACATGCAGTACTACAGGCGAGCCAGTGACAATTGTACACCCTACAGGCCACACACTGTACTACAGCAGAGTCAGTAACTATTTTACACCCTACAGGCCACATGCAGTTCTACAGGAGAGCCAGTGACTATTTTATGCCCTACAGGCCACACACAGTTCTATAGGAGAGCCAGTGAGAATTTTAGACCCTACAGACCACACACAGTACTACAGGAAATCCATTGACTATTTTACACCTTACAGGCCACAACACAGTAATACAGGCGAGCCAATTACTATTTTACACACTGCAGGCCACACACAGTACTACAGCAGAGCCAGTGACTATTTTAGACCCTACAGGCTACAAAGAGTACTACAGGAGAGCCACTGACTGTGTTACATCCTACAGACCACACACAGTATTACAGGAAAGAGCCAGTGACTATTTAACACCCTGCAGGCCACACACAGTACTACAGCAGGGCCAATTACTATTTAACACCCTACAAGCCACACACAGTACTACAGCAGAGCCAGCGACTATTTTACATCCTGCAAGCCACACACAGTATTACAGGGAAGCCAGTGACTATTTTACACCCTACAGGCCACACACAGTACTACAGGAGAGAGCCAGTGAGGAAGTTAGGGGGAACTCATTTTGCAGTAACCCAAGGCAACCTTAGCTAATTTATATTTACATATATATATGTGTGTGTGTGTGTGTGTGTATTTTAATAAACCTGAGCTTTTCCAATATTTGTGGATACATAACAACCCTAGACCTGGATGCCAGAGATTGTGACTCTATATAGAGCTGACATTTACTCAAGAATTTCAAGTGAGATTCAGGTGTACCACAAACACCAATCGATGCAAGTAAATTGTTGGCAAGAAAGGGTATTTAATGTCAAAGTGAACTTTCACATCCTGGTTACCATTGACTCTGCCATTCATATATTTTTCCTCATGAAATTTCTTGATAATTAAATCAATGAATTAGGATTCGCCTCGCAGACTATAACACATTTGCAACACGTTGGTGCTTTTCTGCAGAAGGTAAATCACCCTTCGTGAACATGTCTATTGTGAGAAACATGATAGACACGTCTATGAGAGAAAAGGAGATGCAGGGCGACAGACAGAGAAAGAAAGGAGAGAGGGGGAGAGAGAGAGACAGAGATGGAGAGAGAGACGAGATAGGGAGAAAGAAAGTACAGAAATTGATAGATGGAGGACAGAGATGGAGGGGTAGAGAGAGAGAGAGAGAGAGAGAGAGAGAGAGAGAGAGAGAGAGAGAGAGAGAGAGAGAGAGAGAGAGAGGGTGGAGGAAACAGGAATGGTTTGAAAGATGTCCCCACTTCGGGAACAGGCCTGTGACCAGCCACTGCTCCCGTGGCTCTGTTTGAAGCAGCTTGCAGTTTTAAAGCCTGGCTGAGGGGGCGCAGCTGAGTCACAGCTCAATGCGCAGCCTGTGTGGACAGTCACACAGATAACCCCAGGTAACTGAGCTCTCATACTATGACTCACAACTATAGCCAATTATAGTTTCTGAGCGTAACTATTCTGTATGTGTTCCTGGCTCTACACAGCTGCAGTCAAAATGTGTTACACGTTTCTGATTATTAAAAGCAAAGCTCTCATATGCACACACACACACACACAGACATACACAATTGGAACCAAGCACCCACACCCACACACACACACACAATCAGAGTCAAAAACAAACACACAAACAAACGCACAATGAAATCCAAACATACACACCCTCACCCACACACTCACACTCGCGCACACACACACACACACACACACACACACACACACACACACACACACACACACACACACACACACACACACACACACACACACACACTCTCACACACACTCACACACACATATTCAATGGCAGCGCAGCTACCCGCTGAGACCCAGGCTCTCTGGCCCATTTTTACAGAGCACGGCAGCGCGGCTAGGCCACAGTGCTCCGCCCGTGCAATAAAAGAACGAAGGAAAGGAAACCGTGCCCGATTGATCCGCCTTTCCGCAGAGATATTAATGGCCGCTTGCTCCGTCACTCCCATTCTTCAGCGTTTTACGCCGCTGCGTTTGCAGCCCGCACTGACGATTTGATGAATAAAGATGACCAATATATAAGGTTTGGTTTCCATAGAAACCCTCTTCCCCCCCCGCCCCCACACACACTTTACCCAGGGTCTTGAGGAGGAGAGGGCTGGAGTACCAGTCTGTGAGGATTCTTACAAAGCACAGCTCAGACGTGGAAAGGAATACACAGGCCTTTTTTCACCCCGGTTTGCTCTTGCTCTCTTTCTCTATCTCTCACTCTCTCTTTCTCTGTCTCTCTCTCTCTCAAATTCCAATTGTAATTGCAATTCAAATATGCTTGCATGACAAGTGACATTCTGTTGCTAAAGCATTAAAATACATATATGTATGCATACATATATATATTTTTTTGATTCGTCTATCTTGATATTGATTTATTAGGGCAGAGAAATCGTCTCTGATGGGGAGGTACTTGGGCCAGGTATGTAGGAAGTGGGCCTCAGTCTCCACCTCTGCCAGGTTGCAGTGATCACACAGCCTGTTCTCTTTAGCCATCCAGGTTGTTTTGTGGCAGCTGTGGCCATTGAGTCTGTACACCGTTAATGTTTTATTTTGACAAAATATTCAGCCAGAGAGCAGTCTCTGTTTATAGTCCGGTAGATTTATAATTTATTGTTTGATTTTGTTTCCAATCATCAATGTACATTTTCCAATCATTAAAGTACATCTTTTAAAATGTTGCTGGTGTAATTTTATCTTGTAGACTGTGTTCACTTTGGTGTTTTATGGCCAGTTGTCCCAGGGGGTCTTTCTCTGAGTGGTTGGTTTTCAGTGCTGGTAGCAGTGTGGATCTGCATAGTTTAGATGATCCCAGATTAAAATGTTTTTTAATAGGAAGCGGGGGGGGAGGGGAATCGGCCCTGTGCACGCTATTATGAATACTATTATTAATATTAGAAGAATTTACAGGTAACACAGTTTGTGGAATTCTAGATGGATGAATATTTCACTTCCATAGAGGAGGATGGGCTAGATAATACTATCAATTTGGATAATACTAATATCAATAATCTCAGTAAATGGTTGAATCTGGAGATTGTGTTGTAGGCCTTGTTTGCTTTGTCCCTTCTTGCATTTATTGCCATGTTGAAGCTCCCCATCTCTCTCTCTCTCTCTCTCCTGCTCTCTCCCCCTTCTCTCTCATTTTCTTCCAGAAACAACTTTTTTTTAATCAACAGGTAACTTCAAATATATTTTATCCAGAGTTGGGGTTACAATAGTTAAGCCTAAACTCTAAAGAAAGGTAAAACTGAAAAAGAACTAAACAAAATGCTTAATTGAATAGTAGACATCCAGTTCCCGAGTCATAGCGTACTGTAGCAAGATTGTCCTTCATATAAAATCAAACTTAATGGGAAACGAAGCAAGGCTGGTACATGCATCCAATGCTCCTTTGTCCACAAGGAAGTCACTTATACTGTGTTCTCTGTAAATTAGTTTAATTGAATTATGTAATCATTGTAAAATTTAAACAACAGAGTAACAGGTTAATTGGTGTGACTTATGTGTACATATATATATATTCTTCAAAGGATGAGTAAATAAGAAATAATTGATACAAAATGTTCATTAGAGCTGAAGAAGGGGTTTGAATAGTTATGTATATTTAATGATTCATTAATTCACTATGGTGGATGGCATTTGGGAAGGAACAAAGATTTTACGGTTCTCAAAAATGATAGACATAAAACAAATCTCACACTAATCATTCTTTAATAATCATTTATAAATGGAATTAGGGTGGTTTTCATTTTGTAATAAAGTGTTCATATGTGCTCTACAAAGCCCTTTAATCTTTGAAACACCACAGATGCAGGAGTGTGTCTCCCTCACCCATGCCCCCCACTCCCCCATTGTGAATGAGCCTCACGTCGTGAGCGTTATTTAAACGATGTGACATTACCGTGGCCCGCGGCGACGGAGGAACGACCACGCTGAAACCCGCTCAAGGTTAATGAGGTCGTAAAAAGACATGGGCGTGGGGCAAGGGGAAGGGGTGCTTGTTTTTATGACATGGTGATGTGTGGGGGGGGCAGAGCAGGTGGGACCTCACTGAAATCAAAATGGGGATTAGTGTCTCAAAGGAATATCGAGGCGAGGGGGAGAGGGGGTGCGGGCATGGGTACATGTGAAATGAAGACATTAGTCTCTGCTGTCAGGGCTCTGTCATTCAGTTCGGCTGATGAGGGGCTTTTGAAATGCTGTCCGGCAGGGCTGGGGTGGGGAGAGGGTGGGGGCGTGGAGGTGGGCGAACAGAGAAGGACCGTTTCACCCCCCACCCCCCCGCCTCCGAGGGAGATGTATAAGACCTCTAATGCTCTCGGATTAACGGAAGCGCTGAAATAAATGAGATCATCGGCCCTTAAATGGGTAGTCAAAATTAAAAGCCAACATAGATGACACCCCGCCCCCTCCCTCCCTCCCTCCCTCCCTCCCTCCACCTGCCTGCCACTCCCCTGTGTCTGTGTGTAGTCATTACAATTCTCTTTCATTTCATAGTTTTTCATTGGGGTGAGGAATCTTATCAACCTCCCCGGGTGAAACAGTATCCGTTTTTGTTGTTTAAACAGGAGGGTGTCACCCTGCCACTCAGTGTGGACGGGCGTCACTGGATCAGGCACACATTAACAAGGGCCAAGAGTGGCTTGTAGGCCCTACAATTAAGGGAAATAAAGATGGGAAGCAAAAGGCATATTCTGGTCTCTTTTTTAAATAATTTTTTTATTCTATTTTTCAGATTTTACCCCATTTTGGTAGCCAATTACCCACTGTGCTTAGTTCAATCCCCCTTCCCTCATAGTTCACTGCCGTAGTCTTGTGACCGGCAGTGACAAGGGGCGAAGCGCTGCCTCCTCTGCCTCCTCATCGTGCCGTTGACTGTAATTCCGGTACCCCAGAACCACTCCTGTGCGCAGCGAACTGTGTGTGTCGGCTTCCATCTCCCCTCCCTGGGGCACCCCGATGGCACTCCCGACCAGAGCCGAATCTGGCACGACGGGGAATCAAACCCTGGTTGCCGTGGCCAGCGTCGGAAGTTGAAAACACTAGACCACGCGGGAGGCCATATTCTAGTCTCTTTATTCCATAACCAAACAAACTGTTGGCTTGACAAACAATGGTGTTGACCTTTCGGCCCAAAGTGACCTTTCTCAAGACGGAGTAGCAGAATGACGTAAACACAGGCATATACAGTCAGGTCCATTCGTTTTTTTTACAGTGACACAATTTTCAGCATTTTGGCTCTGTACGCCAGCACAATGGATTTGAAATGAAACAATCAAGATGTGCTTTAAGTTTAGACTTTCAGCTTTAATTTAAGGGTTTTGTCAAAAATATTGTATGAACCGTGTAGGAATTACAACCATTTTTATATATAGCCCCCCTCAATTTTAGGGGCTCAAAAGTAATTGGACAAACTAACATAATCATAAATGAAATTGTCATTTTTAATACTTGGTTCAAATCCTTTGCAGTCAATGACTGCCTGAAGTCTGGAACCCATAGACATCACCAGATGCTGGGTTTCTTCCCTGGTGATACTCTGCCAGACCTTTACTGCCGCTGTCTTCAGTTCCTGCTTGTTATTGGGGCGTTTTGCTTTCAGTTTTGCCTTCAGCAAGTGAAATGCATGCTCAATTGAATTCAGGTCAGGTGATTGACTTGGCCATTGCAGAACATTCCACTTCTTTGCCTTAAAAAAGTTGGGTTGCTTTCGCAGTATTCTTCGGGTCTTCTGCACTGTGAAGTGCCGTCCAATGAGTTTTGAAGCATTTGGCTGAATCTGACCAGATAATATAGCCCTATACATATATATATGCCATTGAGCAGAGGTTATATATGCCATTTAGCAGACGCTTTTATCCAAAGCGCTTTACAGTAGTGAATGCATACATTTTTCAGTATATGTGGTCCCAGCGGGAATTGAACCCACAACCTTAGCGTTGCCAACGCTGTGCTCTACCCACTGAGCCACAGAGAACCACAACTTCAGAATTACACTACACTTCAGAATTCATCCTGCTGCTTTTGTCAGCAGTCACATCATCAATAAATACAAGGGAACCAGTTCCATTGGCAGCCATACATGCCCACGCCATAACACTACCTCCACCATGCTTCACAGATGAGGTGGTATGCTTCAGATCATGAGCAGTTCCTTCCCTTCTCCATACTTTTTTCTTCCCATCATTCTGTTGATCTTTGTCTCATCTGTCCATAGGATGTTGTTCCAGAACTGTACAGGCTTTTAAAGATGTTTTTTGGCAAACTCTAATCTGGTCTTCCTGTTTTTGAGGCTTACCAATGGTTTACATCTTGTCGTAAACCCTCTGTATTTACTCTTTAACACAGATACACCTACCTCCTGGAGGGTGTTCTTGATCTGGCCAACTGTTATGAAGGGTTTTTTCTTCACCAGGGAAATAATTATTCTGTCATCCACCACAGTTGTTTTCCGTGGTCTTCTGGGCCTTTTGGTGTTCCTGAGCTCACCAGTGCGTTCTATATTTAAAAAAATGTACCAAATAGTTGATTTGGCCACACCTAATATTTTTGCTATCTCTCTGATGGGTTTGTTTAGATTTTTCAGCCTAGTGATGGCTTCCTTCGCTGGTAGTGACAGCTCTTTGGACTTCATATTGAGAGTTAACAGCAACAGATTCCAAATGCAAATGCCACATTTGAAATCAACTCTAATTAACTCTAGACCTTTTATCTGCTTACTTGTAAATGAAATAATGAGGGAATAACACACACCTGGCCATGGAACAGCTGAGCAGCTAATTTTCCAAAAGAGGGGGACCAAATATAAAAAGTCCTGTAATTCCTACACCGATTTGGATGTTTTGCTCTGTTCTCACCTTGATGGGAAATCACTTTGCCTGACGGGATTGCTGCGTCATACGTGCTGAGAGTTTGAGTTTGAGCGGATTGTTTGTTGCTGTCGGGATATCATTTGGATTGTGTTTGTATTGTTACTTAGGGTTCTGCGTTTTGTCATCGGAAAGGTAAAAGGATAAAAGATTTGCTCCTAAGGTAAATGTTTGTCGCTGTTAGGGGACAGAGAGGGAATTTTCCATTTTTTCCCCATCTAGCTTCGGAAAGGGGAAGGACAACGTAAGTGTGAGCAAGGCTCTGAAGCTCATGTGAGAAGCATAAAAAATAAATTTTTGGAACTAGAGGCTGTCATGTTGAATGGGGGTTATGACATTGTTGGGATTACTGAGACATGGCTTGGCGCAGCAGATGGGGATGAATATAATGTAGAGGGGTACAAATTGTTTAGGAAGGATAGAACTAATAAAAGAGGAGGGGGAGTGGCCCTCTATGTGAAAGACAATCTTAATGTGCAGGAAATTCCAGGTATAAACCTATTCGTTTCTTGTGAGGACATCTGGATTAGATTATTGGGAGATTATGAGAAGGGCCTTAATATAGGAGTATGCTATAGACCTCCAGCTTCAGACAGTAACATAAATAGTACGCTCTTTGGTAACATAAAACAAATCTGTGCTGAAGGAGAGACGATAATAATGGGCGACTTCAATTACCCCTCTATTAATTGGGAGATAGTGACAGGTCAGGGAAAATGTGAAGAGGAGTTTTTAGATATGGTCAATGACTGCTTTTTGGTACAGTCTGTTACTCAGCCTATGAGAGGGAAATCAATACTGGGTCTGGTTTTGTGTAACGATCCTGATAGAATTTGCAGCACAGAGATAGGAGAACCAATAGGGGCAAGTGACCACAGTGCAGTTATTTTTGATATTTTTTGGCAAGTTAAGACAGCCTCCTCTAACTCTCAAATTTTAAATTTTAGACGAGCTGACTTTCATAAAATGAGAGAGAATTTAAGTAATATAGATTGGGTAAAACTTCTAGATTGCAGAACTGTGAATGAAAAATTGACTATATTTAAAAGGGTTATTGTAGATGTACAGTGTAAATTCATCCCTAAAGTAAGGAAAAATAGGATGAAAAAACTGTCTCTGCAGTGGATGACTAAATCTTTATGGGAGATTTTGAGGCAAAAGAAACGACTGTACAGAATATATAAAAAAGATAACTCAGAGAGAAACAAGTTAGATTATTGTAATAGCCTTTTTTATTGTAAAAGGCTAAAAAGGAAATAAGATCAGCTAAAAGGCGATTTGAAATTAACATTTCCCAAGATGCAAAAAGTTATCCTAAGAAGTTTTTTCAATATTGTAGTAGAAAAAGGAAAGTTAAGGATGAGGTTAAGTGCATTAAGAATAAGGAAGGAACTTTGGTTTATAATAATAAGGATATTGCTAACACACTAAACAGTTACTTTGTTAAGAGCTTTACTAGAGAAGAAGTTATAAATATGCCTAAATGTATAGACAAAGTACAGAATGTTTTGGAGGACTTTGAGATAAGGGACATAGAAGTACTACAAAAACTAGCAAAAACTTAAGACAAATAAGGCAGCAGGCCCAGATGGCATATATCCCAGAGTACTCAAAGAACTTGGGGAAATTATATATAAACCATTGACAGATATCTTCATTCAATCCATAATCACTGGAGAAATACCAGATGACTGGAAGCAGGGTAGTATAATTCCAATATATAAGAAGGGGGGCCGTACTGACCCAGGGAGCTATAGGCCTGTCAGTTTAACCTGCATCGCATGTAAAATGCTTGAATGTATTATTAGGGATAAGTTGGAATCATTCTTGAAAAATAATAATACTTTAAGGGAGAGCCAACATGGATTTCTCAAAGGGAGGTCATGCCTAACAAACCTCCTGGACTTTTTCGAAGAGGCTACAAAGTATGTTGACCTGAACCAGGCTTATGATATTATATATTTGGACTTTCAGAAAGCATTTGACAAGGTACCACATGAGAGGCTCATTGCTAAAATGAATTCAGTAGGAATTGCAGGAGTAGTTTCAGAGTGGGTTCATAATTGGCTGCAAGGGCGAATACAAAGAGTAACAGTAGGTAGGGCCGTATCTGACCTCGGTGCTGTGGGCAGTGGTGTCCCGCAGGGATCGGTGCTGGGACCTCTGCTCTTCCTTATTTACATAAATGATCTTGATATGGACATTAGTAGCAAAATAGTTAAATTTGCAGATGATACTAAACTTGGGGGTTTGGCAAACAGTTTGGAATCGACTGAAGTAATCCAAGATGACTAAAACAAAATCCAAAAATGGGCAGATACATGGCAGATGACATTCAATATTGCTAAATGTAAAGTTATGCATGTGGGAAATAAAAACATAAGACAGGAGTATTTTATGGGAGGAGAAAAGTTAGTAGGTGTTCAATTTGAAAAGGACTTAGGAATTGTAGTTGATCAAAGCCTATCTGCATCAAAGCAGTGTGCTACAGCAGTGAAAAAAGCCAACAGGATGCTGGGATACATAGCAATAAGTATTGAGTATAAATCAAAGGAGGTTATATTAATGTTATATAATGTCACGTCTCGTGTACGTGTTCCCCGTAATTAGGTGTTTTCATTTATTCCATGTTTTCCTGGTTGTCTGGTCCCTGTTTTCACTTTCACTTACCTGTTCCCAGTCTTGTCATTGTATTATCGTTTTCACCTGTTCCTCATGTGTCTGATTGCAGTTAGCTGCATTCGTGTTAATTCCTAATTGTTTCTCGTTATGTCTGATGTAGTTAGCTGTCCGTTTCCATGTTCATTTCCTGATTGTCTCGTTATTGTATTATCGTTTTCACTTAATTCCTCATGTGTCTGATTGCAGTCAGCTGCATTCATGTTTATTCCTGATTGTTTCTTGTTAGGTCTAAATGTATTTAAGCTGTGTGTTTGTTGCCAGATTGTCTTGTGCTTTGCGTATGCTTACACTACTCTCCAGCGTTGTCTCTGTTTCCCTGTGTTTTGTTTCCTTGTGTTTTGTTTGTTTGTTTGTGTTGTGCTTGTGCTCCAGTGTTCGTCTTGATCTCAGTCTCGTTCCCGCTCCTCCCTGTGTTCCCTGGACTGCTTTCACGTTTTCGACCTTCGCCTGCCCACTGACTACGCCTTGCCTGCCCCTGATACCCCTGAAGTCCGAAACGAACTCTGCCTGTCCCCGACCATTCTTTGGATCCCTGCATTGCTCTGTTTACCCCTGTATGACCATTGCCTGTTTATGCAATAAAAGCCATTATTGCATTTCTGGGTCCGCGCCTGGTTTTCCGACACCGTTCCTGACAATATAATGCCTTTGTCAGACCTCACTTAGAATACTGTGTGCAGTTCTGGGCACCACACTACAAGAAAGATATAGAAGCTCTTGAAAAAGTCCAAAGAAGGGCAACTAAACTGATACCTGGTATGAAAGGTAAAAGTTATGATGATAGACTATTTAAACTTAGCAAACGGAGACTTAGGGGGGATTTGATTGAGGTTTTTAAATTCCTAAAAGGGATTAATAAAGTTAAATACCAAAGATTTTTAAAGATAAGTGGGGTCAGCAGAACAAGAGGTGGAAATTAGTTAAAGGCAAATTCCGCACAGATATTAGGACGTTTTTCTTTACACAGAGAGTTGTCAATGCCTGGAACAGCTTGCCAGGTCGGGTAGTAGAGGCAGAAACGCTTGGGCTATTCAAGTCCAGGCTAGATTTAGTACTAGATACTCTTTAGATTAGGACATGATGAGCCTAGATGGGCCGAACAGCCCGTTCTCATCATTATGTATTATGTTCTTATGTAAATACCCTTAAAATAAAGCTGAAAGTCTGCACTTTGAGCTAATATTCATTATTTAATTTCAACTCCAATATGCTGTAGTAGACAGCTAAAATAGCAATAACTTTGTCAATGTTCAAATATTTATGGACCTGACTGTATATAGAGACTACAAGGTATTCGTGATAGTTAGAACAGTGGGTGGATGGAGGAAAATGAAGGGAAAAAAACTGAAAACCAATGGCTTGTATTTATTTACAGTGAGTGGTGGAATTCATAAACAGAGAATCAACAAAACTGTCCAACCTTAACAAAAACTATATCACTTCAGTGATTACATTTTAACCTTCAGCACAATTCTATACTAAAAATCCATTAAAACACTCATTTTATGTTACCTGTATATTTTAATCCACAATGTGCTGTATATTTATACTGGTCACAAGAAATGCAACCATAGTTCAGAACAACTTTTTAATTGAAAGCCCGCGATAAATCAAATCAAACCATAACCCAAGGGAAGTAACAACTACGGCGTACACCGAGACGCGTGAGGGTTGGACCCGAAATGCACGACTCAGAAAAAATGACATAAAATAAAGACCCGCAAGGGCTTTATTAGAGGAATGTTCAGGAGACGTAGTCAAAACAAAAGCGAAGTCCGATAACCGAAAAATCAAGCCAATAACCAAAATACAGTACCGAGGGAGAAGGCAGTCTCGAACTCGGTAAACCATGCAAAGAATCAAAATAAACCAGAGTAGCTGTCAGCGGGGCAGAGGTACAGGAGGACGGTCGGCAGGCTCGTCGTCAGGGACGGTGCAAGAGTCAAGACCGAAGTCTGCTCCGCGGGGCAAAGGCACAAAAGATAGCAGGCAAAACTTGTGGTCTAAACAGGCAGTGGTAACAAAACGGCAGGCAGTAACAATGGTCAATAACAAGCTTGGATCGTAACAAGAAATCAGACTTGGAAAACGCTCAAAAGTGCTATAGAAATATAGGCAACAATTTCGCAAGGACGTGACAAAAACACTGAGTTTATATGGAGGTGTAGACAGATGCAGGCGCTTAGCTTGAGAACAGAGCGAAACAGAGTAGATTAGTAAATAGACATGAACTAGAAACGAAAGGAAACATGAACACTACACTTCTAAATGAAAACAACATTCTAGAGAAATTTCAATCAGGGTTCAGAACAAATCATAGCACAGAAACTGCTCTCACAAAGATAGTCAGCGATCTGAGACTTAATGCTGATGCCAATAAGATTTCGGTTCTGGTTCTCCTAGATTTAAGTGCAGCGTTCGACACAGTTGACCATGAAATTCTCTTAAATCGCCTTGAAAACTGGGTTGGTCTCTCTGAATGTGTTTTAAACTGGCTCCGAACTTACATTACAGGAAGAACATTTTATGTTAGTCTGGGGGACCATGTATCAGAGAAACACGACATAACCTGTGGTGTCGCACAAGGGAGCTGCCTTGCCCTCTGCTGTTTTCACTATACATGCTCCTCTAGGTGATATCATCAGGGAACATGATGTTAGTTTCCATAGCTACGCTGATGATACACAATTGTACATATCCGTTGAACCAAGTAATGTAGATGCCTTAAGCTCCCTTACTACCTGTATGTCAGCAATAAATAAATGGATGAACAATAACTTTCTAAAACTTAATGAGGATAAGACAGAAATCCTATTGGTTGGCCCCAAATCCAAAAGGGATGAGCTGCTTAAAAGACTTGGCAATCTGACTCCCTGGATCAAACCAGAAGTAACAAGTCTGGGTGTTATTTTAGACTCTGATCTAAGTTTTACGCCCCATATAAGCAAGGTGACCAAGGTGGCATTCTTTCATCTCAGAAACATTGCCAAGGTACGGCCATTTCTGACCCAGCAAGATGCTGAAAAATTAATTCATGCGTTTATCTCAAGTAGATTAGACTATTGCAATGCACTCTTTACTGGTCTTCCTAAAAGTCCATTGAGAGGCTGCAGCTTATCCAGAACTCCGCTGCCAGACTACTAACTAAAACAAAAAGAGAGAACACATCACTCCAGTCCTAGTTACACTGCACTGGCTCCCTGTATCTACCAGAATTGATTTTAAAGTCCTTCTACTTGTTTTCAAAGCTCTAAATGGCTTAGGACCGGCCTATATCACAGAGTCTCTGTCACTCTATGCTCCTTCGCGAGCCCTTAGATCCTCTACTGCTGGTTTTAGATACTTTAAACCCCACCCAAAAGAAAATTGGAGATGCAGCCTTCTTCAGCTATGCTCCCAAATTGTGGAACAGTCTACCCAAAGATATTAGAGAGGCAGGCTCTGTTGACATCTTTAAACGGCACTTAAAAACATATCTCTTTAACCTAGCATTTTTTTTAGCACCACATCTTATGATATGAGTCCCATATGCTGTTTTCAAATGACATTTTATGCTCTTAAATATTTTATTGTTTTACTGTTTTAATTAATTCACTGATGTTTTATTGGTCATTGATGTTTTATTGTTTTATCTTCTGCTTACTCTTAACAACTTGTTTTATATCTTGTTTTACTTTGTCTGTGAAGCACTTTGCGCTGCATCTCAATGCATGAAAGGTGCTATATAAATAAAGCTTATTATTATTATTATTATTATTACACCTGTTTAGCGAGTTAGTAATAGTACATCTCCAGCACGTCGGCAATTAGAGTTACTAAATTGCCAATCGTGCTAGCAGAAACAATAAACCTATCTAATTGTTAGTAAATTAGTAATCAGACAAGGAGGGGAAACAATAAGGAAACGTGAGCGACAGCGAGAGAGAGAAAGCATGAACGCAAGATTTGCGGAAACAACATGAAAAAGTGTGCTTTAAACATGAACAGAAACGTAACATGAAAGCCGAATCAAGACATGACATGAAATGAAACGTGACATGAATGAAACATAAAACGTGGCATGAAATACATGGAACCGTGACATACATCCCGTCATATTTTTTAAAAGTAAATTATATGTACTGGAGAACAGTCGCGGCGCGCTCCTTCTACAGTGCTCGTCCTCATGAACAACCACGTGCAGCGCACGAGAGGGAGCCAAGCGAACACCGTCTTCCAGGGTACTACACGGACCAAACGCAATAGATAAGAGCATAAATACTTATACATTCTCATTCTAAACAAAATAAATGGCAAGTAGCCGATATTCTTTCGGTTAAATATTGGTTATATATTCTGTTCATTTGTGTTTCGCAGAAATGTGATAATGAGAACATTAGAATTGAAAACCGATAGCACAAGTTGTGCGCACCCAACCTATGCCTCTGCCCACATCTTATAATATTATACAGATCTAAAATCGAATTTGTATTATTAATTTGTAACACCCCACCGATAATTGGCTGTTCACCAAGCGAATGGTATTTTGTTTTAAAAAGCCGGCGCGTCGCCTAAGGGCACGTCATACAATTCCAGGGGTACTGCAAAACCGTGGTGAAACCTACAAAACGAAAAGCATGTCATGCCATGCGTTATTGATATGGGATAGACTCTTCTGTCACAATGAGGAGCGGGGGATCATTTTCATCCCTTTTTTGCTATTTTTTAGCCATAAAATTTGTTATTTTTAAAAATTTAACTTCAGTTTGTTTTCATCCACATTTTCATTAATGCATCGCCCTGTTCTAAAACAACCAATCCACATCTGCTCTAATACATTTCCACTTTATATCCTGGGATTTCCCTGAGCATGTTCTTAACCTGAGGTAAGTGGTAAGTGCCTGCTGACTCCACTCAGGAATGAAAACAGATTTAAAGAAGTAAAGGGAGCTTACTGCCAGAGGGAGTTGTTCTCCCTCCCTCTTTTTGTTTCTCTTCCTCTTTCTCATTCTCTTTGGTCCGTTTCTCCCCCTCTCCAGTACCGCCTTGCATTGACTAACAACAAATAATTGATTTGATGTATGGGTAATTGCATGTAATTAGGGACAGATCTTGATGTTCATGGGCCCTAGGGCCCCCCAACCCCCCTCTGGCATGGCATTCTGGGAGATGGAGTTCTTAGATTTAATATTAGATTGGAGATATGATTTCATTTGCGTTATTTTTAAAAAATGACTACTACTAATAATAATAAGGATCCTGTGTGATGAACATATATTCATTAGGCGTGTAAGTGTAAGTGTAATATGAATTATGCAAAATGTATGTGGATATTTAAAATAAATAAAAATAATAATATTTTCCCCATAATTCCAGGCCCCATGCAACATCTGGCCTCTAGGCCCAGGGCTTGTTGGCCCATGTGGAGATCCGTCCCTGCATATAATGGTCGTTTACATGCTTCGTCAATCGGTGAATGATCATTTTTTCCTTTTATTTACAGACTGTATTTCAATCCAAGAAAGCCTGGTCGTCCAAACTGAGTGCCCCGCTGCCAGAGACACTGTCGGCAGTCCCGGTTAATTAATTAGGTGTCGCCACTCCAAAAGGTGATTTCCTGGCAGCACTAGAACCTGTGGGTGAAGGACCCCCCCTCCCTCCTGTCAGGAGACAGCTGTTGCCAAGGTGAACACGTCCGCTGTGGAAGTGACGGCGACTTCGGCCGCGGCAGAGGAAGCTGTCTGGCGGTCGCTGTGGGAGACGCTGCGCTTGAGTGGTGCCAGGGGCTAAACCCTTTGAGGAGTGCTGTCTCACTATGACGTTTATTCTAGAACATGCATCAACATTCTAGTTTATTCTAACTGATGACATCATAAAGGGCTGCTAATGGCGGCCTCGAAGAACTGGTACAATTCCAGAATAGAATACTGTGAATTACGAAAAAGAAAAAAACGGATGGTTTTAGTTGAAAAAGCAAAACGTTCTTATCGTTTAGTCACGGAAGCACAGATATTTGGTCAAAGATCACCAAGTAAGTAACTCAGGTTTCCCACTGGTAGTTTTGACTTGGAGGCTCACTCGAGCGGTTTCTGAATGTCAGAAAGTCATATTCATGATAACTCTGAGAGCACAAGAACGTAGCATTATTCAATTTTTATTCTTTGTTCTTTTTATTGAACAGGAAGTTCACTCTGAACGGTTTGTTACATTTTGCAAAGCTCCTCAGATGTTTTGTGGGCATGTCGTGGGGGTGGGAACATCGGCTTTGTTGGGTTGTTGGTGGGGTAAGGTATCACAACAAGTTAGCCCTTTGAGGAGTACTGTTGCACATTTATTCTCAAACATGCCATAACATACCAGTTGATTCTGATTGACGACATCATAAAGGGCTGTTAATGATGTCCTGAAAAAACTTTAAAGTTCCAGAATACAATCTACTTTATCCTGAAGATACTAGAAGATACTTTATCACAAATTAGCAGCTCCTCTGCCCAGTCGGGCTCAGGTAGTCCTCCTGCACCAGCTGCACATCAAGTACAGTCCTGTACAATACATGCTCAGCTCAGCAGGGGGACTGCAGAGTGAAAAGAAGCAGCGGCTGGCTGCACACTCATTGGAGGACACGCGTGCTAGTCTGCGCTCTCCTGAGCTGATGGTGGACGTTGCAGGAGTGGGATGGATCTAAAAACACAAACGGGGATTCCACAGTGGAAGAGATTAAGAAAAACACATCATAAACAGTGATAGGGTATTCCATATTTAAAGGAAGTCAAATGAAGGATTATGAACAACACATCATAAAACAGCTGAGTACACTCTTTGGAGGACACGCACACTCATCAGCATGAGGAACACAGTCCATCTATTGGGGAATGTGAGTGTATGTGAGTGCACATAGTTGTGGGTTTAACATATCTCTCTCTATGGAGAAGCAATGCATTTTAGGATTCAATAAAATGGGAGGATCAAGTTGGAGAATAACTCATTGATCAGTCAAGACAGAAAGCTGTGAACAGAAGCAGAGAAGTGTGAGAGTGTGTGTTTAAGTGCTGGTGAAAGTCTGCTCTTTTTCTGCACTCCCTGCTCTGCTCAGCCTGGCCTCAGCCCAACACCACACCTCATGCTGGCTTTGTAGAACCAGGAAGTCCCTCCCACTCTCTCTCACGCAATTTCAGAGAAACAAAACGTAACTCTGTCTCTGGCAGTGCATGCAGCAAAATGGCAGAAGCCAGTATCTCAGTGGGTCAGGACCAGTTCAGCTGTCCAATCTGTCTGGATCTATTGAAGGATCCGGTGACTATTCCCTGTGGACACAGTTACTGTATGGGCTGTATTAAGGGCTGCTTGGATCAGAATGATCATACGGGTGTCTACAGCTGTCCCCAGTGCAGAGAGACCTTTGCCCCAAGGCCTGTTTGGGAAGAAACACCATGCTGGCTGAAGTGGTGGAGAAACTGAAGAATACAGGACTCCAAGCTGCTCCTCCTGCTCACTGTTACACTGGACCTGGAGACGTGACGTGTGATGTCTGCACTGGGAGAAAGCGCAAAGCTGTCAAGTCCTGTCTGGTGTGTCTGGCCTCTTACTGTGAAACTCACCTCAAATTTCACAATGAACTCAACCCAGGGAAGAGACACAAACTAATCGATGCCTCTGGAAACCTGCAGGAGAAGATCTGTTCTCATCATGACAAACTACTGGAGATTTACTGTCGTACCGATCAGCAGTGTATCTGTTATCTGTGTACTATGGATAAACACAGAGGCCATGATACAATCTCAGCTGCAGCAGAAAGGACTGAGAAACAGGTAAGAACTAGAAATCTTTACTGGCAGGTCTCCTACACATAACACTTTATTTACAGCGATGATACCTATAATATTGGGTAATTCCTATCATACACATGCTTATTAACAGTGAATCATTAACGTTTTGAATTTATTTAAAATAAAAACGGATTTTTTAACTGATATTTGAAAATGCATTAAATAAGGAAGTAAGTCGTTTAGTTCTGAGTTCAGTAATAAAGCAGTAAGATCAGGAAGTGAACATGAGCCAGGTCTCTCTGACAGCTCTGTTCACACCCCTCACCCCCTATTCACTCCCTGAATGGGAATCAACATGGCTGGAGCAGCTAGTTCACTCTCACACTTTAGAAGCTTTACCTATAAGACCAGTACACTTCTACACACTGACATGCAGTGTGTGATACAGTTTCAAGGTTAGTTATAGTGTGTAATTTTTAATAAAACAATAGTATTATTTAACAAATGTTAATGTATTGCAAGATAATGTAACAAGGAAAAACAATCTGTCCACAGAAGCAGCTGGGGGAGACACAGAAGAAATCCCAGCAGAGAATCCAGGAGATAGAGAAGGAGCTGCAGGATCTGAGACAGGCTGTGGATTCACTCATGGTGGGTACTGACCAGAGGAGAAGACAACAGCTGCCTGCTGGAAGAGGCATTTCAGGGCTCAATCAGGGCTCTCCTCTCCAGTCAGCCAGTGAGGAGCCCAGTGTTGAGCCAGTTTCCAGCCCTGTGGGGCTTAATCCCACTGAGCTACACTGTGGGGAACAGGGTGTCTGGGGTCTCAGTAAGAGCTGAATGAAAGGTCTAGTTAAAATGTACAGACCTCCTCTCTCTCTGTCTCCTAACAGCGCTCTGCACAGGCAGCAGTGGAGGACAGTGAGAGGATTTTTACTGAGCTGATCCGCTCCATTGAGAGAAGGCGCTCTGAGGTGAAAGAGTTAATCAGAGATCAGGAGAAGGCTGCAGTGAGTCGGGCTGAAGGACACCAGGAGCAACTGGAGCAGGAGATTGCTGAGCTGAGGAGGAGGGACGCTGAGCTGGAGCAGCTTTCACCCACAGAGGATCACATCCATTTCCTCCAGGTAACATCACTGTGTCTGTGACAGTCTGTAGTACAGAAGGGCGTGTGTCTCACACAGAGCTCTCTAGTGGAGCTGCTCCTTCATTTTCTGACTGGAATGTCTCACACAAACTGTAGACAGATTCTCTCTCTCTTTCACTGCTGTCCTCTGGTTTTGTCATTAGTCTTGTCCAGACTGACTGCCAAGTGCCCATCTCTAACAGTACTGATCTAAGAGTGACAGACTGCTGTAACCTGCTTTTTCCATCCCTCTCTATTCTCTCTCACTAGAGTTGTGAGTCTCTCTGTGCCCCTCCTGGACCTGTACCCAGCATCACTGTCAACCTACACGTCTCTTTTGAGACTGCGACGAAATTTGTCTCTGAGCTGAAAGAGCGGCTGGAGGACGTCTGCAAGGGGGAAATGGTCAAGATCTCCAAGGCCTGTTCCCTCTGCATGGCCTCCTTCCAGAAGAAGCAGAGGCTGATATGTTCCCATGAGCTCTGTGTAGACTGTCTGAAGAGATCTGTAGAACGCTCGGATCTCCAATGCCCTGTGTGTCACAAAGCACTCAGAGTGCTGGGAGACCAGCCAGAGGGAACGATGACAATTAATCATTCAACGAACGGATGTTGTATAATTTGTTACAACATTCCAAATGGAATCCAAACGGTAAGAAATTTATGTTTTTATAAGAACATAAGAAAATAAGAATACATAATGACGAGAGCGGGCCATTCAGCCCATCTAGGCTCATCATGTCTAAAGAGTATCTAGTACTGCATCTAGCCTGGACTTGAATAGCCCAAGTGTTTCTGCCTCTACTACCCGACCTGGCAAACTTTTCCAGGCATTGACAACTCTGTGTAAAGAAAAACTTACTAATATCTCTGCGGAATTTACCTTTAACCAATTTCCACCTGTGGCCTCTTGTTCTGCTGACCCCACTTATCTTAAAAAATCTTTGGTATTTCACTTTGTTAACCCATTAAGACCTGGAGTGACGTTTAGGTCCCGATTTTGCGATTAATGAAATGCGCTTGATTCACTGAAATTGGGGGAAATGAAGTCGTTGGTTCGGCTTTTTTTTTTTTGAATTTTTTTCCAGAAAACCCTCAGGTTTTAAGAGGTTGTGTAGAATAATTGCTTAGGTTTTAATAGGCGTTTTTAGCAGGCATTTTAGGTCTAAATGGGTTAATCTCTTTTAGGAATTTAAAACCTCAATCAAATCCCCCCGAAGTCTCAATTTAACCTTAAATGGGTTGAGTGCCCTAAGTCTATCCTCATAGCTTTTACTTTTACTCATACCAGGTATCAGTTTTGTTGCCCTTCTATGAACTTTTCCAAGAGCTTCTATATCTTTCCTGTAGTGTGGTGCCCAGAACTGCACACAGTATTCTAAGTGAGGTCTGACAAAGACAATATATGACATTAATATAATCTCCTTTGATTTATACTCAATACATTTTGCTATGTATCCCAGCATACTGTTGGCTTTTTTCACTGCTGTAGCACACTGCTTTGATGCAGATAGACTTTGATCAACTACAATTACTAAGTCTTTTTCAAATTTAACACCTACTTTTCTCCTCCCATAAAATACTCCTGTCTTATGTTTTTATTTCCCACATGCATAACTTTACATTTAGCAATATTGAATGTCATCTGCCACATATCTGCCTTGGATTTTGTTTAAATCATCTTGGATTACTTTAGTCCATTCCAAACTGTTTGCCAAACCCCAGAATTTAGTATCATCTGCAAATTTAACTATTTTGCTACTAACGTCCATATCAAGATCATTTATGTAAATAAGGAAGAGCAGAGGTCCCAGCACCGATCCCTGCGGGACACCGCTGCCCACAGCACTGAGGTCAGATACAGCCCCACCTACTGTCACTCTTTGTATTTGCCCTTGCAGCCAATTATGAACCCACTCTGAAACAACTCCTGCAATTCCTATTGAATTAATTTAGCAATGAGCCTCTCATGTGGTACCTTGTCAGATGCTTTCCGAAGGTCCAAATATATAATATCATAAGCCTGGTTCAGGTCAACACACTTTGTAGCCTCTTCAAAAAAGTCCAGGAGGTTTGTTAGGCATGACCTCCCTTTGAGAAAACCATGTTGGCTCTCCCTTAAAATACTATTATTTTCAGGCCTCCGCATGGTCCAGTGGTTACAACGTTCAATGCTGGCCACGGTGACTGGGGTTTGATTCCCCGTTATGCCAGAGTCGGCTCTGGCCGGGAGTGCCACCGGGGGCGGCGATTGGCTGTCTGCCCCACGGAGAGGGGCAGGGAAGCCAACAGGATGTTCGCTGCTCACAGGAGTGGCTCTGGAGTACCGGGTTATGGTT
Organism: Aldrovandia affinis; assembly: GCA_029706075.1. Classification (NCBI taxonomy): domain Eukaryota; kingdom Metazoa; phylum Chordata; class Actinopteri; order Notacanthiformes; family Halosauridae; genus Aldrovandia; species Aldrovandia affinis. The sequence continues at coordinate 1,351,922 of JAINUG010000187.1, forward strand.
GATGGGGGGGATTGACTTGAAAATAGCGGGTGTGATTGGCTACCAAATTGGGAGAAAATGGGATAAAATCAGAAACAAATTACTACTATTTTTCAAGAATGATTCCAACTTATCCCTAATAATACATTCCAGTATTTCACATGCGATGCAAGTTAAACTGACCGGCCTATAGTTCCCTGGGTCAGTACGGTCCCCCTTCTTATATATTGGTATTATACTACCCTGCTTAGCGGCACGGTGGTGCAGTGGATAGCACTGTCACCTCACAGCAAGAAGGTCTCGGGTTTGAATCCAGGCCGGGGGCCTTTCTGTGCGGAGTTTGCATGTTCTCCCCGTGTCCGCGTGGGTTTCCTCCGGGTACTCCGGTTTCCTCCCACAGTCCAAAGACATGCACGTTAGGCTAATTGGAGTGTCTAAATTGCCCGTAGGTATGAGTGTGTGAGTGAATGGTGTGTGTGCCCTGCGATGGATTGGCGACCTGTCCAGGGTGTATTCCTGCCTCTCGCCTGGAACGCATGCTGGGATAGGCTCCAGCCCCCCGCGACCCTGACCAGGAATAAGCGGCTTAGATAATGGATGGATGGATGGATGGATGGACTACCCTGCTTCCAGTAATCTGGTATTTCTCCAGTGAATATGGATTGCATAAAGATATCTGTCAATGGTTTATATATAATTTCCCCAAGTTATTTGAGTACTCTGGGATATATGCCATCAGGGCCTGCTGACTTATTTGTCTTACGTTTTTGTAGTACTTCTACAGTCCTTATCTCAAAATCCTCCAAAACATTCTGTACCTTGGCTATACATTTAAACAAATGTATAACCTCTTCTCTAGTAAAGCTTTCAGTAAAGTAACTGTTTCGTGTGTTAGCAACATCCTTTTTATTATAAACCAAAGTTCCTTCCTTATTCTTAATGCACTTAACCTCATCATTAACTTTCCTTTTTCTACTACAATATTGAAAAAACTTCTTAGGATTACTTTTTTGATCTTGGGAAATTTTAATTTCAAACCGTGCTTTTAGCAACCTTTGAGTTGCTCTTATTTGCTTTTTAGTGTTAGCCTGCATATTACATAATCAAACTTATTTCTCCCTGAGTTTTCCTTTTTATATACATTGTACAATCGCTTCTTTCGCCTCAAAATCTCCTGTAAAGAATTAGTCATCCACTGCGGAGACAGTTTTTTCATCCTATTTTTCCTTACTTTTGGGATGAATTTACACTGTACATCTACAATAACCCTTTTAAATGTAATCCATTTTTCATTCACATTTCTGCAATATAGAACTTTTACCCAATCTATATTACTTAAATTCTCTCTTATTTTATTAAAGTCAGCTCTTCTGAAATTAAAAATTCTTAGAGTTAGAGGAGGCAGTCTTCACTTGCCAAAAATATCAAAAGTAACTCCACTGTGATCACCTGCCCGTAGTGGCTCTACTACCTCTGTGCTGCAAATTCTGTCAGGATTGTTACACAAAACCAGATCCAGTATTGATTTCCCTCTCATAGGCTGAGTAACACACTGTACCAAAAAGCAGTCATTGACCACATCTAAAACTCCTCTTCACATTTAATAATAGTGGGATAATTGAAGTCGCCCATTATTATTATCTTTAATTATTATGTCTCTCCTTCAACAAAGGTTTGTTTTATGTTACCAAAGAGCATAGTATTTATGTTACTGTCTGAAGCTGGAGCATAGCATACTTCTATATTAAGGGTCTTCTCATGATCTCCCAGTAATCTAATCTAGATGTCCTCACAAGGAACGAATGAGTTAATACCTGGAATTTCCTGCACATTAAGATCGTCTTTCACATAAAGGGCCACTCCCGCTCCTCTTTTATTAGTTCTATCCTTCCTAAACAATTTGTACCCCTCCACATTATATTCATCCCCATCCGCTGCACAAAGCCATGTTTCAGTAACCCCAATTATGTCATAACTGAAATGTAAGCAGTTCAAGTCCAGTGAATAACCTGAGGTAAAAAAAAAAGTTTAAGTTACCAAAAACTGAAAAATGATGTCAATTTCAGAGTTATTAAAAAGGCCCTTTTCAGGGAACAAGTAATGTGTTAACGTGGGTTAACAGTCACTCTGTGCGAGTCGTCGACTCTGGATCCAGCAAAAGAGCCCCAGACCATCACACTTCCTCCTCCATGTTTGAGAGTTGGTGTTACACACTGAGGAACAGGCATACAAAAACCCTGCGTAATGAACTGAAGATTTCAGGCAAGCCTCTTTTTCTTATTGTGCCATCTTAGCAATGGCTTTCTTACTGCCACTCGACCTGTCAAACTTGTAGCTCGAAGTCTTCTCTTCACACTTGAAATTGAGACTTCCTTACTTCAACCAGTGTTAAGCTGTGCTTGAAGCTGTTGTCCTGTGAGCCGCCTTTAACGCAAACTGTTGACTCTCAGAAACTTGTCTTCTGATTTTGTTGTGGCTTTGGGTCTGCCAGACCTCTTCCTGTCAGAGTTTCCTTCAGTTTCCAAGTGCCTTTTGATGGTGTAGGAAACTACTCACTGCCAAAAAATGTACATTCTTTTTCCGTTTTTGGTAACCTAAACTATTTTTTTAACCTCTGGCAGTTTACCGCTTACCTTTGTACCACTTCAGGTTATTCACTGGACTTGAACTGCTTACATTTCAGTGAAAACTGGAAAATGGGGGTGTTCTAAAACTTTTGACCGGTAGTGTATATATATGCATATATTGTGGTGCACAAAGGGTCCATACAGGAAGGTGGTTAGGAGGGAGTCTGGCCAGGGTCCATGGTTCAGCGGTGGAAGTTTAGTCTCTAACCCGGGTCTAGAATGCCACACACAGCCAATAAACAAACAGCTGGGAGTTGTTAGACTCCCTGAGTGAACGTGGTGGCAGATTTTGTAGGGCCGGAGATCATTAGCCTGACCCACTGCAGCTGGCCACACTGAGGGAATTAAGCCCATCTCATTATTCAATAATGAGCCTCGTGGCTCTGTCCATGGTGGAGTGGAGGGTGAAGATGCTGGCGCTGTCCATGTGCTGTAGGTGCTTCAGGTTGGGGAAGGTGACAGCACTGGTTTCCTCCCTGCATAACTGGAGGGGGTGGGGTCACTGTTCCCTGCACCACAATATATATACATTTAAAAATATATTTTTTAATTTATTTTTTTAAATAAAAAAATAATTAATTAATTGCTGATGGAGACTGAAATCCATTAGTGATCTGATCATATTTCTCCATAGAGAGCCATTCTAAATACAAGCTTTTAAATATTGAAGAACACAGAAATGTCTTAGCATGTTAGTTTAGTCTGTCAGTTTGCACAATATTGGTATTACTATATTCATACACACACACTGTATATATACTGTATATAGTAATATGTACAAATGCTTGCAGTCTAATTCCATATATTTCTCCTTTTCTCCGTATGGTGAAATTCTGCTTCCAGGAGGCCCATCCCAATCCAGGGATGTCCTTTACTGGAATCCACACCAATACCTTTTTACCAAATACCCCAGAGGGCATTGGAGTGCTGCAGCTGCTGAGAAGAGCCTTTGACCAGAGGCTGGTTTTTACTGTGGCTGCAACCAATGGAGCTAAAGACAGGGTCATCTTCACCGACATTCCACAGTCAACGACCTGGTACAGCCTTTAGTGTTATTTCTAAATTTTTGGATGAGGCAGAAATTGGTGTACCTTTGCATTTTGTTACAAATGTGAACTATTGTATATTTTAGTAATTTCTCAGTACGCAGCAGTATCAGCATGTCTGCTGTTGCCACCTATGTCCTTTATGAATCATGCCTTTCTGTTTCTGTGTTTGTTTATTTGATATAATATGTTTATTGTATTTTATAGAAATCCCCACAGGCCCATATGCATGTGTGCTTGAACCATGTAAAAGAGTCTAAACCACATATACAATTTTCCCAGCATGCCCTGAAACACACTTTGCACTGTTTTATCTGATGCTGATAATATGGTAACAGAGCTCAGAAGGGCCTGGAAGACTGCTAGAGAGGGTGACATCATCCCCTAGAATCAAGATAAGAATGTGATTGTTGCCTATGGTAGCCTGGGTCTTTAGCTCAGTGAGGCTCATTATAGCTCTTCTTCCCAGGGACATTTTTGACCATGGCTTCTTGGAAAAAGTGAAGGCGGCGCTTAGAGCCAAAGGCATTGAATGAATGGTGGAGCAGAGCGACCTCAGATTCATCAACTCAGTACAGCCTCACCAAATGGACAGCAAGAGATCACCTTCAGGAAATGATCAAATTACTGAGATACCAAGATGGCATACCTGCATCAAATATGCATTTTATACAAATATGAATATTGTTGAAAATCTATGTTTATATTAAAATTACTATTAATTACTATTCATCATAACAATGTTATGGGGTGATACAGTGGTCAAGGGAAGACAACCCCCTCTTTGTCATGTGACTTTGTTTCACGTCTGGCTTCTCTCCTCAGGGAAATATGTATATTCATTTAATGAAGTACAAGTACTACATAAATTGAACTTTTCTTTGTGTAAAAGCACCTCCTGGTAATGGCTTAAGTTGAAGACAATACATTACTGCAGAGCGTGAAGAGAATGCTATCGTAAAGATGAACACGTGAGACACAGTCTAAAATGGGATTTATGTTTTTTTCTTATTCCTGTTTGTTTTTTTTTCCATATTCTTCATATGCTCAGGGTTATTCTTAAAGGAATGTGCATCAATCAAGAAACTTTGTTTTCTCTTTCCCTGTAAAGATCACACAATATAGCAATTTCTGTGTAAAAGCTGTATCTTCTGTCTTATCAACTTTTTTATGATTTTCATTTTGATGAGGACAACTTAAAATGAGTAAAACAACTAATTAAAGGAACTTTACTCTTTCATGCACTTGTCATCAGTCAACCATTTTCTGTGTTTGACGCCCATACAGCCGGTGACAGAGGTGTACATCCAGGGCTGATCTGTTCCAGGATTTTATGCCAACTTCTGCTCTTAATTTTTTAATTAGCCTTTATCTTTATCTGATCTTTATCATTTTGGATGAAGTCATGAGTTCCAGCCACAGTCTGCACATGCATCCTTGGTGAAAGTATTTTACTGTGGTCCAATATTGGAATTAACCTGTTTTGAGGTATACAGCTGTCTAGAAAATTAAGCCAGAGTAATGAAAAAAACCTGAAAAAAACCAAAAGAAACAAAACAAGGAATGGAGTTGGAGAATGGAGCTCCCCTGGGTATGACATCACCAACAAAGAGCTCTTAATTGTATCCAATCAGGGCCGGTATTCACAAAGCATTTTATCTTACCACTAGGAGTACTCCTGAATCGCACTAAAACATTCTAGCTGAGAGTCCCCTCTTAAAACTTATTCACAAAGCTGCAAAGACAAACTCATACTAAAGAAGTCTGAGAATTTTCAAGCTAAGAGTGAGGGCGGGGTTGACGTCGTTGCTATGAAAAAACAAAAAACAAAAAAAACACACTAACCTTTTCTTTCCCAGTGTTACAGGTATGATACGCAGACGCCTGCAATGATGTCTATTACTGTATTACTGCACTGATCTTGTGCGCTAACTATGATTGTTCTTACCATGTATTAATGCACATCTTGTAAGTCGCTCTGGATAAGAGCGTCTGCTAAATGCTTAAAATGTAAAATGTAAAATGTGGATGACGTTGTGTCTCATGAATGAGCTTACTCAGAATGCCCACAGCGATTGGCTGATATAGGGGATGGGTCTCTGCCCACGATTTCAACCAAGAAAATAAATTATATGCTACTGTAAAGGGGTATGTAGGCCTACCTGTTCCTGTTATATTCTAATCTAATAAAGATTCTAAAATACAAATGTATGCTACGTGTCACTGATTTAACATGAAACCAAGAATACTGACTAGTCAATTCGTTACATGTCTGCATCTCGTAAACAATCAGCGGGTATCTATATAAGCAGCCTTCCAATTATCCAGACTAGAATCACCATGGCTGACAATAAACGCAAACGCAAACCCAAATGGACAAATGACCAACAACTACTGCTGGCCGAACAAGTGAATGAAAGAAAATAAAGAATCAAAGGGAAATTCGGAAGTGGCATAACCACCAAAACCAAAAAAGAAGCATGGGAAAGCATTCGCATGGAAATAAACGCAGCTTTCCACTCCTCCCGAGAACCACTGATGAATGCGAGAAGCGGTGGTTCTCTCTGCAGTCTCATGCGAGGCAAGAGATTGCAGAATACAAGTGACAAACAGCTGCCACAGGTAATACGACATTAGGCCAATCATCCACAACTAGGGCCTACACGATAGACTACACCACAATGTTTTATTCTATCATTTAATGCATTCAGCCTATATACAAAAATGAACATATGTTGTCATCCATAAATTAATCTCGCTAAACATGTCACCGAAGATCATGTAATCTGTAATACATAATATTTAATGTATTCATTAGGAGGAGGCACAGCACCCAAGGAACTGTCGCCAACTGCCTCAGTGGTGTATAGTATCCTTGGGTACTCTGACACCAGCATAACGGGGCTGCAGGGGTGCATTGACCCTGCAATGCAACTGCTGGATGAACTTGAGGGGTAAGTTTGTCAAATAGAAGATTTGCCTCATATAATCATCCACAGCTGGACACAAACACAATCATGAATAAGTATCATGTTTAATCACAGTCACAAAATTATATCATGACATACATAATAACAAACATAAGAACAATGAATAATAATAAATAATAATGATCACAATCATAAATCATAAACATCATTTTGTGGATGCCTCGCAAAGATACATAGGCCAAAATTATATCATGACATACATAATAACAAACATAAGAACAATGAATAATAATAAATAATAATGATCACAATCATAAATCATAAACATCATTTTGTGGATGCCTCGCAAAGATACATAGGCCACACAAAATAAACTAACAAAACTCTCTCCCTCTTTTAGGGCCAACAGTTCAGCTGCCACTCCAGGCAATGCTCCTGGCTGGCCACCTCTCTCCAGCCCCCCTGGCTCCTGCCCCCTCCCTCCTGGCCCCCTTCTGTTTCTCCCCCCCTCTCCAGGCTCGGCTCCTGCCAGTCCTCCAGGGTTATTCTTAAAGGAATGTGCATCAATCAAGAAACTTTGTTTTCTCTTTCCCTGTAAAGATCACACAATATAGCCATTTCTGTGTAAAAGCTGTATCTTCTGTCTTATCAACTTTTTTATGATTTTCATTTTGATTAGGACAACTTAAAATGAGTAAAACAACTAATTAAAGGAACTTTACTCTTCCATGCACTTGTCATCAGTCAACCATTTTCTGTGTTTGACACCCATACAGTCGGTAACAGAGGTGTACATCCAGGGCTGATCTGTTCCAGGATTTTATGCCAACTTCTGCTCTTAATTTTTTAATTAGCCTTTATCTTTATCTGATCTTTATCATTTTGGATGAAGTCATGAGCTCCAGCCACAGTCTGCACATGTATCCTTGGTGAAAGTATTTTACTGTGGTCCAATATTGGAATTAACCTGTTTTGATGTATACAGCTGTCTAGAAAATTAAGCCAAGGTAACGAAAAAAACCTGAAAAAAAACGAAACAAACAAAACAAGGAATGGAGTTGTGCTCCCCTGGGTATGACATCACCAACAAAGAGCTCTTAATCGTATCCAATCAGAGTCATTTTTTGAAGGACCCAGTCCCAGCTACCTGTCTTAAGCCAGGGCTGGGCAAGGAGGGGCTCTTAATTATTTCACTTGACAAATCATGTATCCTTGATAGACTCACTTATGACAGGTGAAGACAGTTCTGTCCCCATATGAAGTAGCTTCCTGTGATTTAATACATACAGTTCTCAAACCTCTCCTTGGAACCCAGAGATGGGTCCATGTATTTGTCCAATTCCACAACCAGCACACCTGATCAAAGGCTAATCACAGGCTTGTTAATTAGTTGACAAGCCCTTGACTAATTAGATCAGGTGTGCTGGTTGTGGACAGGACAAATCAATCATTACAGGGTATAATGATAATAAAACTGGTTGGTCACTGATTGGATAGAGTCAAAACATCTTATTTCCAAGGCCTTAATCAGCCGGTTTACAGATTGAACTGATTTAACCATATTTCCCGGGCCATAAAGTAGCCCTAAATCTGAAATTTCCAACACTGGTCCTTAAGAGCCATAGGGTCTGCTGGCTTTTGTTGTTACTCAATTGATCAATTCAAGCTGTTGATTACATAGTTAACTCACCACATCTGGTCTCTTAGGCAATTTAAGGGTCTCTTAAACCCGTCAATCACTGGGTTAAAATGACTGGTTTTAAATGTCTAGGTCTAAATCGTTGGTTTTAAATCATGGGGTCTAATTTGCAGATTTTAAGGTGAAAAGAAAACTCTTAAACAGGGTTCCCCAAATCCAGTCCTGCAGACACACTGTGTATGCTCAAATTGGTCAGATCAACTAGTTCTTACTCAAATCTGGCCCATGTGTCCAAATTCAGTTCTGTTTTTCCTTTCTCTCAGGTAGTTAATTTAACAATTTATGCAATTGATTGGCCAGAGTGTCTTCACACCTGACTCCCAGGCAAAGGGAGGATTGAAAAACAGCAGTACTTGGCCGACGAGGACCGTGATTTGAGTAACCCTGAACTAGTGCTTTTATGTTCTGTAACATGCTATATGACACATGATTCCTTTAAAATAAATGTTCCTCAAATCTGGCCCATGAATGCAAATTTGGTCCTGGCTTCCTGTTGTGTCATTTTCCCCGTCTCTGTTGTTGTTGTTGTTGCTGCACTGTGCGTCACTGTCATGCGAAAGCATCCAATCTAGCCTGCAGTACGAGGAAAAGTTGCGTGGTTCTGGTCAGAGTAAATGACTTTGACAGGAAAGTTTAGTATCCAAACAATGACAAAGCCTTTTGTGAGAGGTTGGTTTGAGAAGCTGGTTTAACAGGAGTGGTAAAGGTATGCACTAGGTGCAACGTTTCGGAAAAAAAGTTGACCAAAGCACTGTTCTCTATAAAAAACAAAAACGGTTACTAAACTAATGAAAAATATTGCCATTTCTGTTAAGACAAGTCCAGCTTGCTCTTTTAACTGGCAAGGAGCAAAACATATTGCCAGTTGACTTTTCAATCCCACAAGTAAGTGCAAAATCGGTGGCTCAAAAAAATTTGACTGAAGAAGTCAAAGCTGGCAACACTGTCAGGTAGAATGGAGGAGGAGGGTTGATGCCAGAAACCGCTGACAGGAGAGGACAGGTATGCGAGACACTTGCAGTAGTCAAACTGGTTGGGCAGGGTTTGCCATGCCAGTGAAGGAGTATCTCTAAACTCCCATGCTGTGGTGTGTCGGTGTGAAACTCCCACAGAATGTGTGTGGAATATGTGAATTCCTCTGTGCTTCTCTCACTCAGACACACACACACACACACACACACACACATACACATCACTCCCAATGTAAAGCATCTCGACCGGAGAATTCACTCTTGCCTTTTACATCAGTGTGCTCGGCAGCAAGTCGAGGGACTGGCATCCCTGTGAATCAGAACTGGAACGGAATCTATCTAACCTATTATTATCACCTTCGTCTCGTGACCACCCGCTCTCTGTAAAGTCAGGCTTATGATCTATATTTTTTTTTTATTTCTCAATGCTGCAAATGTGACCAATAAAGCAAGGAAATGTGTTTCTCCCCACAAATGGTTGGGGGAGTCTCTGAAGTGGAGAGAGGCGGAGCTACAGGATCCAAGACAGGCTATGGAGTCAAACGCGTTGGATGCTGACCACAGAAGAAGACCACAGCTGGCTGCTGGCAGAGCTGTTGCCTGCCCTGTAGCCAGTCTCCTATAGGCCCACTGTAAAGACTAACTTGTGCATTGCAGGGGTGTTCACTCTTGCCCAGGGAGAGCCACAGGACACGCAGTTGGTTTATTTTCGCCAACAAATTCAGACCCAAGAAACCAGGTGAGGTGAGTTAACTGTGTAATTGACTGCTTTAATTGGTGAATTAAGTGATGAGTAACAATGAAAAACTGCATAGCCTGCAGCTCTCCAAGAGCTAATAGCACTGCACTCTCAGGGGAAAAAAGGTACCATGTTATACCTATTAAAGTACAAATGCTTGTCACTGTGGCAGTACCTTTGAAGTACATTCAGTACCTACTGAATTGTACCTTTTAATCAGAACACAACTTCGAACACACCTTTAGTCAGAAGGACACAATTGTACACTTGCAAGAAAAATAATGTTGCTTGCGGCAAAAGCCTCATTTGCATTCCAACAAATGGTTGCCATTGTGAATGGATTCATCACCCTACCTTGGTATATATCTGTACCTTTCCTCATTTTGTACCTTTTTCCCAGTGAAAAAGGTACAAAACTGTATGATGAAGGATCTTATGTGCACCTTCTGAAGAGACAATGAACACATTTGTACCCTGAGGACTTGTACTTGTACCCTAATTATACTTTTATTTTTGAGTGTGTGGTGTAGTGCTATGAATTTAATATTTGTCTCTGTCTCTCTCCACATTGCTTTGTTAAGGGACCATGGGCACCATCCACAGTAAAGAGAAATGGGACTGCACCCAGTATCTGAACGGAAAGGGCCCACTTACCCCAGAGGGTATGATGCCCTGGCTGCCATGTTCTTTAACTGTTTTCCATGTTTTTAAACAGTGACCAGTGCTTAATTTGTGCCGGGGCTAGCCGGGGCACAGCCCCGGGCTCATAAATATCTAAAGTGCGACAACAGCACATATTTTAAACTGGTATTAAACAACGTTACATCCAGTGAACATTACAAATGTAAATAGAAATGCAGCGACACAGAGGTAGGAAAAGTTTACAAATTTTCCTCCGCGGGGGGGGCGTGTGGTTTGAGGAGGCGAGTTGAGCCCCGGCATCTCTTATTTTACAAATTAAGCACTGGGTCTGACCAATGGGGGGGTTGTGACGCCAATGCTTAAATGTGTCACTCGCTGCTCCTGTGAACAGCCCTGACATGCCCACTACACTGGAATATGCCTGTTTTGTGAGGTCGTTGTGAAACAGTGCGGAATGTTCAATAGCAACCCCCAGGTGAACTGAGGTAATGATGTAATCAACTGCTTGAATTGATCAATTAAGTGCTGAGTAACAACAAAAACCAGCAGGACCTGCAGCTCAACCAGCAGGATGCTCTTATGTTTGCAACCTTCCATCAATTTCAGTGGTTCCCAAACCTCTTTGGGGGACCCCCGACCGGTCCATGTATTCCTTACATTCCACCACCAGCAACACCTGATTTAACTCATCAACGCTCGCTAAGTAGTTAACTAGTAAACAAGCTGTTGAGTTTTCTAAATTAGACATTTTTAATATCTATAGGAGGATGGTTTACTTTCTTAAGGCCATATTCACATCCCAGGACATAGTCAATTGGAACAACTAATGCTATAATTTGCTGCAATGTCCTACGTATATGGCAAATGATTCCTTTACAAAGAAGTTAATTGATTAAATTATAGACTGACAGGTGAAATCAGTGTGGTCCTAATTGTTGAAAGTGTGGACACCTGGTCACTGAAACTAAACCGTTTGTTGAAATGAAGAATTCAAATACAAAGCAAATGGCAATGAGCCAAACCTGTAGTGTGTTAATACATTTAAGGACAAATTCTGAAAGAAGACGCATGTTGTCAACAACCTTAATTTAACCAGAGATTGGTTACAAATCTGGTTGTAACAAAAATCTGCACACACAGGGGTTCCCCAGGACCAGGATTGAGACCCGCTGTTCCATTGAACTGTCCAACACCAGGGTCGGCCACTACTGTTTTAAACGGGGGTGAACACAGTGAAACGTGATGGGGTATTTTGCCCACAGAGATGGATGGTGCAGGTGCAGGTGGAGGTGGAGAAGGGGTGGCGCACTCACAGTTGGTGGCTGGAGGTGGAGAGAGCAGGAGGATTGAGGGAGACCAGCCAGAAGGAGAGATGAAATGGACTTCCCTAGCCAGGAGTCTCCCGGGCCATCCGCACTGTGGAACGATTAAGATCGACTATGTTATTAAGGATGGGATACAGACGGTGAGGCCTAGAGGACTTTTATTTTGAAATGGTTTTCCCCCCTTTGCTATGTGTGTTCTGTATGGAGACCTCTCCCATGTAAGCAGTAGGACATTCGGTAGTAGCAAAGATGCAAGTGGTATTTTTGAAAAGGCTAAAACTGGATATTGAAAGTGCCTGAAAGCTCATTGTTTAAAATCTGTCCGCCCCCATAATCCCCCCACTCCCCCCTTTTCTGTGTTTGTGTGTGAGCATTCTCTATAGAGAGCTGCCGGCTGTAAGCAGTATGACATTTGGGAAACTGAACCAAAAAAGTCACCAGTAGTGCTACTTTTGGGGGGAAAAGATTTATTTAGCAGTTCAATTCTTATTGCTTTGATAAACTACTGCAGCCAAGTTGCAAGATATGCGTTTGTGTGTGTTTGTGTACACACCTGCATGTTTTCGTGTATGAGTGACAGTGAAATGTGTTGAGAACACATTTATTTATTTGGTGAAAAGTCTAAAGAATTTGAGAAATTCCCATCTCTACTGGAATGTTCTGCCGTATGTCAAGTGTTATGACAAGAACATCACATGTGGCCATGTCGCATGCTTGATTCCCACGTTCCTAGCTAGAACAATCGTTACCCCACTTTAACATTTAAACTAAATAAATACTATGTAGCTGGAATGTTGTGATTTGGGATGGTAAAAAAATAAGAATAGTTGCAAAACAAAGTTGCTATAGTTTATTATTTTTTATTCACCACTACAACCTTGCTGCACACTACTACTGTAGTAGTGTTACATGCTCCTTCTGATGTGTGAACCCGCGCTTCCAGGAGCAACACCCAAATCCGGGTAAACCGTTTTTTGGGCTCAGCGCCGAGGCCTTCTTGCCGGACGATCGCGAGGGGAAAAGAGTGCTGAAGCTCTTGGAGAGGGCCTTCGACCAGAGGCTGGTGTTCACCGTGGCCAGCAACCGCGGCGGTGAGGAGACGGTCACGTGGAACGACATTCCCCACAAAACGTTCGACAGCGGTGGACCCGAGAGGTGAGCCCTGGTGCATGTTTACAGTGTCTGGGGAGATTTCTGTACCCCGTGCAACAACTACAAGGATGTGAGAATTTTATTTAATGTGCTACTGCTACTATGTGGAAACCGAGAGATTGATGTTGTTGGTGTTCTCAGAAATGGCAAAAATGTTCTCTCTTTAGACAGAATTTATGGTTTAGTAAAATGGAGTTTTTAACTAACTTGCAGGTGAAGGAGCTGGTTGATAAGTGTGTGGAACTTAATGTGTTTATATACAGTATAAAACCTTTTTTTTTTAAAGATCATTTTGCATGACACTTGATATCTTATGTTTGAAAACTGTCGCAAGAGCCCAAATATTCATTTTCACAATCATAAAACCTTCATTAACAGTGGGCAAGAGTGGTTATCCCTGGGTATTTGATCCATAGTCATAAAGCAGCTTCTTCTGACGCGAGGATGTTTCTTTGTGAAACGGTGTTAAGCCATTGCTGCGATAAACCATTCCAAACTACGATACGGAATGTGAGTGATGGATATCTTTTTTTAAACCAAAAAAGAAAATGTCCCAAGAGCTGAAATGTTAATCTCGGTCCAACTGGTTCCTCCAGCTGTCAGCGGCACATTCCGAAGCACTTGGATCCGGATTGTTTTTATATAGCGTCACTCTAGTCATGCATGTGTGTGCATGCGCCTGTCTGTCTGTGCCTGTATCAGGTGTTTTATACAGTGTTTTCTGCTGCTCTGTCACAGCGACAGTTACCCGGACCCACACTACCTGCAGACTGTGAAGAAGGTCCTGAAAGCCAAAGGCATTAAATGAAGTGATGGACGGACAGACAAATGGACTCTGTGAATGAACTCTGTGAATGAACTCTGTGAATGAACTCTGTGAATGAACAGCCAGACAATCAACTCTTCCTCCTGATGAGGATGACAACAAATTGACTTGTTTTTAAGAAATGGAAAAAGAAACTAATTCCAGGCATCTTTCGTGTGTGTGTGTGTGTGTGTGTGTGTGTGTGTGTGTGTGTGTGTGTGTGTGTGTGTCCGCGTGTGTTCAACTTTTCCATTTTTGGTTGTAAGCTCTGCTCTACAGTAGCACTTGTATATGTTACTTTTGAGAATTGTTTTTCATGGCTATTACGACCTACAATTTACTTGTGCTGATGTAAATGAAAAAATATTACAATAAACAAACCCATATAATTGATAGATTTTCTTCTTCTCCTTCCGTCTTTTTAGACATGGTTCATTGCACATAGGCTGCAGTAACTGCACTTCTTTAGCCATTAGCATTTAGCTGACTAGGACCAGGACACTGATTTCATTCCACCAGGGTGGGAGTGCACTCAAATCACCCAGGGAGTTACAGCTGCACTAGCGCCCCCTAGCTGCATGCCCAAGTGTCAACAGCAGCGGTGGGCAACGGCGTGTCTGTATGCAGATTTGTGTTCCCCACCAATTCCCCCAGCTCTATTAAAGGCAATACAATTGACAGGGATGGTCAAAAATTTGCCAAGCTTGGCACATTTTTGGAGGACGGTGATAAGTGCAAGCCGTGCCAACATGCGAACAATTGGCCAGAAGCCAATACCAAACGTCTTGAAAATGCAAATTTGAAAGATGGGTTCCTCTACTCCACAAGGAACTTTGTTTAATTCATACTTTTATGTGAAACGGCATGATTGCCTCAAACCAATAAATCTACCTACTTGCATGTCATATGTAAATGAGCCAATCTCAGAAACTGCTATATTCGTGTCAAATCTGGAGTGTAGATATCAAGGGCGTAACCACATATTAAATATTGGGGCCGGGAGGGTAATAATGGAGGGTAATGCTTTACATCTACAAATTATTGGGGGGACAGATATGACTTTTGAATGTTAGGAATGGGGCATGTCCCACCCTGCCCCCCCCTGGATATGATACAGTACAAGTGTACCAAGTGGTAACCCAAAAGCCATCGTTTGAATGCAGTCCATTAAATAATGTTTACACTGCAAGCAGAAGAAGATGCACAACTTAAAAAAATTTCCCCTCCAGGACAAAAAAAATCCTCTTGTCATGCACCACTGTACACACAAACATAAAATTTGGCAAAAAAATATCCTTGGGGTATTCTTAGATTTGTTCATGAGACGTTTGTAGGTTCAGTGATATTGTTGTATTTGTTAAAGAATACGCCCGCACACTGTGTCTCTTGCAAAATTCACCAAACTTTACTAGACCAAAAAAAGCTAACGTTTAGATCGGCAGACCTTCGTCACAATGCTCTGTCGAAGGTCTTGCCTTAACCTTGCTTTTTATGTTGGAGAATTCTTCAACATATTCAACGTCTTGTCCCCAGGCACCTGTGGTTTACTGTACTAGGTGTGCGAACATAAATTATTTATTTGAATTTAACAGAACTTCTCAGGTGTTCATAGGCCACCAGTATGCCGCTTCATAGAAAATATAATCTTCATAGACGTCCAATGTTCTCAGAGTGCTGAACAATGGTGTTGTAGTAAACATATTCGGTTTGTAATCTGGAAGTTAAGGGTTCGATACCACTGTTCGTAAAACCATGAGTTGGCTGGTCAACATTGCTACCATTTTTTTATTTGAAATCTCCACGGCGATTACTATTGGCGGACTCTGGAGTTACACTACTGGAGTGTTCATACAGTTGAAAGTGGACCTCTCTTATTGGTTGCCAAATTAGCTTTTTAGCAAGCTGATAACAATAACGTACAGGTAACATCCAAAATAAAGGAAATGCTTGAGTAAATGAGGGATACAAAGTATATTGAAAGCTGGTGCTTCCACAAAGGTGTGGTTCCAGAGTTAATTAAGCAGTCAACATCCCACGTTGCTTAGGGTCAAGTATAAAAATGCTGGGAAGTTTGTTGCCCATTATTTTGGCTACCAGTGACTATGAATAAGGGGTGATTGTTTGGGTGCGTTTGGCAGGAGATTCAGTGACGAAAACTGCTCACTTTGTTAATGTTTCACGTGGAACAGTGGCTAAGGTGATGTTGGCATGGAAGTTTGAGGGTAAGACTTCAGCTACGGGCAATGGTTGTTGAAAGTTCATACTCCTCAACCACGATGTCCGTGCATACACCTTAAGCGAGGGATCTTGAACTCGAATCTGGCCCACTGCTGTAGTAATTAAGTAAGTACTTAATTTAAGTTACTGCTTGGTTTTCATACAGATGCCAAAATGCTGTTTGGTTTTTTCAGTCCCATAAGTCAGTGCAAAATCTTTTGGAGCACACGTTGGGCCTATGCCCGCTGACACCCCAGCCAGTCTGCTCCTTGTGTGATTAGTCAGGCTGGTTCCAACACCATTTAGCTGTGGAACTGGGAGGGAACTCCACAAGCTGAACTGGATCAGGAGCGGGAACGCACCTGCCATCCGTCTCACATCTGTGTCCTCACCTTAAAGAAGGGCTGTCGGTTTACAGGTCAAGCTGACTTGACTATATTTAGAGGGCCGTAGAGTTGCCCCAAATCAGGGGTTGCAAAGCATGGACCTGGAGAGCTGCCAGTTGTCACTGGTATTCAAGACTTAAAAGGTTAATTGGTTGATTACACAGTTAACTTACCCCGACAGGCCTCTTGGTTATAAATCGTTTGTCGAGTTTAAGGTGAGAACAAAAAAACTGCAGACCTCGTGGCTCTCCAGGACCAGGGTTGATGACCTCTGCTCTAAAGGGAAACAAGAAGAACTCTCTATAGCAGTGTTTTTCAATCCATTACTACAAGGAACACTGCCCTGCATGTTTTCATTCCAACCACCACATAATCATGCTCAAGTGATCATTAACAGACGACCGATGCAGATGATAGGTTGGGAGCGGAGGTTGGAATGAAAACATGCAGGGCAGTGTTCCTTGTAGGAATGGATTGAGAAACACTGCTCTACAGGGCAGGGCAGCGTCGTTCCTGTGCCCACTGTTTTCAGAGACGCCTCTCAACCAGCCGTCGATCCACTCCTGGAACAGCAGGTGATTCACACAGTGCTGACGTGACTTTAAAGAACGGAATCTTCTGGAGGGAGGTACAGTGCAGTGAAAGCTGAAAGCTTGCTCCTTATGCTTTTAGTGGCAGGGCCAGGAGATAATGGCAGGAATTTCTGCCGTCATGTATTTCTTTACATGGCTGTTAATTACTACTGTCTTCCTTGTTGTGCTGGGGGTTACTGCTCTAAAAAAATTTTTTAAAGCCTCCAGCCTAGCCTGGAAAACAGAAACCACTCCGGTCTGAATGAACGGCTTTGACCAGGTACCATTTCAGTTTGTGGGAGTTTTAATGTCCAAAAAATTTTTTTTTAACATTGCACTGAAAGCACTCTAGAAATAGAGTTTTAATAAATTATTATTAACGACAAAGTATCTTGGAGTGACCCTGGACAACCAGCTGTGCTTCTTGAGCCATATTGCAGCAATCACTCGGACCTGCCGATTCTCCCTCCACAACATCCGGAGGATCCGACCGTTCCTCATCCAAGAGGCCACTCAACTCCTGGTCCAGGCTCTGGTGATCTCACGTCTGGACTACTGCAATTCCTTGCTGGCAGGCCTTCCGGCCTGTGCCATCAAGCCACTGCAACTAGTCCAGAACGCTGCCGCTCGCCTGGTGTTCAACCAGCCGAAGTTCACCCACGTCACCCCTCTACTCTCCTCTCTGCACTGGCTCTCCATTGCAGCACGCATCAGATTCAAGTCACTGGTGCTTGATTTTCAAGCGGCCAGAGGTACTGCTCCCCCATACCTCCTGTCACTCATCACTCCCTACACCCCTCCCAGACCCCTCCGCTCCGCCTCCTCTGGCAAACTGACTGCTCCATCCCTCCGGGCGCCTGGCAGTCGCTCCTCGCGGTCCTGCCTCCTCTCTGTCCTGATCCCTCGCTAGTGGAACGACCTTCCGCATTCGGTCAGGACCGCGGAATCACTTGCAATTTTTCGCAAGAGACTCAAAACCCACCTCTTCAGACTCCACTACCACTGAACTCTGTCCATCTAGCTAATTTGTCGTCACCCCTGTTTATTTGTTCTACACCATACAACACTATACTCACTATACTACACTATAAAAAAAACAATACACTAACCTTTTCCTTCCGTGCTACAGGTATGGTACGCAGATGCCTGTAATGATGTTTATTGTTGTATTACTGCACTGATCTCATGTGCTAACTATGATTGTTCCTACCATGTATTAATGCACATCTTGTAAGTCGCTCTGGATAAGAGCATCTGCTAAATACTTAAAATGTAAAATGTAAATGTAAATGCATATATAAAAAAAGATTTGACAGGAATGATTAACTGGCGCAGCACACCGTTGTCTTCTTGTTTGGTGAGGAAGAGGTTTCACCGGAGCAGCCATATGAGGTTGTCGATGGCAGCGGAAACATACAATGGCTGACAGGTAGTAGGGTTTCCAAGGTTCAAAGCTGGAGTAAAAATCTGCACCAGAAACCAAAACCATGACATGTTTCTGAAAAATCCCCCAAACCATATAAGGACTAGACTGCTGTCCTGGCACAACAAAATCTTCACTAAGCTAATGCAAATATGGATATTTCCGCTTGGAAAGGTCCATTGTCATGGTAACTAGAACAGTTTAAGTTGAAAGGATACGAAGTAAGCCAAGTAGGCCAAAATAAAGCTGTAATGCAAGTTGACTTTACAATTCGGTGAAAAGTTTAGTGAAAATTCTACCAATTTGTCCGAATAAGATGGGGAGAATGAGGAAGAAGAGGAAATAAAAACATAATGGCAGAAACAGCTCACAGAAGAGGAAAGCATTTCAGAGTTTAATGCTTATCAAATTAGTTTGGCAGGGTTCGGCATACCAGTGAGTGAATATCTCAAAATTCCTGTATGGGCTGTTGGTTGGCTCAAACATTTATGCAAATTTTATACACCCCCATTTTCCAGTTTTTACTGAAATGTAAGCAGTTCAAGTCCAGTGAATAACCTGAAATGGTACAAAGGTAAGCGGTAAACTGCCAGAGAAAAAAAAAGTTTAGGTTACCAAAAACTGAAAAATAATGTAAATATTTTTGCAGTGAGTAGTTTCCTACACCATCAAAAGGCACTTGGAAACTGGAGGAAACTCTGGCAGGAAGAGGTCTGGCAGACCCAAAGCCACAACAAAATCAGAAGACAAGTTTCTGAGAGTCAACAGCTTGCATGATAGGCGGCTCACAGGACAATAGCTTCAAGCACAGCTTAACACTGGTCCAAGTAAGGAATTCTCAGTTTCAACTGTGAAGAGAAGACTTCGAGCTGCAGGTTTGACAGGTCGAGTGGCAGTAAGAAAGCCATTGCTAAGATGGCACAATAAGAAAAACAGGCTTGCCTGGGCCATGAAGCACCGCCAGTGTACTACTGAAGACTGGAACATTGTCTTATGGACATTAACATTATTTTTCAGTTTTTCGTAACCTAAACTTTTTTTAACCTCTGGCAGTTTACCGCTTACCTTTGTACCATTTCAGGTTATTCACTGGACTTGAACTGTTTAAATTTCATGGTGTGGAAAATGAGGGTGTTCTAAAACTTTTGACCGGTAGTGTATATACACTGAGCACCATAATTCATTGAACAGTGACACATTTTTTGTTATTTTGGTTCTGTACACTAGCACTTTGAGTTTGAAAGGATACAATGACATTGAGGTTGAAGTGCAGACTGTCAGCTTTAATTTGAGGGTACAGAACCTTTTGTACATGGTCCCCCAATCAATAATTCTAATAAAATCTTAAAGTGCTAGAGTACAGAACCAAAATAACAAAAAATCTGTCACTGTCCATTGAATTCTGGTACTTACTGTATAATATATATTTGTATAAATAAATGTTTTATTATAATTATTTTTATTATTGGCGGCACGGTGGTGCAGTGGATAGCACTGTCGCCTCACAGCAAGAAGGTCTCGGGTTCGAATCCAGGCTGGGGGCCTTTCTGTGCGGAGTTTGCATGTTCTCCCCGTGTCCGCGTGGGTTTCCTCCGGGTACTCCGGTTTCCTCCCACAGTCCAAAGACATGCACGTTAGGCTAATTGGAGAGTCTAAATTGCCCGTAGGTATGAGTGTGTGAGTGAATGGTGTGTGTGCCCTGTGATGGATTGGCGACCTGTCCAGGGTGTATTCCTGCCTCTCGCCCGGAACGCATGCTGGGATAGGCTCCAGCACCCCCCCCGCGACCCTGACCAGGAATAAGCGGCTTAGACAATGGATGGATGGATGGATGGATGGATTTTTATTATTAGTACTAAAACAAAAACCATAAATCCCTCCAAGACTAGGAGTTGGGGATTTCTGGCATTAAATAACCTGTGATTTCATTTAAATAAATAAATACATGTAAAAATATCTTCAACATCGGTAAAATTACCAGTAAAATTTCAAGTCAGTCAATGTGCTTGAATCAAAATTGTATGAATTGCTCAGCCAAAATACTTTTTTTCCCAAGAAAACTTGGCTTACAATTCCACTTGCAATTTTACAACCAAAATCCACCTATATATGCGCTTTGGCATCCCAAATGAGAGTCAAATAGAGAGGAAACCTCAAACAATTATTTTCATATGTCAACAGTTTTATATGATGTAACTGAGACAGCGCTGGGACTTCAAATCCCTTTGTTATTTATAATCTGTACTGTATAGGTATGGGGTATGCCCCAGCAACCTTTTACTTGGCAGATGGCATACCTGCCATGTCAATTCATATAAACCCTATGTAGTGTATCGTAAACAGCAGTTTTGCAGCTCCCTCTTGTGGAGAAGTTTGGTACTGCAAATTTGCAAATGTATAGCAACTTGGATTTATTGCCTCAGTTTCACATGTATTGAGGTATTTTTTCTCTCTTTCTCATAGAACAGCAAAGTGATGCCATAGTCCTTTTGCATTACATCTGGCCAAATTCATATTTGACTGCCAATTTATTTTGTTTTTTAGAACATAGGAGTGCAATTCATTGTGATCGCCATTTTGTTTAGTTTTTTTCCTCCTGGCTTTGACTAGACTCTGAAAATGCTTATGTCTCTCGCTCACTCGCTTGCACGCGCACTCACACACACGCACGTATGCAAGACCTCACACTCCCCTAAAGTAACAGCAGTACATTCATCTTACCACTAGGGACAAGATGCACTGATACAGGTATCCACCAATGGGGCTGCAGCCAATGAACAGTAGCCCTCCTTTGTACCATTTGTCTGAATGCAAAGGAGGAGTAGAAAACTCTCCCTGCAGCAATCTTGCTCTCAAAACTCCCAAAGCCTCACAGACACACAAGAACGCCACTGTCTGGCAGAGCCTCTCCACACAAACCAAATTTCCCCTTAAAAAGGGCCAATTAAATATCTCAGGCTTGCTTCCCGATACTTTGGAGAGCTGTCACCTTTAAGGAGAACTTTACCGCTTCTTCTTCTTGTTTCCCCTGGGCCCCTCCCCCATTATTCTTCTTCTTCTGAATTTTTTTAAAAATAAGTTGGAACTTTCCTGCGTGCCCAGAAAACCCTTTCGCTCTCTTCAAACTGAATTACACGCTGCGCTTTCTACAAACAATAAAGTCTAATCGGATTTCGCCGGGGCCATCAGAGAGGGCCATCAGAGAGCCTTGACTGCAGAGCCCACTGAAAGCACTTCCTCCCGGACGAACCGGGAGAGCTCATTCGTCCCTGCTGTCAGACCTCCAGCGCCCGCACACCTGCCCCCCTCCCCCCTCGTTCCATCTCGTTCCCTCCCTCCCTTCTCCTCTCCTCCTCTTACACCATGCTCTCTGCTTCTCCCCCTCTCCGACCTCGTCTCTGCGACTCTCTCATCTTTGGTAGGTGCAATGTAAAGTGTCTCAGGCCAGGCTGATTTTGCCGGGAGACCTGTAAAAGATATCTCTGCTGCTCTGTGTGGTAACAGGACAAGTCCTGTATTTCAATGCTACTTAAGAAGATTAATACTAATAATATTTAATCGTGTTTTACATATATGAATACTATATATATATATATATATATATATGTAAATATATATATATATTAACTTGCTGCAGGTGCTTCATCATGAAGAGCTTCTGTGGCAGCGTTCCTGTACTTTCAGAGTCATAAAATGAATTACAGAGCTTGATGATTTTTCCCCTGTCAGAGATTTCTGCAGGGGTCAGAAGTTTTATTAGGAAACACATTTCAGACTGAGCCCTGTCTGTCGCACCTCTCCGTCACAATCTTCGGCGTCCCTCTGCAGTCCCCTGTGGTCTGTTGGCGAAAGAGGCCAGATGTCTCTCACAGAAAGATTCTGTCTTTTTCAGCTGAGAAGGTCATGCTTTTACACCCATCATTTTGGATGCACACCTGTGAGTGTGTGTGTGTGTGTGTGTGTGTGTATGGGTTCAAGGGCATGCGTGTGGTTTGTGTGTGTGTGTGTGTGTGTATATCTGTGTTTGTGGGTTCATGCGTGTGTGTGTGTACATGTGGTTCGTGTTTGTGTGTATGGGTTCAAGTGTTTGTGTGGGTTCCTGTTCCTGTTATTTACTGCTAATGTTACCCACGTAAGTAAAGCAAGCATGGCATTTATTGAGCAAACAAAGCTTCAGCTCCCTCCAGACGTTTATTTTCTTCTTCTCTGTCTCCTTCCTCCTCCTCCTCCTCCTCCACTTGGCGCTTCTTAAACAGCGAGCGAGCGTTTTTTGGGCTGTCGTTTTTTTCCGCAGCGCGCCTGCCCGTTTCCTCGTTAGGCTTGATGAATGGGCCCCCAGGCTGCTTTCATTAAGCGTTCTAATTCGCCGCACAATTACACTTCATCCTTTTCGAAGACAAAGCAGATTCTCCGGCTATTAATTAAAAGCACCAGAGTCGCCTCCGATGGCAAAGATGGATGCGGTGCTGTTCCCATCCAGAGCCCGGAGCCTCCATACTTTTGCCCTGTTTTTCTTTGGGGAGGGGAGGGTAAAGGGGGATAACAATATACCCGAGATCGTGCCGGCTCAGGGCCTCATGTTTGGGCCTCAAGCCCGTCTGTGCTGCACGGAGCCGGCTCAATCAGACAACGTCTCTAAGACTAACATCCAATCAGGACCGTCCTGAATTATTGATTGCGAATTGGTGGAGAGCGCTTCTCCCATTTGAGGTAGGGTGGGGCCAGGGGGTGGGGGTCCCTTGATGGTGTCGTAAGTGGCGAAAGAGGCAGCCATATCTCAGAGGGACTCCTGAATTCCTCCCAGAATGCAACAGCGGTAGAAAAAAGACTAATGTGCCGCTCACTGTCTCTACGATGACTCAGTTCTCCACCAGGGACTTACATTTACATTTTTACATTTTCTAATCCAGAGCGACTTACAGTTTACATTTCTTTTACATACAATCCAATTATACAACTGGATATTTACTGAAGCAATTCAGGTTAAGTACCTTGCTCAAGGGTACAACGGCAGTGCCCCCACCTGGGAGTTGAACCAGCAACTTCTGAGTTACAAGCCCAGCTCCCTAACCATTACACTACACTGCCGCCAACAGCCTACATTTTTTTCACTTTCATCTATTTTTGTCATTGCATTTTTTTCTCCCAGTTTAGTAGCCAAT
This sequence comes from Aldrovandia affinis, assembly GCA_029706075.1. Taxonomy (NCBI): domain Eukaryota; kingdom Metazoa; phylum Chordata; class Actinopteri; order Notacanthiformes; family Halosauridae; genus Aldrovandia; species Aldrovandia affinis. Next base: position 1,375,597 of record JAINUG010000187.1, read on the forward strand.
TATACCCTCTTTTCATGTCAACTATCCCCCCCTCGTATTGTGAGCTCGCTGCCGTAGTCCTGAGACTGACAGTGACAAAGGCAATGTACCGCCTCCTCCTCCTGTGAACTCGCCAAGCCGTTGACTGTAACTCTGATACACAGAGCCACTCTTATACGTAGTAAGCTCATATTGGCTTCCCTCCCCCCTCCTGAGGCGGACAGCCAATTGCCGGCCCCTAGTGGCACTCCCAGCCGGCCAGTGGAATCGAACCCCGGTCGCAGTGGGCAACATGCATCCTAGTCATGCGCTCTTACCGCTGCACCACCCGGGAGGCCCCCTGTCATTGCATTTTTACGTATCTTTTATTTACTCCTTTGTTTTAATTAAAAAATATACTTTTTGGTTGGTTTGTTTTATTGCATGTAATTTGGGCCACAGACATTGTATGAAGGGTGCTTTATAAATAAATATATTATTATTATAATAGACTAAACTTATTCATTTATTGACATTTTATTTTAGCCAGTTCCCGCTGTTTTAGCGAAATATTGATTGGCACTACGGCATTGTGTCACTCACGCTTGTGTAATGGCTGAGTCTTATCAGCCTCACACTAAATATCTATAGCGCGGGGGTATTCAAATCCAGGCCTCAAGGTCTGCAGTGTTTGCTCCAACCACGCACTACACCACCTGATTTCATTACATTACATTACAGGCATTTAGCAGACGCTCTTATCCGGAGCGACTTACAGTTTACATTTCTTTACAATCCATTTATACAGCTGGATATTAACTGAAGCACTTCAGGTTAAGTACCTTGCTCAAGGGTACAACGGCAGTGTCCCACCTGGGGATTTAACCTGCAACCTTAATGTTACAAGCCCAGTTCCCTAACCATTATACCACACTGTTGCCAGTCGCCAGAATTATTTCTAATAATTTGTTTACCTCCTTGGTCCAGGAAGCGAGCTAGTGCGTGGTTGGAGCAAATACCCGCAGACACTGCGGACCTTGAGGCCTGGATTTGAATACCCCTGCTATAGCATTACTGCCCTGAGAGCAGCAGAGGTGCTGGTTTCTGTTTTCGCCTTAAAATCTGCAACGAATTCAGTCCCCAAGAAACCAGGTGAGGTGAGTTAACTGTGTAGTTGACTGCTCAGTTTAGTGCTGAGTAACGAAATGAAAACCAGCACATGCTGTGGCTCTCCAGGACAATGCTTGTGTACTACTGGTCTACTCTGTTCTGGTCTTAGAGGTTGTACGTGTTGTTTTTTTCCCCAATAATGTCACTTTGAACCAAAGCACATAACAAAGGAATACATGTCAAAATAATCTTTCTTTCTCCCTCTCTCCCTCTCTCTTTCTCTCCCTCCCTTTCTCACTCCCTGGCTTTATCCCTCTTGCTCTCCCTCTCCCCATGTCTCTTTCTCTCTCTCTCCCTCCCCCTCCTATCCTCTCTCTCTCTCCTCCCTCCCTCTCTCCTCCTCTCTTTCTCCCTCCCTTTCTTCTCCTCTCCCCTCCCTCCCCTCTCCTCCTCCTCTCTCTCTCTCTCTCTCTCTCTCTCTCGGTCTCTCTCTCTCTCTCTCTCTCTCTCTCTCAGTTTCTCCAGATTTCTCTCAGGACATGGGGATGGGGACAACTGAGTGTTGACCTGTGAGCTCACCTGTAAATGAGCTTTACGAAAGCATACCTGCTCCACAGCTTAAAACATGGGGGCTTGATTGTACAGTTTGAGCAATTATTCAGGGTCTGAATGGTGAAACATTGAATGCCTCCAGCACATGGTCATAATGAATAATGAATCCAGTTACATAATCAGGGGTTCGGACAAGCAAAAACCAAAAACATCTCTGGCACTCCAGGACCAGAGTTACTCACCCCTGGGTTAAAACATGGAACCTGAATCATGTTTATACGTGCTCTGTATGAGTTATTGTTTCCATGGCTACATAGATGTGGTTGGAAGCGGTCATTATTCTAAAAGCTGTCCTCATTGAAGCACAGGAAATAATGTTTTGCCTGTTGAAGAAGAGTTGAAACCGATGTCCATTCATGCAAGTCAGTCCGTAAAAAAACCTGTAAAACCTGACCCAGAATGACAGGCTGGCTGGAAGATTACTTCTTCTCTCACATTAGGAGAAATGGCCCATCCCTTTTTTTATCCTCCAATGGCGCAATGAATAAAAAGAGGGGGAAAAGAACGGAGAGAACGAGCGAAGCAAGTGAGCGACAACAGGTTTTATATACGAGCTCTGAGATGAGGCATCCCGGGCCTATCAATCGAGGGGCCGATTGTCTTTGACACAAGTTTGCCGATCCTATTTGTACCAGAATGTCTTTTTACGGACCCTATAAACTTCCTCCACCAGGGAACTAAAAGTGAGGGCATGTCATCAATTGAGTCTCCGCCGAGTTCGTAAAAGAAAAAAAAAAAGAAGAAAAGAACGCGGCCGCCAAAGGTGAGGGAAGTCACTTTTTTTGTTGTTGTGGAAAATGGTTTACGAACCAATAAATCAAAGGGGAAGGGTTGGGAGAGAGGTGCTCGGGTATTTGGTGGCAGTAGTGGGGGGGGGGGGGCGGGGGGCAGGGTGTGTGGGGCAGAAGCCAAACAGTATTCTCCCACCCCCCACTGGGTGGTGTCATCTTACCCCCAACCGGGGTTGTTTTCCTAAACCCCGCCCCCGAGGTCCGATATTTGGGCTGAGTCCCTCCTCACTGAGGCCAAGGCCCAGCGCGTGGTGCGATCAGCTCACAAACCTTAGCGGAAGGCTCCTTGCCATCTCCTTGGAAACGGAGAGGGATGACACTTTCAGATGATGCGTGACCCACCCCCACCCCCACTCGCTTGTTCCTGAATGCCGGCAGTCAATCAGCGGCAGATCCGTAATACCTGCAGGTTACTGCTTTGATTCGCTCCAGCACATAAAGCCATAACGGCTCATCTAGTTCTGCCCCCGGGGGGGTGGGGGGGTGGGTCAGTGAAAGTTCATCAATTCCTCTTTTCTCAGCCCCCCTGCCAGTACACAAAATACCACACGATAAAAATATAGCCTGCCAATATGTCTACCAAGGCAGGGAATGGAAATATTAGTCTGCCAATATGTCTACCAAGACAGGAAATGGAAATATTAGCCTGCCAATATGTCTGCCGAGACAGGAAATGGAAATGGTAGTCTGCCAATATTTCTCCCAAGACAGGAAATGGAAATATCAGCTGGCCAATATGTCTGCCTAGACAGGAAGTCAGTGAGAAGTTACCTAGCAGTTACAGAAACTGGCTGTTACCTGGCAGTCACTGAATACATGATGTTTGAGGATTACATGTTGTTTGAGGATTACAATTAAGATGAGTCATTTAGAGGCAGACACATGCTTTTTTATTGTCTGTTTTGCTGCATTGCACTTGTAATTGTGTTCATGCAGTGGCAGCATTGACAGTGACGTTACAACATCCATCCACAACACTCTTTCTTATCTCTCAACAAACAACCAAACCAATGGAGACTGTCAATAGAGGGACAAGATCCATCAGTGATCTCTGCCTAAATTCCTTTCAGCGTGCACTCACTGTGACTGATAAGGTAGCCCTGGGAGAGTTCATTGGGGCACCTTGGTATATTGGAATAAAGTTGACATGCTCAACTGGCTCTGCAATAGCACTTTTAAAAACAAATACTAATTTTACTAACTAACGCCCCCAAAATAACTCTTAGATTTTTACAAATTGAACTTCAAGTGCTTTTTTTTTTTCATTTTCCATGAGCTTAGTCCTCAGAGGTAGTGAGCAGCATTAACAGGACTACACTCTTGCGTTTATGCTCACTTCAGCTACTAGTACTAGCAGTGTGTCTAATTTCAGACAGGAAATGTGTATGCCCTTTTCGACATTCTCCTGTCCATCCTAAACCAGAGTCTTGGCAAGGGGTGAGCAGGGAGGCTTGATACACACCTCCACATTATCATAATGCACATTTATATGATATTGGCTTGAATATAGCGTGAGCCTAAACGACCAGGGAGGAAGAATTACTCTTCGTCACACTTTTCACTTTCGGTGAATTCAAGGAGACACAACGCAGGTTAGAATCGCCCACACTGTGGAAGGCCAAGCAGAGAGGCAGGGCCTCTATAATATATGAAATATTACTGTAATAAAATGGCACGATAAAAACAAATGCATTATATGACAGAGTCATGGACAAAATAATGCAATATTATAAGGGTACTAAGATGCTACTGAAGCAGTGTATAAGCCCCAACAATGCATGAGTATCTGTGTGTGTGTGCATGTGCATGTGTGTGTGCGTGTGTGTGTGTGTATGTGTGTATGTGTGCATGTGTGTGTGTGTGTGTGTGTGTGTGTGTGTGTGTGTGTGTGTGTGTGTGTGTGTGCGCGTGTGTGTGTGTATGTCTGTGTGTGCATGCGTGCGCGTGTGTGTGTGTGTGTGTGCGTCTGTATGTGTGTATGCGTGTGTGTGTGTGTGTATATGCGTGTGTGTGTCTGTACATGCGCGAGTGTGTGCAGTGCGTCCGGACATGCATGTATGTATGTGTGTGACTTACACCTTCCTGTGCAGTGTAAAGGTACATCCTGTCCATCCCAGACTCGTCTAGACCCCAGATGCTCTCTCTCTCTACAGCGTCCAGAAAGGGAAGTTAGCATTTGTGAGATGAGTTTCCTGCAACCTGATTGGTTATACCACATTTTAGCCAGCATTATGTTACAGGTCAGGGGATTGGAGGCCGATCCTACCAGGTCATGGTTTGTCAGAACTAACCACTGGTTTACTAGCAAAGCACAGCCCTGGAATCTGGGCGGACTTATCTCACATCAGAGTGGTTTTGGATGAGGTCAGTTTTTTCCTTTCAGCCTTTTGATAACCAAACGCAACATATAAATTAAATTCATTATTGTTATTATTGTATTATTATTAGCATTAGATTATAAATCTGGTGAGGGATAGTAGCATTGTGTTTATGGGCCTGATGGGTGAGGCGAGACACAGGAAGAAGTTGGTATTTATGAGAGCTCCCAGTTCCACCACCCTCCGAGCCCTTGGCCCTATACACGGCCTGCAGTGAGGTTGCCTCCGCATGTCTTTGTGTCTTCCTCAAAGACTCCATTTCAATGGAGCCAGGCGATGGATTGGCACGATACAGCGTGGCCGTCGCTGTGCCCTCTGATGCTCCCCCTCTCGCACCAAGACCCCGGTGTCCTCATTGTGAGCAAAATACCACCCGCCGGCAGGGCCGCTTGAAAAGAGGCTGCGATCGGCCCGGACAATAGCCTCTGCACTGTTCCAGCATCCTCCCCCAGGGGGCGCTCTTTCTAACACACAGTGTCCCTGGAAGGCCAGGAGATCAGTGTGAATGATACACTTCTCCCTCTCCCCTCCCTCTTCCTCTCACAAAAAGCTAAAGACAGAGTCTTTATGTCTCCAGCTGTCTTTCATAGAACGGGGCTTGAAAGAGATCGAGATCTGCTCGGACGATTTGTGACTCCCCGCACCGTCGGACCAACTCCGAAAACCCTCCGCCCCCCCCTCACACCCCACCCCACCCCACACCGCCTCTGTATAATCTGGGAGATCACTCCACTCCGCTCACAAATGCAAAGAAGTCGACAGCTCCCCCCCTAAGACTTAAAACCAGTGTAAGAATGTGTTTTTAGCTGGAGGCAAACTCCATATTCGTAGCTAGGCAGCTAACTTAGCTGTACAGCTGAACAGACAATGCATATTATTAGCAACTACAGTCCAAAATTCCAATTACGTCACCCGGACACATTCCTAAGCACATTTTGGCGTGACAGCTCCCTGCTGGCATCATAAACACAGTTCACATTCTTTTGGGTTACTTCAGGGCATGGTTCTGAACTGCCTTACAACCATGTGTGTCCTTTTTTGGCAAAATTAAAGCACTGTTTTGGCGGTAAGCCCACCCCACCACCCTTTGACCCAGACCATAGTACCCTAATCACAGCTGTCAATCAGACCAAAAGCCCCACCCTCGAACAGTCTACAGTACCCTGCCCTCACCCCTGCCTAATTTTCAGAGGGAAAACTCAATTTAACCATTAAGCTCTTTCCAGCTGTCTCTCTCTTTCTCTCTCACACACATACTCACACACACACACACACACACACACACACACACACAATCAACACACACACACACACAAACACTCACACACACACACTCACACACACAAACACTCACACACACACACACACAAACACACACACATACACACACACACACACACACACACACACACACACACACACACACACACACACACACACACACACAAACACTCACACACACACACACACACACACACACACACACACACACACACATTCACTCACACACTCACACACACACACACACTCACACAGTGATTAATGGCCTGTTGGGGACAAATCACCATGTGCCTGCATAGGGATGGAGCATCGCACTGCATAAAGCCAGCGCTGAATCGATGCTGCACTGTTTTCTTTTATTTCATTTTCTCCTTCGCCCATTCTTTCCTCTGTCGTCCTGGTCCTCCAGGTCGCTTCCACAATGCCTCCCAAGTACACTGGATACAGCCACTCAAGACAGAAGCGAAAACGTTACTAAATCTCACTGTTTCACACTGTGAAATGTTCCATTTGAATTATTAAATTTATTTTATTGAAAGCCACTATTAAGCCTGATCTTTTTTACAGATCTTATTCTTTTTTTTGTAATTATTTATTTATTTTTTGACCAAAAACTATTTATAATACATTGCCTGCCCAGTAAAGTAAAAAGGTAATGCGATTCGAATTTTTGATTCAGGCACATATGTAAACATTTTGTGGGCGTTTGAGAAGTGAAATTATGCCGCCCAATGTTATCTATTTCAAAATATATCCCACACAAATATATTTGATGCAGTGATCTGTCGAACGTGTTCTAAAGAGACTACATCTTCCACTATTACACTTTTTAAAGTAAAGTGATAAAACTTATTATTTTTTAGCTGAGGACATTCACAGCGGAGGCTCGCTTGCTGTATCCACGTCAGGAATGTTTTAATAAGCTCTGTGAAAGAGTCAGGACTGAGATAGGCGTAACGACGTTATGTAAACACTGGCCGCGCAGCGCGGTGCCTGCGCTCTTTAAATGTCACCCGGAGAGTGCGGTGGCCTTTTCCGATCGGCTCATTAACGCGAAAGCCGTCCGCGCCGACTTCGCATCTGCATTCAGCGGCGCGCAGCTTTGGAGGAGAGCAAACACAAGTGCTGATTCACCTGAGAGACCTGCAGAGGTTCAAAGAAAAAACACCTACACCTTTTCACAAACTTGCGACAGCATAAAACTCTTAAATGCATGTTCCCATTTCCCTTCTGGTCTGCCCTACGTTCATTAGCTGCATTACATTACATTGCCTCCGTTGTCATGAACTCCACATCTCATTACGACGTTAGATCCCTGGAGCATGTGACTGATCATAGAGACCCAGTCACCAGTCTTCCATTGAGCCACAGCCTTGGCACCCACGCTCTCTTATTGCTTGTGTTTCAGTATCACAGCTGGTGTGGGTTTGATTACTGTCCTCCAGCTCCCCCACCCCCTATTGCCCCCCCCCACCTGCTATCCTCAGTGACAACCCCTGTGTTCTTTTCCTTCACCCCTGACCATGATGATTTACCCATGATTCCATGGGGCAAACTGATCCTGAGTAATTACACAGAAGCACAGGGATCACGCTTAACACCCAAACAAGCATTCTCAGAGAATAGCAGGGAAGTGGTTGCCTTGACATGGTTCAGTGCACGATAACATCACGATGACATCACAGTGACATGACGCCCACGGCCCCCAGAGCAGGGGTACGTACGGCCGGTAAGTAAATGTCAGGCCTTTGTGTGACTCAGGACAGAAGATCACTGCCATCTCGCGGGCCCACAGAATGAACCACTGTTGAGATATGAAGCACTTCTTTACATTTTTAAAGGGAAGAGGCTTTTCACTGAAGAGATAAGAACATAATAATGACGAGAACAGGCCATTCAGCCCATCTAGGCTCGTCATGTCCTAATCTAAAGAGTATCTAATATTGCATTTAGTCTGGACTTGAATAACCCAAGTGTTTCTGCCTCTACTACCTGACCTGGCAAGCTGTTCCAGGCATTGACAACTCTATGTGAAAAGAAAAAAAATCCTGATATCCATGCGGAATTTGCCTTTAACTCATTTCCACCTGTGGCCTCTTGTTCTTCTAACCAAATTTATCTTAAAAAATCTTTGGTAGTGCACTTTGTTAATCCCTTTTAGGAATGTAAAAACCTCAATCAAATCCACCCTAAGTCTCCTTTTGCTAAGCTTGAATAGATTGAGCGCCTTAAGTCTATCTGTCGGAAGGTGAAACCGGGGCGAATTAGATAGTTGGAAAATTGAGGATTGTCGGGAGGAAATTGAAATGTGAAAAAATTTGAAATTAATAGTAAAAAAATTGAAATTAATGTAAAAAAATTATAATAATTTAAAAAAAAGTATAATTAAAAAAAGACAAGGAGAAAAAAAAACGAGAGAAAAAGAACGTTGTCTTGTGCGTCTGTTGCTTGTGGGGAGCGGGAGAAGGCTCCCAGTGGATATAGCTTGTTGATTTTCCTGCCAAGCTAGCTAGAAGTGCAAATAGTATGGGCAGTATTTTTTGTCAACTACAGTGAGTGTGTAATGGTAACGGTGTGCCAGGTCAGAGTCTGGCCAGGTGACGAGAAAGAGTGGCAGTGCAGGGACCAGGGAGGAAAACAACAGCAAGTGAGCTGTGATGGAGGCGGAGGTGGATGGATATGCTGGGGTGTCCGTCCACATGGTGAATAATGGAGCTCCGCTCCACCCTGACAGGGAAGTGTGTAAGTAAGTGGAAGTGTGGAAGTGTGGAAATGTGTGCATGTGCGTGTTAACATGGTGAAATTGCTTTTATGTGTGTGTGTGTGTCTGTGTGTAGTGTGGCTGCGGGTGTGAGTGAGGGCCCCAATTATTGGTCTCTGAGGGGAAAGGGGAGAAACAAGGGGGTGGCGGGAGCTACATGAGTGGTTGGGCAGGGTAGCTAGTAACAGGTAGTGGGGGGGGGATTGGTGTGCGTATATCCCTTCCCTAAAGTGTGTGCCGAGCGGGAAGTGTGCTGTGTGGAGTGCAGTGTGCCTAAGCGGGTTGCCACCTTGGGGGTGAGAGTGTGGTGACGCTTGCCTGCCCTGCTTCTACAGCGGAGCCGTACGGCGAAGCACACAGCCAGTCAATCATTTTGTTTAGTAAAGCCGTGCGGCAAAGAATTATTATGTTATAATTATTGGGTTTTTCTTTTGTGTTCTTTTTGCTGACCTGTGATTTGGTTATGCTGCCCACCTACGAGTGAAAACCCCCCTGGGAGCCTGCCGGAAGGAAAAGTCCAATTGCTTTTTTGTTGTTTAATAAACCTCCTTTGCCTCCCACCTGTTCTCCCTCTCTCTCTCTGGTCACAGTCACAGAACGGGACACACCTTGCACGTTCACAATATATATATTTTCGTGAGAGGAGAGAGGACCCTCTACTAAGATAGTCACAGCGCAAAGACGGTCTGTATTTTATTGCAACTATTTTGCGGTCGCAAATGGCAACGCATTAATGACCAATTTATTAAGACACCCATGAAAAGGATCCAAGACAACATGGCATGCTCACACATCCAGATCATGCCAAGAAATAGATATGCAGCAACCAGACACAAGAGGGCACAGCAAGAAAAAAATTACATTTACAGATCAGGAGATATTGGTCAACGAGGTACAGCATCACAACGCCGTATTTACAGTGTAGGAAAACAACACCAACAGAGAAGAAAAATTATTTGTGTGACATGAAAATAAATAAACAAAATAAATTCATTAGGCATAACAAAATGAACAGTAAAGGAAATGTAAATGATGTTGACAGTTACTGATGTAAAGGAAACAAACAACCGATGATGTAAAGAAAATATGACATGACATTAGGCATCTGGAATTCTGTCTAGTGCGGGCTGAAGAAAATTGATGCTACTGCAATAACGCTACCGCAATTTCCATTTCTTCAATCCCCCCCCCCCCACACACACCCTTCCTCAATACTGTCAGCATTCCAACCCCGGCGATACCACCTCCCCCCCTTTTTTAAAGTGTCATTTGTATTTGTCCTTTGTCATTTGACTTAGGCCCTGGCCGCGGTGCCGACATTACACTCACCAACGTGCGGGAGACTTCATATTTCGCCAAGCACGCAGACATACTGCATCAGATGTCTGGGGCATTGTTGTGGTAAGCTCCAGTAGGCGGGTGGGCGGGCGGGTAGGAGTGGCAGGGTTCGATCATGAATCAGCATGTGCCTGCTCCATTTCTGCCCCCCCCACCCCAACACTTCTGTTCCTCCAGCTGATCCCCCATATTGCCGGACGGCAGCAGTGTAGTGTAGGCGGCAGTGTAGTGTAATGGTTAGGGAACTGGACTTGTAACTCAGAGGTTGCTGGTTCAATTCCCAGGTGGGGCACTGCCGTTGTACCCTTGAGCAAGGTACTTAACCTGAATTGCTTCAGTAAATATCCAGCTGTATAAATGGATTGGCTGTAAAATTAATGTAAACTGTGTAAGTTGCTCTGGATAAGAGCATCTGCTAAATGCATAAAATGTAAATGTAAAAATGTAGCCCTTGCTCCGCTTCCTGTGACCTGAGTGGCTTGAGACAGAGGGATGTGGAATGTTTGAAACTTTTACCCGATTAGTGACAGACTGGCAAACTTTACTTTGGCCATGACTTTACTTTGGGTCTTGTTTGGCCTCTGACTGACTGACGGTCTGACTCTCGCTGACAGAACAAACACTTTGACTAACTCAATGAGTGAATCTTTCACTTCCATGAATGATTCACGGAGTAACTCTCAGACTGAATCGACTGAGTGACTGATTCTGACTGATAGACAGATTGACTGACTCCTTGGTTGTGTTACTGACTTTGTGTCTGACTGAATGACTCTCTGGCTGATGTTCTGACTGATTTACTGATGGACTGTTTCTCTGACTGGCTTACTGAATCTCTGATTGACTGAGTCTCTGACTGAACAGTTCTCTGGCTGACTAAGTGAGTCTCTGACTGCCTGGCTCTTTCTCTGATGGGCGGGCATGCTGACTGCCTGACTGCGGTCTTGTTCCCGTTTTCGGGCATCTCACATACTTACGTAGGTTTGCCATCTGCATTTGCCGCCCGCAGAATCTTGTCAGAAGGAGCAGGCGTCTCCCGACAGAGTGTACTGGGGGCCAAAAAGGTGCTGCAAACCTGAAGCTGATCAGATCAACACCATCAAGGAGAAACCATAGAATAGAATAGAATAGAATAGAATAGAATAGGATAGAATAGAATAGAATAGAATAGAATAGAATAGAATAGAATAGACTTTATTGATCTGCAGTGGGGAATTTCCTAGGACTGGAAAGTTGATATTTTGCTGCAGATCTCTCCCCTCCTATATCACATACCCCTATCCTCAGGAGGGCTTAGCAATCCAGTGAAGCCAGGAGTGGCGCTGGATCAGGCCTGATGGAGGCCTTAGAACAGAGGAGGGGTTTTAGCAGAGAAAAACCCAGCTAGATAAAATAGAGAGCACATGATAAATGGTCAATAATATTGTACGTTATGATATTTTTGTTTATTGAACTGATCCCAGCTTTTCTTATGATAATATATGCCCTCTGGCCTTTGAAACGTTACTGAAAAGAGGAGCGTTAGTATATGGCTTTGTTTCTACAAAAGCACGAGACAATACACAGCAATGCATATTTTATTTAAGATATTCTTTTACAACATTTATATATTTTTCACAAAAAGTCTGAAGTTTACATCAGCCTCCGAGCAAGCAGTGCAGGTACATATGTTTACAAAGCTAACTTTCTGACACGTGATGACACAACAGAAAGCTGTCTCTCTCTCTCTCTCTCTCTCTCTCTCTCTCTCTCTCTCTCTCTCTTTCTCTCTCCCTCTCTCATATCTTTCTGCTGTAAATTGTTTATTAACTTGTTCAAGACATAAATCCACCAAACTGCAAATATTACTGCATCTCCAGAATATCTATTTTTTGGGGGTCTGCTGCTTCTTTCCCTCTGCTTATGTGTCATAATGATTTATGTGATATTGATATTGGATATCATACTCTGGTTGGATGCAGGGATTCTCGAGGGTCCAATTTATTTTGGTGACAAATGCAGTGGTGTAAACATAATTACCCTGAAACCTGTCACACAGAATCAGGAGCACCACAAACTGTGTCAGAAGACAGGTAAGAAACAGAGACCTCACACAAACCAACATCGACCAAAACCTCACCAACCCACCCAAGCTTTTAAAAGGCGAGGGGCTTCACACAAACCAACATCAACCAAAACCTCACAAACCCACCAACTCATCTACATGTTAAAAATGTGATGGGCCTCACACAATCCAACCAACATCGACCAAAACCATCATCCAGGAAACATCTCAATCTTGCCACTGCCCACCGCCCCCCCCAGTTCCCCCTGCCCCAGAGCATCACCCTCCCCCCTCCCTTGTCACCCTCACAGGCTCCATCCCTCACTCTCATTGAGCCCCACCTAGAATTCCTGGCAGGATGTAACTAATGGACACGGTCACCCCCCCAGGGCCCTGGATTTCTCTAATCGAAGCCTCACGCAGGCCCCTTTCTGAAGGAATCGCAATTATTTGTCATTTTAATTCCTCCGATCCGACAGGACGAGAGAGGACAGACATGTACGTGTGTGTGTGTGTATGTGCGTATGTATGTGTGTGTAGGTGTGTTTGCGTGTGTGTGTATGTATCTGTGTGTGTGTGTGTATGTATGTGTGTGTTTATGTGTGTGATTGCATGTATGTGCGTGCGTGGGTGCGTGTGTGTGTGTGTGTGTGTGTGTGTGTGTGGTGTGGGTGCATTTGTGTATGTGTGTGTATGTGTGTGTGCATGTGTCTGTGTGTATGTGTGTGTGTGTGTGTGTGCATGTGTGTATGTGTGTGCTTGCGTGTGTGTGTGTGTATGTGTGTGTGCGTGCGTCCGTGCGTGTGTGTGTATGTGTGGGTGTGTGTGTCTATGTTGGATGCACTCCCTGGTTGATTCATACCCCTGTCTCCCTCTGAATGAATGTTTGAATGTAATTATTACTTCCCCTGCCATTAGCTGGGCTGGCTAAATGAAATCATGTATGGGTGGCGGGCTTTTTCATTAAAGTGACTCAGATTAAAACGTTCTCCCCTCCCTCTCTCCCTCCCTCCCTCCACAAACGAGCCTTCGGTCCCCCTCCCCCCCACACCGACGCTATTCATTCTCATTTGGAGCGATATGATCTTTTGCAGTGGCGTGCAAAAAAAAAAAAAGGATGTAAAAAAAACATAACGAGGACAATATCTTATTACTTTCCCCAGATGAAATGATACATTAATCAACGCTTAAAGGGCAGCGGCCACAGGCTCGCGAGACTCGCCCTTCTGAGTTTGCCTCCTCTCTCTCTCTTTTATTCATCTATTCATTTATTTATTTATCTATCCTGGCTGATAGATGTCGCATTTTGCGTGACCGGATCATTAAGGATGACTTCTGTGAGGGATTTGAAGAGCGTTGCTTTGTCACTGACAAAACGTTAAAAACAAAAGAAGAAAAGAAAAAGGGGGTTTTCAGTAGGGTGGTGGTTGGTTACTGCAGCAACCAGTTTGTCCCCACCCCAGTGGAAAAGATGGCTTAAATGTTGCCCGCAGCCCATCCTGGACCCAGTACAGTAACCATGGTCATTGGCACTCCAAAGGAATTCACTAGTGATGGGAGAATGAAGTATCACATGACTCATTTGATTAAATAAAAAGGTCTTGCCCTTCACAACAGAACACAATGATTGGTTCAAATCTGTGAGCTACTGTCTCCTTTTGCAAAGCTTGAAGTCTTTCCTTGTGACTTTTACCTTCCATACTGGAACCAATTTAGTTGCCCTTCTTTGTGCTTTATTTCAAGAGCTTTTTTATCCTTCTTGCAGTGTGGTTCCAGTTGAGTGAAAACAGTCTGTATTGTCTGGTACTGCATCCAATCTGCAGCAATCTGACAGGCCTATGGATACCTTTAAAACATTTTTTTAAAATAAATTGGAGATAAAAATGGCTGAATGCATTACTGATTACGTACAGAGCCGAGCGATCTGTATTCTCCCTGGGAACGTGCATTCAGCGTTGTCGGGCCAACCACGATGAGGGGGGTGCCCCCTGGACTCCCCCTATGGACCGTACTGCACCGCTCATAATGGAATGATTGAGGGAGAGCGTGCCCTTTGACACTCGTGTGAAGAGTGAGAAAAAAAATGAAACAAATTGAACTGTTGAAGAAAAATGGAAAGACGGGGAATTTTTTTTTTTTTAAATAATAAAAGACTGGAAGCCGGGCAAGCCGGTTGTCTGGGTCTCTTAAGAGGATAACCTGTTTGTCCTTGAAAACCCATATCCAAGGTACCTCTCAGAATGATTTATTGTGTGTTATTGTTGTTGCTTTTCAATACTGTTCTATGCAGAGGGGCTAATTACTGCCATCCACTCCGCTTGGAGTCCATCTCGGCCCGCTGCCCACCAACCCCCCCTCCAGGGCCCATGTCCCTTTAATTGGTTTACTGAGGGTTTAGTACCTTTCACCAGTGACAAAATTAGAGCGGGCTGGATCTGGAGTCAGGGCGGATGACCCAAACACCCACACACACACAACACACACACACACGTCCACAAAAACCACCCACACACCCGCTTGCACAAAGCACCCACACACCCGCACACACACACACATGCTCACACACACACACACACACACACATGCACACACACCCACACACATGCACACACACAAGCACCACCCACACACACACACACACACACACACATGCTCACACAAACCACCCACACACACACACAAACACACACCAACCCACTCACACACACATGCTCACACATGCTCGCACAAACCACCCACACACCCACACACACACACACACACACACACACACATGCTCGCACAAAGCACCCACACACCCGCACACACACGCACACACACACATGCTCACACAAACCACCCACGCACACACACACACATGCTCGCACAAACCACCCACACACGGACACACACACACACAGACACACACCAACCCACTCACACACACACACACACACACACACATGCTTGCACACACACACACACACACACACACACTCCCAAGAGCTGCTCTGGAATGGTATGAAGGCAATAATGACAGACGCGCCTCCTCTGCAGTGAGGCAGCCCAGCGGGTTTGTGTGAGTCTGTAGAGACATGACAGAGACAGACACATCTCTGCACAGGCTGCTGTCTGAACCACAACACACAGACACCTCGCCGAGGACAGCCGAGGACAGTGTGTGTGCGTGTGTGTGTGTGAGAGAAGGAGTGTGTGTGTTTGTGTGAGCGTGAGTGTGTAAGTGTGTGTGTGTGTGTGTGTGTGTGTGAGCATGAGTGTGTGTGTGTGCATGTGTGTCTGTGTGGGCGTGCATGTGTTGTGTGAATATAGGTGCATTTAGACGGAAGTATGGTGCAGTGGTTAGTGAACATACGATTGTAACCATAAGGTTGTGGGCTCAAATCCCAATCGGTCCTCTTCTATTTTACATTCAAGGTAGGTACTTAAACTGATGTGCCCCATCTATGAATCCTGCTGTATGAATGGATAGAATGAGAGAGACTTTAAAACATATGGGGAGGTGTGATGTTTACAAAATATACAGTACCAGTCAAAAGTTTGAGTACATCTGCAATTCCCAGAGACACTTGTGGCTTGCTTTGCTTTGACTCTTCTGTCCAGTTCTTCCCATATCCGTTCTATGGAATTGAAGTCTGGACACTGGGCAGTCCAGGTCATTAGTTTGAGTTGTCCTTCACATTCCTCCTTCACCAGATAGTTCAAGAATGAAGGAGTGCCCGATTAGTCATAATCCAGATGGAAGGTGTACTCAAATCTTTGACTGGTACTGTATAGAGAAATACGTGGCAGTGACAGTTACTCTGTAAATATGCACCTGTTAGGGACCACTGTGTGAGGTGAGATTTACACCTTTACCTGTGATTCTGTCCCAACAGTGTTCATCACACTCACTGCACAAGTGTGTGTGTGTGTGTGTGTGGCGAAGTGATTGCTCCAATGTTATGCAAACATTGAGAGGACCTCATGCCCCGGCTAGGTGTAAGGCAATACGGATAAATATTTAATTTAAAAAAGGAACATATTTCCAGATAACAGCGCCTGAGTGAAAGGCCGCAGGTTGTTAGTACATCTGTCTGAGAGGTACGAACGCGAACACCTCTCTCTTTCTCTTTTCGACACGTCGCCCTTCGCTGTAAACGTCTCCTCGCGGCGCCCTGGCGGTTATGGGGCTCTCAGTCTATCGTGCCTGACGGTTTAGAGCTTCATTTTGTTTTATTAAACTCTAAAAAAGGAGAAAGTCGTGTGCCCTTCAGCTTTAATATCTGATGCAGTCCGTATCCTAATATTCCTGTGAAAATGAAAAATCTCTGCAATATTCCGCACCCTAATGGAGGGACCGCGCCACTCGCGGAACGACGGCGCCGCGGCTCGCAGGGGTCGCGACCTCCATGGAATGGGCTGTGGAGGGGGGACGGGATGAGCCTCGGAAGGGATCGGAGGCGGCGAATCACCTGCTGCTACGTCACTTTTCGCTACGTCACCTGCCACTACATTACCCATCGCTATGTCACCTGTCACTATGTTACCCATCGCTACGTCACCTGCCACCACATTACCCATCGCTACGTCACCTGCCACTACATTACCCATCGCTATGTCACCTGTCACTATGTTACCTGTCGCTGTGTCACCTTTCGCTACGTCACCTGCCGATATGTCACCTGCCATGATGTCACTCGTTGGTCCGGTAGATCCCCATATATCGACTGTGACGCGCCAGCTCACATACGTTGTACATGCCGTACATTCCGTTAATGCTGCTGGATGATTTGCTTTGTGACTTTGGTGTAATGCATTTTTCATTTCCCATTAGTAGGTAGAAATATATCATGGTAGAATGATACTTTCGAGGTTGTCAATGAGTTTTGTGTGTGATCCTGCCTGCACACTTCATTTCCAACTCCGGAACAGTAAAGTTTTGATTGATTGATTAAAGCAGTTGAGGTTAATTGATTGGTTGACTGAAGTGGGTCAGGTTAATTGATTCAAACCTGCAGCCTCCTGGATACAAGCCCCCCAAACCTAACTGCCACACCTCTGCTTCCCCCCCCCCATCCCCACCCACCAATCTTCATCTGTCCTCAAGTTCTGTTAAAGACTGTTTCTCATTAGACATAAATTGCAACACAGAGAATCAAACCCTTCTCATTGGTTCACTTTTCCATAAGAAAATGCATGCAAATAAAAAAATATTTCTCTAGTTATTGTTCTATATTGATTGATATTTCATCTGCCCAATTAAAAGAACCTCTGATTTATCTTTTGTTCGCTTTAAAAAAAATAAGCAAGAGAGAAAAAAATATAAATCAATCTCCGTGGGTAATAAATTAAAGCAAAAATAAAGAGGCTTGCAGACACTGCCACCTACTGGTGAAGAGTGGAAATGCATTGGAAAGGGCCGGAGATGGACGCTGACGCACGTCGCCCGTGGTCTCGTGGCGATCTCACAGAGCATCACTCTGTGATTGATGGCAATGCCCAGCTGAGCATATTGCTACCCTAATAAAACCTAGCCTGCAATTCACACCGCCCCAAGCTTTTTTGGTTTTTCTTCCACCAGCACCATCGCTTTAAAGAGAAAAACGAGTTTATATGTCAAAAAGAACGATGCATCAGCGGACTCAGTGTTATACCTCAGAGATACAGAGAGCTATATTTGCAGAAATGTGTGTGTGTGTGTGTGTGTGAGTGTTTGTGTGTGTGCACACACTCAAACAGCAAGACAGCAGTAAAGTTAAACTTTTAACAAAAAAATCTACATTTCATCCATTAGAAGGTGTGTAATGTTAGTGGTGGATTTATTGATTCGGGTTGGATAGGAAAAAATGTAATAAACATGGAAACATATGATGAAATATTGAAACAACTGCATCGCAATAACAATCAAAACCAGTAAAACAAAGCAGTTGTCCACAACGTGCATACAACACAATGTACATACCGATGCAAAGCTGATGGCTACGGCCACCACTGAGTTCCCAGTGGTGAAAGAGGCTACATTTTCTAAGTGTTTAACCCTTTTATGAAGCATACTAAACTCCATGACATTCACTCCCCAGTGCAGTGTTAGTGTAATATACAATGGTTGGCATCAGTGCCACTACAAGGTAATTGCCAGTCTTGGTGCCAGTATATTATATTTGGTGGTCTCAGTGCCAGTATAATGCAGTCTCAGTGTATATGTATCAGTCTCAGTACACCATGGCAGCGTTAGCCTCAGTACACGGTACAGTTGGCGGAGGAGTGCTGGGTGCAGAGGAAATCACTGGTGATCTCGGTGTACCCTGGAGCTTCGGTGAGCCCGCTACCTGGTAACAGCACAAAAGAGACACGGGCATAGTCAAAACTCAGGCAACACTGAATTTTCTTGTGATGTTACTGTGGTATTATAATGAGACACTGCTGCATGATGTGACAATGAGACATGGCTGTGTGAGGTCACAGTGAGACATTGCTGTGTGATGTCACAGTGAGACATTGCTGTGTGATGTCACAGTTAGACATGGCTGTGTGAGGTCACAGTGAGACACTGCTGTGTGATGTCACAGTGAGACATTGCTGTGTGATGTCACAGTTAGACATGGCTGTGTGAGGTCACAGTGAGACACTGCTGTGTGATGTCACAGTTAGACATGGCTGTGTGGTGTCACAGTGAATCATGGCTGTGTGATGTCACAGTGAGACACTGCTGCGTGATGTGACAATGAGACATGGCTGTGTGAGGTAACAGTGAAACATTGCTGTGTGATGTCACAGTTAGACATGGCTGTGTGGTGTCACAGTGAATCATGGCTGTGTGATGTCACAGTGAGACACTGCTACGTGATGTGACAATGAGACATGGCTGTGTGATGTCACAGTGAGACATGGCTGTGTGATGTCACAGTTAGACATGGCTGTGTGAGGTCACAGTTAGGCATGTCTGTGTAAGGTCACAGTGAAACATTGCTGTGTGGTGTCACAGTGAATCATGGCTGTGTGATGTCACAATTAAAAACTGTGGGATTGTCATGTCCTGTCTCCACACATAGACTCTTACCTTCCATCAGGTTGTAGAGGTTGCAGTAGTTGGTGCCATGGTCATGGATGACGTACCAGGTTTCCGAGACAGACATCGCCTGCCGGGGTAACAGCTCTGGTTAGCGGAGGGCATGAGGACACACAAACCGAACCTGGCTCTCACCAGCCTTGTTCTCACTGCAGTCAGTCTCACTGAATCTTACCTGGATAACTAGATAACTTTTCATTACTTTGTTTTATGTGTATCACTCGTCTAACACTTCCTATCCCTGAAATAAAAGCAGTTTCAACATTGGGGGAGGGCATGGTGGTGCAGTGGATAGCACTGTCGCCGCACAGCAAGAAGGTTCCAGGTTTGAATCCGGGCCGGGGCCTTTCTGTGTGGAGTTTGCATGCTCTCCCTGTGTCCGCGTGGGTTTCCTCCAACAGTCCAAAGACATGCATGTTAGGCTAATCGGATGGACTGGCAACCTGTCCAAGATGTATTCCTGCCTCTCGCCCAATGCATGCTGGGATAGGCTCCAGCCCCCCCGCAACCCTGACCAGGAATAAGCGGGTTAGATAATGAATGAATGAACATTGGGGGATGTGGTCTATGGTGTGTTGACCTTTCAGTCTAGAATTTAAAATGCCAGTGGCAGGCAGTGGACATCTGTTTCTGCTGACCAATAGAGGATCACCTGTCATTCACTGATTCCTTTATACTTGTTTTTGTCTCATAATGTCGCACTACAGCATGTTTTGATCTCAGATATGGCTTCATTAAAGCTAGCATGCTCCACAACCATGCTGAACAGCAAAAATAAGCTACCAAATAAAGCTAGGATCCCCCCTCCCAATTTTAGGCTCACTGACAGACACTGTGATAATGCTACACAGTCTCTGAAGCTTACCAGAAGCAGTGATGCATGTTTATACATATGCACCTCTCACAACAGGTCAAAGGTCAACCTCCTAAAAGCCACTGCAGTTCCCTTCAGGCACCCCAGAAACATGACTATGACCATAACCAAATGACCTTTGACCTGGAGGACTGGAAGAGGCCGGTCTTACCGCCACATGGCAGTGGGTGAAGAGCTTGAAGGGGACGAGGCGGAAGCTGAGGTCATCCACGGACTTCCCCATCAGCGTGGTGTGCTTGGCCACGATGAAGTGCACATTAGCTGACTGCAGCTGAGGAAGAGATGGAGAGGGGGTAGGGAGGGAGGGAGGGAGAGAGAGGGTTGGAGATACAGAGAGAGAGAGAGAGAGAGAAGGAAAGGGGGTAGGAAAGAGAGGGAGAGAGAGGGGTAGAGAGATAGAGAGAGGGAGAGGGAGAAGGGGTAGGGAAGAGATAGAGAGAGAGGAGTGGAGAAAGAGAGAAAGAGAAAGAGCGGGAGATGGGGCAGGGAGGGAGCGAAAGAGAGAGGGGTTGGGAGATAGAGAGAGAGAGAGAGAGAGAGAGGAAGAGGGGTAGGGAAGAGAGGTAGAGAGAGAGAGAGAAAGAGAGAGAGAGCAGGAGAGGGGTCAGGGAAAGAAAGAGGGGGAGGGAGATAGAGAGAGGAAGAGGGAGTAAGGAGGGAGGGAAAGAGAAAGAGAGAGAGAGGGAGCACAACCAAACAACCCAGAGAGAGAGGAAGAGAGAGGGGGGTAGAGAGAGATAGTTATATTCATATAGAAAGAGGCTGTATTTGCTGACTGGTTGATTGATAATCAGAAGCAAATCACGCTGAATCCTGAAAGTGTGGATGGACAGATGGACGGACACCTGCTTACTGAACCTGCCTCCTGCCTGAGGAAGACAAAGACAGTGCTCACGGTAATGGCCCAAATCTCACCGTGGGTCAATTCTGTTTAATTGGCTCTTTTACCGTGACCGATGGAGGAAGTTGAATTAACTGAAGAACAGCATGCATAGTACACAGTGTGTCCCTTAAAATAATATAATTCAAATAATAAATCGATTACGCCCTGACAATGGCTAAGGCCAAAATGCATTCCCTTTTATCATTATTGTAGTTAAATGCCAAAATAATATAGGCATTTTAATCGTATAAATAATAGTATATGTATTTTCCTCCTTACAGGAATACACACACACACACATATATATATATATATATGTGTGTGTATTCCTGTAATATATATATATATATATACACACACAGTATATATGTTTCTCCTTGCCTCCTACAGTGCTTTGAGCATTTGAAGTAGGCCTAGTTTCTATAAGAAGTGTTTATGAAATGACCTCCTGTGGCGTGCCTTCGTACAGGGTCATACAGGGCCTTCTGTTCAATGAGCACCTGTGGCCCAGATTCCCCACATGAGCGCCCAGCCACTGCTCTCATTGCTCTACCAAAAGAATGATATTTAAGGCGCTGGCCCTGCGACAGGCCGACGCCCTGTCCGGGTTATGATTGTACCTGTCGTGTTGTTATTTCAGTCAGTGAAAAGCACTGCCCTGTGAGAGTAAGGGCCAGTCTGGTCGTCTGAGGCCCCTCTGCTCACCTTATAGAGGCACTTCTCCCCCCCCATGGCGCAGCTGGAGATAGTACTCCACTTCTTTATCTGGTCCACCAGGGCCGTGTAAACCTCCCTGCAGGGGAGCCCAAAATACCTGCAACGCCAAAGGGGTGACACCTTATACAGGGCATCCCACATTAGAGACACTCTTAGAGACATTAGATCCAGGATGCATACTACGCACTTAAAATAAGATAATACTTACATACTACGCACTTATGATAAGATAATATTTACATACCACACTTACGATAAAGTAATACTTGCCTACTACCCACTTACGATAAGAGCATACTTACATGCTACACACTTATAATAAGATAATACTTACATACTACACACTTACGATAAGGTAATACTTGCCTACTACCCACTTACGATAAGAGCATACTTACATGCTACACACTTACAATAAGATAATACTTACATACTACACACTTATGATATGATAATATTTACAGACTACGCACTTACAATAAGTTAAATGCTATTAAATAAAAATACGACGAGATACACGCATATTGTCACCTTCTTAAAATAATGGTCTAAGTCATACTTTCAAGTTTTTCAAAAAGCTGAATAAACTGAACCAAATATAGAATATATGATATTTATTAATCATTTCACACAAAAAGGTTATGACAATATATGACTATTGACATACAAATAACGCTGTCTGTCAATTATGTAACATAAGAGGATTAGATTACTTAGGCCAATTTACGAACATGCCGTTGTGACTTAGGCCATTTTAAACCTGACTTAGGCCAAATTACTTCTGGAGTAAGTGACTTAGGCAAAACAGTGCACTTCATTTATTCCCACAAAAATGTTGTTGAAAGCTTGTGAAATTGCCTAAGTCACATTGTCTTGTGCCTTAGGCAAAAAATAAAACGGCCTAATTCACACTCTTGATGTAGGCCATTATACTACTGGGGTAGGAACAGCATGATCTTTTCAATTAAGGATGTAGCCAATTTTACCAGAGGTGGCCAGCATCATGAAGAGATGACTTCGGCAAAAAAATCATTTTCCTCAAAAAATGACTTGGGCCATTATTTTAAGAAGGTGACGATGTATAACATAAGCCATTTAGCAGATGTTTTTATCCAAAGCTACTTACAGTAGTGAATGCATACATTTTTTCAGTGTATGTGGTCCCAATGGGAAATGTTGTTAGCGCCACGCTACCTACTGTGCCACACAGAACCACACAAGCATCATCGCTCCCATAGTCCTACTCCCCACAGTGCATGGTTAGATAAGTGATCCAGTACTAATGGCACACACAGGAAACAGGCCTTCATCTGTGAGCTACTCGTTCACTTGGTAATGTGTACTGTCATGCCCACCAATGAGTACACACCACCAAGTACGCAAGTGCGCTGTACGAACAAACCTGTTTGCATTCGCAACGTGCTTTCCCACCATCACCTTGCCACAAACTTTGACCCACATGTATACTGTGTGCCTTTATAAAAACTTCCTGGTGTACTTCCAGAGGCCATCGACATGTCTGGTAATATTTCTAGTTAAGTACGTTGAGAGAAAACAAAACAACTGGTTCATCAATAGCGACATTTCTACAAAGATTGCCAGACCGCTGCTTTCTTCTTCGTTGGTCATTTGACTGTGCACCGTTACATGATAACGATTGCTGGAAATGAGCAGAATGGATGAAAGTACACTTAAGTTCATGCTAATATTCTCCATCTTCCCAAGTATGTGAGAACATATTTCATTTCACATTTAATTTACATGAATTCCATGCATGCTTGCTCTCACTAGAGTTTCATAACAGCACTTGATGTGTCGGCCGCAAACCTCCATACTCCGACGCGTTCTAGGCGTTATTCAAATATGCAAAATGGAACATTAAAGCAGTATTGTAGCACATGACGGTCAGGGAACTGGGCTTGTAGCTCAGAGCTTGCAGGTTAAATTCTCAGGTGGAGTACTGCTGGCGTACCCTTGAGCAAGACACTTAATTGTAATTACTTCAGTAAATATACAGATGTATATATATATATATGTATATGCAAGCTGTGTAAAACACTCTGCTAAATGTAAAGGGAACATAGCCCTTGTCTCCACTATAAGTCCCAGCTTATTTTCTGGAGCTTTGTCACGCAGGAGTGGGTTTTTTCTGTTGTCAACTACTGCCATCTAGAGGACGACTTTATTTTACATTAATATACTGCCTGCATTTCACCCCTCTGCTTGTCTTCCTTTTTGGCTCTGTACAGAGGACATGTATGGGGAGTGGAACGTGCCAGCGATAAGGCTTAGCAGATGGGATTTAGAGAAGGGGTATTGATCATTTTTACAGATAAGTCTGTAGGCCAGTGAAGGATGGGCTCCCCCTTTTGAGTCTGGTTCCTCGTAAGATTTCTTCCACACCATGGGAATTTTCCCTTGGCACTGTCCGCCTAAGATTACTTTTGTGGGGGTTTAGGACAGGGGCCAGCTGTAAAGCGCATTGTGACAAAAGGTTTTGTGAAATGCGCTCAGGATGGGTACTGATTAGGATCATCCTGCTCACCCTCCTCCACTCCCCCACCCCCATATCCTGTTCCCATTGGTCATGTGTTCAGCCCTTTGACACAGTCAGACCACATTTCTGCATTTTGACCGGTAGTGTAGATTCTGATCAATTTCCCAGAATGCACAAGACAAATTCAGGAGCTAATGCAACCTGACTGGCTTTTTCATCAGAACTGATTTACTCTCGGTGACCAAAGAAATGTTTTCAATTCCAAATGGTCATTATTTCAGTTGTTGCTATTGTAATTATTTAAGGTAAGTGTGGATCATCAATGGCACTCTGTGGTTGAACTGCAGGTTCAAGTCCAGGATGGGACACAGCCTTAACCAAGGTACTCAGTAAAATGTCC
Organism: Aldrovandia affinis; assembly: GCA_029706075.1. NCBI lineage: Eukaryota > Metazoa > Chordata > Actinopteri > Notacanthiformes > Halosauridae > Aldrovandia > Aldrovandia affinis. Next base: position 1,400,289 of record JAINUG010000187.1, read on the forward strand.
AGGTGTAAAAATTCATGTAAAAATGTAATCTGTGCAAGATAAGGGCATCTGCTCTGGAAATGCATGACGTAAATAATAAAATCGGGGGTGGTCAGAGCTCCAGCAAGATCTCAATCTTATCAGATCTCACAGTGCCAAACTATCCAGGCACTGCACTAACGTGCAGAACAGGTAAGACGTCCACACAGGGGCCCGAGACAGGAATGACCCACTTACATGCACGTCATTTATGTTGCATCCACCATTTATAAACAACTAAGGTCTTTATGTGGATTTTGATTCTAAATTGTTAAGTTCGGTTGTTTTAGTTTTTTTATCAACTTAGATCAGGGCATATAGCCCATGAGTCCTTGAGTGCCAGACGAATTCCCTTTTTTTAAAGACCAATGCAAGTTTTCTATTATGATCTTGTTGTTTCACAGAATAATTTTAAGATGAAATTCGACAGTATATCTGAAACTGCTGGAACGCTACGGTTGAGATCCCTTTATGTATTTGAAGTCAAATCTGTCAAAGCAACTCAACCCCCACTGCCAATCCCGCCCCAGGCCCCTGCCCAACACACACTCTAAAATATGCACACATATCTACCTGCAGAACACCACTGATAGACCTGCCAACTTCACAGAACAGAGCCAGACTGGGGAAACCTACCGCATGACCTCTTCACATAAAATCATACAAGGCAGATTGGATGACCCTGATTTTAAGACTTAAGTCTGGATTCAATCAATATTTTCCCTTAACTTTGACTTAAGTGCAAGCCTTAAGGTTTTTTTCTTCACCCACAGTTTGGCGAGTTATTTTTGGTGAGTGCCAGACTGGCCAAATTGTGTCTAACTAACGCAAGTAAGCATTTAATTGAGAGTCAGAGTTAAGGACACATTGATTGAATCCGGCCATTAGAGGCTTAGACTGCCTGACTAACTGATGTTAAGTTCAGTCTCGCTTACAGGAAATTAGACTGATGTACCAAGTTACAGCAATAGCCTAGAGAAAGTGTTCTATGTTCTCTGAGTCTACATTTCCCCTCTTGCCTTTCCTGCCTCCATTTCCTCCAATGAATGCATGTACAGTCTCCCCCCCTCCCCTTTCATTCCTGACTGCTGTTAACACACATAAAGCCAGAAAGCCAGACAGGCGTCAATGTACTAGGAGTCAGCTACATAGCCGTACCAGTTGTTCAAAGAAAGAAAAAAAAGTATTCCACTTATGAGAAAATACTTTTACAGAGTTTGTATAGCATACAGTTTGTCAGTTCAGTTATCTTGTCAGTTCACTGACGCGTTAGATGTCAGGAAAGATGGGAAGCAATCAAAATAATTAGCCACAGCAGCTTGCCAGGTTACTCAAAATTAAACTTTGCAACGGTCAAACTTGTAACTTGTAAATTAATAACACCTATAAACTACATCCATCAGGAATACCTTTCTATGACAGGGACACAACTGCCAACAACAAAGCGTGGTCGCACAACGCAAACGAACGAGAACAACACGAGTCCGTAACTTACCACTCCACTTTGCATTGTGCGTGGAACGGCCCGGCAGCAGTGAAACGAACAGAGGTTCCCAAAATCAAAGCGCACACAAAGAGACAGGTATTCAAATACATGATTCCGTTCATCTATTGATGTTGCTAGAGCACTCGCTTCATCGTGGATTTTACAGCTGTTCTAATGCGTACTTTTATAAGAACATTGGATCACAGGACAGTCATGTGCGTCACTCCAAAGGAAGCACCATAAATCGAATTAAGCCAGCTGCGCTTGTAAACTACTGGAGGTTGCTGAACAAACCGCACAGAGACCTCCGGAGGAAGCATCGGGTAATTACTCAATTTAAAGTTTCTGGTCCCAGTTTAAAACTTTTCTTACATCCGTGAACGTTCCATTCAGTGGCGTGTCCAGACTGTTTTGACTGGGGTGGCCCAAGTGGGGCACTGACCGGGGGGGGGGGTGTACGCGAAAAAAAGCTGAGACCAGTTCATTTATTTCGCGGACCGGAGGGGGTTGACACTTTTTTTCAATCATTTTTTTTACCTGCACATATGGTTGTGTTACTTGCATGTCATTAGTCCACATAAGTACTGTGTACATATACACTGGTAACTGCCAAAGTAAAGGAAACACCAACATACATATTAATAGGGTGTGGGGCCAACATACATATTGGCATGGATTCTTCATGTGTCTGGAACTCTATTGTGGGATGCACAAGAAATTCCATCATTTGGTGATTTGTTGCCAGAAAACACTGTCCCAGGCTTCCAGAAATGCATGTTCTATTGGTTTGAAAACTGGTGACTGGATTCTTCATGTATTTCCTTCATGAAACCATTCAGTGAGCACTCCTGCGCTGTGTATGGGGGCATTGCGATCCTGGAATAGACCACACCCATCAGAATATAAATGATTCACCATAGGATGAAAATGATCACTGAGAAAGGCTTTATATTTATTGATGTTTACCTTCCCCTTAAAAGGGATTGAGTGGATCTAAAACATGCCAGAAAAATGCACCATAACAGAGCCACTAGAACCCTTCATTTACCTGCTGCTTTATTTTGGCAGCTACATACAGTATACTAGTTATGTCTACATGGAAAGTGCCAATTCTCATACTATCTTGCCGACTACCTGAACCAAATCGATGTACATAAGATTCCCCTGAGAAGCTCCCTGTGGCTCATTTTTACAGTATTCAGTGAGCACTGAGAACAACATGCTGCCATAATTACAGTCAAAAACATCCACGCACTTTATGCCAAATTACCTCGCGCGGACATGTGGTTCGGGGCGTTTCGCCGTGCCTGGCGTGGCTGATGTACGGCCGGATCTGTACAGGGTCTCCGCCTGATTGGTGGATATGTCCGTCCTCTGTGTCGCAGCCATTGGGCAACAAGATGTAGGCGTTGAGTTAGGCGAGGTTTTTATGAATTCTGGGCGGGTCACAAAGTTGTGTTGCCGTGGAGTTTTATCGATTTTGTGCTGGCGAGAGTTAAATGCCACAAGCAGCTACGAATGGCTTTAGTTGTAGCCTACTCTCGGTGTTAGTTAGACTCGCTCTTTTAGTGTCAGTCGTATACGAATTCTGTCGCTAGTTTTTATTTCCTCCACTTTTTGCTTCCTGTCCACAGCCTGAATGAATAATTAGACGTTTAGTCAACAATGATGTTTGCTTCGGTCACCTGAACGTAACGTAAGTCATGCCCTTAAACCAAAGCCACGTAGACTGATGAGTTATATTTGTACCCAGAGCAGGTATTAAGATAAACAATCGGAATGTTTCAATTATGAATTTGATAAGATGACTTATAAGATATGTGTATTTATACAGATTAATTACTTTTACGTGTTTCTTGTAGGTTGATACATACGTGATTCATGTTTCGTGTATTATTTTGGACTTGTTTGTGTGTGTTTTTTAGATACCAGCGCATACCGTTTTTCTTGTATGGAATACGTTGCCACATCGGCCATCTGAATCTGGCGGCACCAGTAATGAGCAGACAGTCCACATTAGTGGCCATCCAAATGTGGGACCCTAGAACTGGAACTCTGAAACAGTGACGGAAATGCCTTATGGGTCAATGCATTCATTCGCTTAGGAATTAAGACGCAGTCATGTGAATTCTTTGCCGAGTCCACTCCATGGTGATCACGCGTTCTAAGAGACCGAGGTTACTAAGGGCTTAATACAAGCGCTGCGTTAAGCTTCAAGGCAAAGAGTAAATTAAACCGTATACATAATTATAAATAATAAATGAAAAACATGTTAAAATAAACTATTGTTACTACTAATACTGATGGTAATACTATGTAAATAACAACAACAATAATAATAATAACAATAATAATAATAATAATAAATACAGAAAAAACTTTTGAAAGTGTTTTGTTAACAATCGTGAATTTTGTGTAACAAGCTCTTGAACCACGCATTTGCATTGCTCTTGTAATCACGCTAAAGGACTAGACTTGACCATGGAGAGAGATCCGGGGGAAGAGCAGGGCGACTCTGACTGGGTACAGCTGACTGAACTGGGCGCGTGGAAGCAGCCCCACGCGGTACAGAAGGTACTAGAGATGACACATTCGCATAGCAAACATACAGAAGCTACGAGCGCACACATATATATATAGAACGTATATACACTTTTGAAAAATATAGCCTTATGCACTGCCCGCAATTATGCTTCGCCAGTTCTTTGGTGTCTTATCCTCCAAGTACGAGAGAGAGAGCAAGAAGAGGTGTCTGTCTGTGTGTGTGTGTGTGTGTGTGTGTGTGTGTGTGTGTGTGTGTGTGTGTGAGAGAGAGAGAGAGACAGAGAAACAAGCAAACATAATTCCTTTGCCATAGCCTGCCAGGGCAATGAAGTGCTTTTGTTCACTTTAATCAGCGGTAGGAAAAAAACTAAACCTAAAATAGCAAAAGAGTATGTTTTTTTTATTTGTGAGGATAAAGAAATGTTTTGCAAAACCAAATCTCACAGGTGGGCCACTAAAGCTACACAATCTCCCTCTGAAAAAGTGGCTAAACCCTGGTATGAAAGGTAAAAGTTATGATGATAGACTTAAGCCCAGTAAGGCAGTTGATTGTTGAGACCTTTATGCAAAACCAAATGCAGGGGCTGTAACACACAGGTGTGAGGAAGCATTTACAATGCAAATATCGAATCACAATCACAATGATTCCAACAGTATTAAAGGTGTTAATTATTTTTGCAAACCAGGTTTATTTTACATGAATATCTAAAATATGTTATTTATCAAATATGGAAATGTAAACACAATATTCTTAAAAAGGGAAAATATTGAGGAGTCCCAGACCCCAATTTGGGAGGACTGAGAGGGAAAAGTGTCCTCACAAACACCAGGGCAATATTTTTACAATAAACCCTGATAAAGATAACCCTCAGGACCGGCTGCTGTTTGCTTCACTGCATTCATTGCAACTTGTAGAAGAAATGAAGCATGTAGGTCAGCGTTCTTCAGATCACGGTCCTCGAGGGCCGAGCCCTGCTGGTTTTCCATGCTCCCTTTACCTGGGAGTCTCTCTGGCCTATCAGTTGCACTAACTGTTCAATTAACAACCTGAGCGAAAGGAAAACCAGGACCGGATTTGGATTCGTGGGCCAGATTTGAGGAACCCTGATGTAGGCAGCAGCCCTCCAGTGGCAGGACCATTCACTATTTTGACCTTTGTTACATTTTAGGCATGCGTGAGACGTCTAGCTGGGGTGTAAGGTGTGATCAGTGTCTGGAGGTAGGAGGAAGCAGTACCCCTCGTGGCCTGGTATGTCAGCACTAGTGATTGATTAATCAATGATTTGCATACCATTTGCAAAAAGTCTGGCGTGCCGACAGCTGTGCTGAAGACAGATCGCTAGTTGTGGCCTCGGAATCCTTCCTGGCTGCGTATTATCGTCATCAAACATTCTTCACAACTTCTTCATTCTGTTTCTTATTCTCCAAGTCAGTACCATTTCCCTGTCCTCGGATACAAATGTAAGCTAAAATCACATGGGTCCACTTTGTCCTGCTATGCAAACGTGTTCTTACTGCATGCAAACAATGCACACAGACAGGGTAATGGTCAAACCCACCACTGCACCCTTAACCCACAAAGTGCTGGGAGGGAGAGAGAGATAGAGAGAGAGAGAGAGAGAGAAACCCTTTATTTAATGTTGAATTAAAGCAAGGCCTTTATATAAATACAAACTATATACATATAATTCTTAGCAAAACAGTCCAAGCATAAATACTTTTTTAACATGTTTATTATTTAATATGCATTGTCTGATGTTACCCACATGTAAACCTGCTGCAGGGTTGAAATTTAGGTTTGGTAGTTTGCAAAGGGTGCAATGGCAGTGTCACTCCCTCAAATAGAAGGAGGAATACCTTTTAGCTAAATAGGCCAAGTGGGTGACCTTTTCCTGGGGGAAAACAATCCACGTGGGAGGATTACAGAAGAGTCTGTTGCCTTGTTACTGCACCCAGTCAGTCTTCTTGAAACTTTATCGGCGTCGTTGTGTTTCATTTTTGGTCTCATGTCAATGAAGTAAGTACAGCACTCACCAAATAATGAGCACCAAGTAGGTTTTAAAAATGCATAATTTCATTTGAAACAGTGTTTTTTGTTTTTTTTGACCCATTTCAGGAAAAGCCATGCAAGCCACACAAATGTGTCCATGCTAAATTAAGCTGGGGGGTAAAGATGACCCACTTTGTCCTGCTATGCAAACGTGTTCTTACTGCATGTAAACATGGCAAATACACGGGGTAATGGTCAAACCCACAAAGTGCTGAGAGAGAGACAGAGACAGAGAGAGAGAGAGAGAGAGAGAGAGAGAGAGAGAGACCATTTTATTTGACAATGGTTAACATATTTAATTAACAGCTGACAAAATAGTAATGAAATGAGTAAATGAAAAAAAATAGTTACTCCATAGTACTGTAAACTGTGTGTGTAAATATTGTGCGCTGGGGGGTCATGGGTGAATGGTCAGTCAGTAAACGTCCTGTTAACCTAGGCTCGGTCTGCTATGTCTACAAATCCATCCCGTTTACCCAATTGGCTTTCTTAAAAACACATCAGGATGTAAAACCCCCAAATATTCTCCATTTAATAGTGCACATTTAAAAATATGCACTATTTTTTTTGTGCATTTTTAAATGTGCATTTTTAAATGTGCATTTTTAAATGTGCATTTTTAAACCATTGGCTTTCCACTGGGTGAGCATACTTGTTGGGTTTGTGCTGTGGGTGGTGGAATAAATACCCATGTTAATCAGAATTGGATTTGTCTGTGAGCAGATGAATTCCTGGCATGCAATTCATGATTTTCTCTGAACATAATTGCCCTGAATTGGTTGAGTGGACTGGAGAATGAGTCACAAGTTAAATTACCTGAGTAACCCCCAGGTAAACACTGTCATTACCTTTCAGCACTGTGAACCTCTTTTTCAGAAGTCTTGAAGCCAGCTTGTGTCTGCAGGACCATGACCCTCTCTTTCAAACATCTCCCAATTTGGTGGCCAATTCTACCCTCTATTGATTAAATTACCCTCCCCGCGAGCCCGCTGCCTGCAACTACAGGACCAGCTGCTAACCTGGGACCGACAGTAACGATGGTGGGCGAACCGCCTCCTTTGAGACTGACCCCGCCGAGCCGTCGACCTTGAATCCGGCAAGAGCCGAGCTGGCGCAGCCAGGGAACCGAACCCCGGCTGCAGTGGGATAGTGCTTTTACCAGTTGAGCCACCCAGGGGCCTTGTAAACGTGTTCTCAGTGAGGCTCATATGCTGACGCTGGCTCATACACTGACAGACTTCAGTTTTGAGGTGTCATTCTGTGGAAACTGGGCATAAGAGTTTAAATACATCAGCATTTGTGTATGACCGTGAGTGTGCCACTGCATGCCATTTAATGCCAGATTTTCATTTGTTTGAATAATGGAAAAACTACTGTGCGTGCATTTGTGTAAGTTAGTGAGAATTGGCAGATTTATTTCCTGGTCCATCTTAAGATAGTGACTAAGCTTATGGAAATTGGGAGATAGACCAGGAAACTATCTTAAGATAGTGTCATTTAGTGGAAATGGACAGATTTCTTTCCTGGTACAGTATATCTTAACATAGTGACTGAGTTAGTGGAAATCGTCGGGTAGTTCCTAAGTCTCTCCCCACTGTTCTTCCTCTCAGGACCCCGAGGGCAGAGAGGGAGCTCTGTCGAATGACGCTCACCGGCTCCCCCTGCAGGCGCCCTTCCTAGTGGAGGACTTTGAGCTCCCCGCCGGCATCCGGCTGAAGGACTTGCCGCTGTTCCCGCTGTGGCGCCTGCCCCTCAAGCTGGCGTCTGCCATCGCCACGGCGGCCTTCCTCTACACCCTCCTGCGGGACGTCCTGCAGCCGTACGTTTCTCAGGGCAGGAACGACTGCTACAAGATCCCCATCCTGGTGATGAACAAAACCCTGCCCTGGACCTCCCTCACCCTGCTGGCCCTGGTGTACCTGCCGGGGGTCCTGGCAGCCTTCCTGCAGCTCCATCGAGGTGTGTGTGTGTGTGTGTGTGGGGGGGGGGCAGGCAGGCATAAATGCAGAAACGTACACGGGAAATATCATCGTCTCCTTCTACTTTTCACATTTTGTTGATCTAGCATGGACGGCCGGACCTTTTTTGAGAAACGGTGTCAGACGACAAGTTATTTTTTATGTAGTTAGAAAATGTATCTTAGAAGCTCTTAATTTAGGATAAGTAATTATACACATACACATATCTGTTATGACAGCAAAGGTGAATGTCCAATCTCTCCAATTGATTAGACTTTTTGGGGGGACTTTCCCAAGATAGGCCCTGCCTACCCTCGCCGCACGTGTTTGGTGTATATTTCGATCCCGTATTCGGTGAATTTTCCATACCTCTCGCTGATTGGAGTTCTCTTTCTAGTTGTCACCCATGCCATGTTTAAGTTGGACTGTAAAAGCTGGGATGAAAACAGGATGACAGGATATACAGTACATCTTTTAAATGAAAGGTGACCTTTACGGTGATACGTACCCGCAGGCACTAAGTACAGCCGTTTCCCAGCGTGGCTGGAGAGGTGGATGTCTGTGAGGAAACAACTGGGCCTGTTGTCCTTCTTTCTGGCCTCGCTGCACGCCGTCTACAGCCTCTGTTACCCAATGAGGAGGTCCTACAGATACAAGCTACTCAACTGGGCCTATCAGCAGGTAGGAACCAAACAGCAGGCAGGTACTGTAGTAGCCAATTGGCAGCTAGGAGCCAATCAGCATTTACAGTACAGTAGTTTATCCTAGTTGGTGTTCTATTCTTTGTATGGGTGTGTGTCTATTTTTAACGACTGCAACTAAACTGCCCCTTGGGGACAATAAAGATTTGGATTGAATTGAATATACTGCCAGGATTGAGCGCCAGGTAATGATTCGCCCGAATAGTGTGACTGAGCGCTGATTGGCTGTTGTCTCCTACCCGTTGATTGGCCCTTTACAATATATTGAATTGAATTGAATTGGCGCACACCCCACAGGTGAAGCAGGGCAAAGAAGATGCGTGGGTCGCGGACGACGTGTGGCGGATGGAGATCTACGTGTCCCTGGGGATTGTGGGTCTGGCCGCCCTGGCTCTGGTGGCCATATCCTCCCTGCCCTCCGTCAGCGACGCCCTCAACTGGAGGGAGTTCCAGTGCATCCAGGTAACAACGCACCTGTCCGTCACCTGCTCTCCGCTCTGCCGGACCCTGTTGGCGCCGATGCCGCTCTATGGTTGATACCTTCTCATGATGGGTAATGTGGAGAGGTGCTCTTTAAACTGGGTTCGTGTCTACATTACTATGTTGTAGCGACTGTACTTTTATACACACACACACACACACACACACACACACACACACACACACACACACACACAAAAGAGCTTCGCTACAGCAGAAGAATATTCTCTGATTGGTTTATTGATCGTTTGGTTGATTTATTGATTCGATTTGGTTTTAGTCAACGTTAACCCACCTCTCTGCCGCAGAGGAGTCTGGGATATGGCGCCCTGCTGCTGGGAACGGCCCACGCACTGGTGTACGGGTGGAGGAAATGGGTGGAGCCCAAGAATTTTGTGTGGTACACCCCGCCCTCCTTCATCCTGGCCACTCTGCTCCCCGGGGCAGTGCTGCTGGCGAAGGGGGCACTACTGCTGCCCTGCCTGGACAGGAAGCTGGCGCGGATCCGCCGAGGCTGGGAGAGACCGCGCCCACTCCCTGAGCCGTGAAGGAGATGGGCCAAAATCGCTCCCTCAATCCAGCGGGACAGGGAGCACTTTGAGCTCAGTTGTGAGACAAAATGCAACGGGGAAAAAAAGGTGGCGATTCGACGAGGCGCCGTTTTTTTTATTTGAAACGCCAGTGACACAACGGAATGAATTTCACTACAGATCAGTTATTTAATCTATTTTTTATAGACAGAAAACGGCGGCAGTGTAACACAATGCTTTCGCGGGTTCGATTCCCAGGTGGGGGCACTGCCGTTGGACCCTTGAGCAAGGCACTTAACCTGAATTGCTTCAGTGAAATATCCAGCTGTATACATGGATTTTGTGTAAAGAAATGTAAACTGTGTATGTCGCTCTGGATAAGAGCGTCTGATAAATGACTACGGGCCCGATTCTGACTTGAAGGGCCCAAACACTGTTACACTCAGAAGAAACACCTTCATTGATTCTGCTAGTTTTCACATGTTTTCACAGTGACCCAGACTGATATTTTGCACTGTTCTCAATCTGACTTTATCAGAATCCCTTCCCCTTCCTGCCTGTGTTCTCCGTATCACTTGTTTGCTTTGGGACCTCCTCACCCGACAGATCTGACCGGGTGTCCCACATGTGCGGCGGATGGGGGGGCAGACAGTTTGGAAATCGAGCGCATGTATTGTATGCACGGCCCGGAACGCTGCCTTTCAGGGCATGAATTGGACGAAGCCCAAAACTCAAGCCCCCTGTCCAAATGTGTGCGTGGCGACCAATGAATGACTGGTTACATGGGACTGGATGCGATGGACAATGTGGCACTAATACAGGGTGCCGTCACCTCCTCCTGTTGTGTGTCTTTTTTCCCCAAATATATGTTAATTTTGCCACTTCAATCAGCCCCCCTCCCCTCGGGTAAAGTGCAAAGCATGGAAGGCCGTCCCTTTCTCCTCAACAAACGTCTGGTTCTTCACACCAAGTCTCCAACTGCTCTGATCCTCGGTTGTTTTTAAAATGTTCGCTGGACATTAAAAAAGAAATACACACACACACACACACACATATATACAGTAGGCTCCATTTCTATTCTCACCCTTGATAATGATGAACAAAAGAGATCGTATAAAATAAACTATATAAGTAATGAGGTATATTTTATGCTATACATGTTTACAATGTCTTCCAGTGTTTGTAATGTCGATTAGGCTCTGTCCCTTTTCTTTTTCACAAATTGTATGTACTATTTTCATGAAGATATTGCACTTACGGTTGGAGATGATGGATTTCCTCCAGGTCAAGCCAGTAGCAGGGTGGAGGCCCGCGCTCATGAGAGGAGGGTCAGTGCCCTGTGGGCTTATGCTAATGTGGGCTCTGCACACAATGAGCAGAAGTGTGAAAAGCCATTAAGCTTTCAGCCTGCGCCAGCTCGGAGAGCTTTATTGCTCACCCAAGGCGGGCGGCCATTACTGTCTGGCAGTGCGCAGCCTCCACGTCAAGCTCTGCGGAGAGCAGCCGTCTCGCCGTCCCGACAGGCAAACAACACTTAGTCCAGCTGGCTAATCTCAGGATTAGCTCAAAGACCAAAACCAGCCTCTGCAATCAACTTAAAATAAGATGTTATTTACATTTACATGTGACATTTTTAGGCATTTAGCAGATGTGCTTATCCAGGGCGACTTGCAATAAGTGTTGTGTTATCGTACACTATTGTGTAGTGTAATTGTAAATGTTGTTGCAGTTGGATGTGGCAACACTGAAAGAGTTTTGGCTTTGGGAGGCTATGTGTCTGGAGCCACAGCGGATACGGCTCTGTACTTTCCTGCCCAATTACAATAATGAAGGGGTTGTGAGAGCATTTTTTCAATTTTGTGTGAAAGATCTGTAATTGGAGACAGAGATGAAAATCATGGCTCGGGCTCGTGCGCTCTTGTTTTGTAGATTGTGCCACAAAACATTCAAACGGCGAAGCATATCATGTGCATTGCTCTTTCTTTCTTTTGTTTTAAACATGCATGTCAATTGGGTATGTATTTACATGACTATTGCACACACACACTCACACACTCACACTGACACACACACGCTCACTCGCTTACACACACACACACACACACACACACTCTCATTCAAACACTGTCATGTGACCTACAAGTTTCACAGGCGTGTCTGAAATTGTAAGATGCAAGAGTATGGGGCGGAAATTTCAGACATTTTTAAAAATCTGTGGCATATTGCATTTGTGAGCTTCGCGTCAGCGTGAAATTAAATCGGATCATTTTAAACAATAAAAAAGACACTTCAACATATAGGTCTTTGTCCTTGGTTGTTTTTCATTTCAATTACAGGAATATTTCTGTCCCATTCAGATATCAGGCTACAACAGCCGTGTTCATAGATATGCTGCTTCCTCGTTGGGTTCCCACGGCCACGAGGGCGCAGGGTGACCAAAGAGTGGGTGGAGGAACAAAACGAGAGACTGTTTAAACATGGGGAATTAAAATGACCAATTCAGAATGCCCTCGAAATGGCACCTAAAACTGAATAAGCAACCAGGTCTCATGTCCTTTGTGTCACTGTGGTCAGACAGGGTCGGGCATGAGACCGGGTTGATGACATGTCCGACCGTTAAGATTCAAAATTGAATTTTTTTTGTCCCAAGTCAAACTTTACAGTCCAAACTTCCTCAAAGTGGAGTTTGACATGTATATATATATACAGTACCAGTCAAAGGTTTGGACACACCTGCTGGAAACTAGGTTTATCTCATAATTGACAATGTTTTACACCGTATACGTTTCTGTAAATACGTACTTGAAAATTACATAAAACGCATGTAACAATAAACAAAAGGAACATCAAAGCAATGTTCAAGAAAATTGAATTGAAAATGGAATCTTGGATTCCTCAAAATAGTCACCCTTTGGCGTGAGAATAGCCTCACAAACAGGGGCCATTCGGTTAATAAGTTTTAGCAGGAAATCACCCGACATGTTTTCCCAGCTATCCTGCAGCAATTCCCAGAGAAACTTGTGGGTTGCTTTGCTTTGACTCTTCCTTTCCAGTTTGTCCCATACAAGTTCTATGGGATTGAGGTCTGGACAATGGGCAGGCCAGGTCTTTAGTTTGAGTTGTCGTTCACGTTCCTCCTTCACCAGATAGTTCTTGCACAACTTCAAGGTGTGTTTTGGGTCGTTAACTTGCTGAAGAATGAAGGAGTGCCCAATTGGCTGTAATCCAGATGGAAGGTGTACTCAAACTTTTGACTGGTACTGTGTATATATATATATATATATATATTTTGGGGGGGCGTGTTAGGTACCTCATGCTCTTTACACTGACAGGTTGTCTTCTGAACATAGTGACATAAAATCTGTTGGAACAGGCTGGAGGCTGGAGTAAGCCTAAATCTAACCTTTTGTGTTTAAAGATTAAAGGTTTTCACAGGTGATGGTTAGGGTTAGTGATTTAGGACTAAACCACTCTTGTTTCTCATGTCTCATTTTTTTTTTTTTTTTTGTAAGTTGATGTCTTTAAATCAATAAAATGCACCTTAAAAATTATGTTGTTTTCATAAGAAGAGAAGGTCAGACTTTTACAGGGTTGCCAGGTTACAATTTCCCGCCGAAATGTTACGTTTTTGAAGCTTCGGGGGAAAAATGTAAGAAAGTCAATGGTGTGGTAGTTATGTTGTGTGGGAATTCAATGGTGTCAAATGGATGGATTTTGAGAAATTTTTTTGGGGGGAAAGATAATTACCCGTATTATTTATTTTGATCTACACTACCGGTCAAAAGTTCAGTCAATGTAAGGAAGTCAATGGTGTGGTAGTTATGTTGTCTGGGAATTAAATGGTGTCAAATGGATGGATTTTGAGAAATATTTTTTGGGGGACTGATAATCACCCGTATTATTTATTTTGATCTACACTACCGTTCAAAAGTTTTATAACACCCTCATTTTCTAATTTTTACTGAAATGTAAGCAGTTCAAGTCCAGTGAATAACCTGAAATGGTACAAAGGTAAGCGATGCCAGAGGTTAAAAAAAAAAGTTTAGGTTGGCAGTTTACCGCTTACCTTTGTACCATTTCAGGTTATTCACTGGATTTGAACTGCTTACATTTCAGTAAAAACTGGAAAATGGGGGTGTTCTAAACCTTTTGACCGGTAGTGTATTTCAACATGAAAAAAACATGGTACGTACACGTGAGTTGATATATTACAAAGAAAGTATAAAAAAAGAAAATATGCAAATATTGTATGGAGCAGAGGGCAACATCGTTTATGTGAAGTGGAATCACTCCCTTGATTTATATGCTGAAAATGTGATGTATTGATTGGTGAAAACCCATTATGTGTGTCATTTCTACGCCGATCATACAGGAATTTCCACCATTATGAAACTATTTGAAAAAATAAGAAATACATACACACGGCTCATATCTCCATCAGATGTGTGGTTATTCATTCGTTCAAAAGCATCGGTTTATTTTTAACCATACAACGCTGTACGTCCTTTGACAACATTGACCGGTGGTCGAGCGCAACGGACTTGCCTCAGTGTGCGCCGTGTGACGTCCGCTGACGACAGCGACACTGCGGAGGGATGCTGCCGCGTGAGGAGTGACACTCTCGTTGCTAGCTCGCAGCTTCCCTTTCAGCCGGGTGCCGAGATACCGGGGGACGTGATACGCCTGCGTGAGGGATCCGTTCCATCTCAGGCGCGGAAAGGTTGGAGAGACAGTAGCGTTCATTTGGAATCTGAGCTTCGCTGCCCACACGAAACATATGAAAGGTAAGCCCGCGCAAGCCCGTGTCCTGTCAAAAGAAGCACAACGCTAGATATAGGATATATAGTTAGCGGTAATAGCGTACAATACCATTGCAAATTGTTACTACGTGCAAATAATCGTTGCTACGTGCAGTTGCAGTGTTTTCCCCCTGTTCATGCCATAGTATAATTTCATCGCACAGTTATTTCAAAACCCCGATTAACGGTTCATAGATGGGCCTGAGACATACATTGGATGCATTAACTGTTCGTATTTATAAGATAATTACAAATTGGTTTCTCGATATGTGAGAGAAGCGGCAGTAGCCTATATTGCGCGACTCCAGTAACAGGTTATAGGGGGCAGGCATATTTCGAGGATCACATACAATGATACATGTGCCTGTATAGTGTAGACTATCGATGTTGATATTTCGGAGCATCTCAAAATTATGTCGTGGCTGCGTGCCCTGAAGAGACGTAAAGGACCCCAGACCTTGTTTACTGGGCTCTTTATTTATATATGCATTTATTTATTTATTATGACCGAGAGCTACAATGTCATTCAGAATGAGGCGCTCTATTTATAAATATTCCCCACAAGATAAGAAATGAACTAAATATTTCAGTTGTAACAAAAACAAACTCAAACTTAAATAGACAAAACAAGGGGGGGAATTAGATTAATTAAATTAGGAGCAAAGCGCCAGCATTCTCATGAGCAATATAAGCTATTTTTCGAGGTAGCTAATAGGCGATACAACTGTAACTCAAATGTTACTGTAAGATTTAATAACGCAGGGGGTATGGGTGCCCTTGATATATTGTATTTTGGAGTTTGCGGTAATGACCTTGTTTTCAAACCTGTCGTGTCATGGTTTGGTTGTTTATCTCAAAGCTGTAGCTACATTTCAGTCGCAATATCAATCTCACTCGCGGGGGAGAGTTTGGAGTGGAGCAGGCGCTGGAGCGGTGCCGTCCATCTCTAAAATGGGTTCCGTACCAAATCCTTTCTTATCCAGTGGCAGTTTATTTTGTCCAACCTGTCTTCTCAATGACCAAAGCTGTATTTCTAGACTTCAGTTGGAATGATCTAGGCCACAAAGGGCAGCACAGACAAAAAACGATCCAAACAAAACCAAAACAAATACAAAATCTGAATCTTTAATCTCATTAAAAGTAAATCGTAGTTAGTCTTACTCATTATCCACAGCACCGTTTCTGATAAACGAACTGTACAGTTATAATAATAATAATAATTATAATAATAATAATAATTATAATAATTATAATAAATAGCCTAAGTCTAGTAATATTCTGCATCTGGCCTTCTGCATTATTATTTTTTTCCATTGTAGTGCGATTATGCATGTTTTGCTCTTCAGGTCTGATATTGTTTGTGAAACTTTTGTTGCTTTCTTGGCCAGGTCCCCCTTGGAAAATAGATTTTTGAAACCTCAATGAGATTTCCTGTTTAAATAATGGCAAAAAATACTAAATGAATAAATAAATTCAAACAAATAATAATAATAATAATACTTTTTTTTTTTCTTCCCTAGACCACCAGAGGGCGCCGGTGACGTGGAGGGCTTGAAAATGGCTGCTATTTCCATGGTGGGCAGCAGCCCTCTCAGCGCCAAAGAGACCTTCCTGCCCAACGGCGAGAAGAACGGCCTCAAGGAACGTCCAGGCAAGCCCATAGTGGCCATCATCGGCTCAGGGGACTTCTCCAGGTGCCTGGCCATGCGCCTGCTGCGGAGCGGCTACCGAGTGGCAGTGGGCAGCCGGCAGCCCAAACGGGCGGCCCAGTCCTTCCCCCACGTGGTGGACGTGACGCACCAGGAGGACGCGGTGGCCAAGGCCGGCCTGGTGTTCCTGGCCCTGCGCAGGCAGCACTACACCACCCTGTGGGGGCTCAAGCACCTGCTGTCGGGGAAGGTCCTGGTGGACGTCAGCAACAACGGCCGCATGAACCAGTACCCCGAGTCCAACGCCGAGCACCTGGCCTCCCTCTTCCCCGACTCGCACGTGGTGAAGGCCTTCAACGTCATCTCCGCCTGGGCCATGCAGTCTGGACCTATGGATGCCAGCCGACAGGTGGGGGCGCAAAGAGATCGAGAGAGAGAGAGAGGGACATAGAGAGAGGGAGGGAGTGGGAGGGAGAGATGGAAGGAAGGAGATAGAAAGAGAGAGAGAGAGGGACAGAGAGGGGGAGGGAGAGATGGAAGGAGGGGCAAAGAGAGGGACAGAGAGAGAGGGAGGGAGAGAGGGAGGGACAGAGAGAGAGGGAGGGAGGGAGGGGGAGAGAGAGATGGAGAGAGGGGCAAAAAGAGTGAGAGAGGGGGAGAGAGAGGGAGTGAGAGATGGAGGGTGGGAGATAGAGAGAGAAGGTCTGAAGATTCTATTATTTTCAGTTTGTATAGAATCCAAATGTCTTTTTCGTTCCTTAAAAGAATGTGTGTGTGTTCAGAGCGCTTTCTCAGGAGTGAAATATGCAGTAAGTTTTGCTCTCCACCGGGTGTGCTGTTACAGCTCTGTTCACACACTTTAAATGAGCGGGCTGATAAAGCCCTCCAGAGTTTTCCGCTCAGCTTCCACATGAATGGATGAACACAGTATACATTCATTGTAAATCATGTTTAATATTAATCTTTAGGAGAGAAACAGGAACTCAGGCCCCTTTAGGAAGGAAACAGGAACTTAGCTCTTTTAGGAGGGAAACAGGAACTTAGCTCCTTTAGGAGGGAAACAGTGGTTCTGTGTAGGGCTGTCCCCGACTAAAAGAAATCTTGGTCGACCAACAGTCATCTGTTTTTTCCGATTGGTCGATACTTAAAAAAAATATATATGACACACCCTATTTGTTTTAATAAACACAACTATATGCACACTGCACTTGTCTCATGTTTTATAACTTTCTTAAGTGAATGAGACAAATGAGTAACAATAGGCTAATGACTTTATGGAGTTCAAGATTACCTGAAAGAAAAAACTTTTTTTGGATCGTCTGCGACTAAAACGAAATGCTGCCATACTCAGATTTTTTCTTTGACATTATGTTCTTAGGTTATATTGAAATTAGTAATTAAAGTATGCCTATATTACAAATCTTAACTGTAGGCAAATCTTAGGCTTGGGTTAGGGTTAGGGTTATGTCCAAATATTTATGGACCTGACTGTATACTGTGGGGTATGCTTTATTTATGCATCTCTGTTATTTAAAACAAAAATGTATGATGTAAAATGTTTAATATATAATAATTACTTTAATTTGGCCATTAACCCACGATGGAAAATATCCATCAATATAGCAACATTGGAATCCACCACATTTTTGGGGTGCAGTATGTATTCAGGTGAGACGATGTCCTTACCTGTGTCCCAGGTGTGCAGTGTGTGTAACTCTGAGGCGATGCCCTTACCTGTGTCCCAGGTGTACGTGTGCGGTAACTCAGTGGAGGCCCGGCACCAGGTTGTGGAGCTGGCCCGTCAGCTGAACTTCGTCCCGGTGGATATGGGGACGCTGTCCTCGGCCAGGGAGATCGAGAACATGCCCCTGCACCTCTTCACCCCATGGAAGGGCCCGGTGCTGGCCGCCGTTGGCCTCTCCATCCTCTTCTTCGTCTACTCCTTTGTGCGCGACATCATTCACCCCTACGTCAAAAGCCGTCAGAGCGACTTCTACAAGATCCCTGTGGAGATGGTGAATAAGACCCTGCCGGTGGTGGCCATAACCCTGCTGGCCCTGGTATACCTGGCTGGCCTGCTGGCCGCCGCCCACCAGCTGTACTATGGCACAAAGTACCGCCGCTGCCCCCGTTGGCTGGAGGACTGGCTGCAGAGCCGCAAGCAGCTGGGCCTCCTCAGCTTCTTCTTCGCTGGTGTCCACGTGCTCTACAGCCTGTGCCTGCCAATGAGGAGGTCCGAGAGGTACCTGGTCCTCAACACAGCCTTTCAGCAGGTACCGCACGCGTAGTGTGGGGGGGGAGACACGTTATCGTTCAGGTTTAAAGTGAAGCGCAATTGGGCATTCCAAATTGAGAGCGAAGAAAAAAATAGTTGAAAGAAAAAATTATATGTGCCTCTGTCCTTACAGGTCCGTGCGGACGTGGAGAACTCGTGGAATGAGGAGGAGGTGTGGCGGGTGGAGATGTACCTGTCATTCGGCATCATGAGCCTGGGCCTCCTCTCCCTGCTGGCCGTCACCTCCATCCCCTCCGTCAATAACGCCCTCAACTGGAGGGAGTTCAGCTTCATCCAGGTGAGAACCCGCCAGCACCGTGTGGACACACACGGCAGACACAGCTAACCTAACCCCAGAGTAACGACTCTCCCATTCCCATCTCCTTCCCTCTCTCTCCCTCTTTCCTTACCTTCCTCTCCCTCTTTCTGTCTCCTTTCCTCGCTCTCCCTCTCTACCTCTTTCCCTCCTCCTCTTTCTCCCTCCCTCCTTCCCTCTCCTCCTTCTTCTCTATCTCTCTCTCCCTCCCTCCTTCCATTTTCTCTCCCTGTCCTTCCACCTCTCTCCTTCTCTGTCCCCCCCTCTCTCTCTCTGTAGTCCACACTGGGCTACATTGCCCTGCTGATAGCCACCTTCCACGCGTTGCTGTTTGGGTGGAAGCGGGCGTTCCAGGCTGAGTCGTACCGTTTCTACCTGCCGCCCAGCTTCGCGGTGGCCCTGGTGTTGCCGGTGACGGTCATCCTGGGGAAGGTGGCCCTGCTGCTGCCCTGCGTGGGCCGGCGGCTGAAGAGGATCCGCCAGGGCTGGGAGGGCAGCCAATACCGCCAGGACCAGCCTGGCTCGGCTGCAGCCCAAGTCTCGCCTGAGAGGGTCACCATCATGTGACCGTCCCCCACCCAAACCCGCCCGGCCCACCGCGAGTCGCCATGGTTACCCATTGCTATCCACGTCTCGCCCCCGCCCCTCCCCATCTCTCTCACAAGAGGGTCACGTTACCTCAACCGACTGCTCGCCATGGAAACGCCCATAACAGCCCACAGCACCACTGCCCGGGAGGGGTCGCTGTCATGTGACCATCTGGTTACCCAGTCACGGACGCCCCACCCACTCATGTAATCATGCTCCACTCACTGGCACCTAAAATGGAGGCCCACCCATGTCCGGTGGTCATGCCCAGCGTGTGCTTCAGGAGCCAATGAACATGACCGAGGGTTTGATTCTAAGAGAAGGTGTAAGAGGGGAGAAAGAAAGAGGGCATGGAGGTCATAGAGCAAAGCATTGTGGCAAGACTCATTTACCACACAGCTGCATTAACTGCATTAACTCCAGTCCGGCCATCGTCAGGAGGTGAAATCGAGTTTTTGGAAACAGTGGATTTGATTTCAGTCCTGTGCCATACTGGTGTGTTAGTGTGTGTCAGTGTGTGTGTGTGTGTGTGTGTGTGTGTGTGTGTGTGTGTGCGTGGAAATCCTAAATGTTTCTTGGATGTAGTAAACACGTAGTGTGCTGGAACCGGAGGTAAATATATATCGTCACCTTCTTAAAATAATGGCCCAAGTCATTTTTTGAGGATAATGATTTCTTTGCCTAAGTCACCTCTTCATGATGCTGGCCACCTCTGGTAAAATTGGCTACATCCTTAATTGAAAAGATCATGCTGTTCCTACCCCGGTAGTATAATGGCCTACGTCAAGAGTGTGACTTAGGCCGTTTTATTTTTTGCCTAAATTACAAGACAATGTGACTTAGGCAATTTTACAAGCTTTCAAGATGGCGGCTGCTTCAAGAAGCAAGAAAAACTGTCTCCTGAGTCTCTGTGTGCTCTGCTAGCACTTTAAACTGTTTGTGGCTGACCCTTCCCCATGGTCTGTCACAGTAGTGGGAATAAAAGAAGTGCACTGCCTAAGTCACTTACTCCAGAAGTAATTTGGCCTAAATCAGGTTTAAAATTGCCTTTAAAAGTCACAACGGCATGTTTGTAAATTGGCGTAAGTAATCTAATCCTCTTATGTTACATAATTGACAGACAGCATTATTTGTATGTCAATAGTCATATATTGTCATAACCTTTTTGTGTGAAATGATTAATAAATATCATGTATTCTATATTTGGTTCAGTTTATTCAGTTTTTTGAAAAACTTGAAAATATGACTTAGGCCATTATTTTGAGAAGGTGACGATATATATAATTTGTTTGTTTATTTATCAAGGACATAGTAAAAATGTATTTATTCAAAATAATAGTAATTTATATATCATGTGGGGAGGGGGGAGTGTGCCCACACTCATCATACTCCCGCTCTTTCTGCCTTCACAATCCCGCTTTCTGTGTGCGTGTACAGGCAAATATGGGGTGTTTCCAGTGATGGTGTCACGTCGAGCACGTTAAACTTTAACTTTAAAAACTTCAAACTTCTGAGTTTGTAGTGTGACGCTTATGAATTTGTCGTGTGAAAATGCAAAATGGGAGCTTGCCAGGGAGAAAATAATCTGTTGAAAGCGAGGTCCTGACCCACCGCGGATTAAAATATGATTAAATGAAGGTCATTAAAGATCCCCTGGCATTTATTTCAAAGGGAAAAAGGGCCACCTCCGGCTCTCTCAACCTGGTCATCCCCCCAGTTTCCTCCCTCTCCACCTCAACCTGATGTGTTGATGTGTCGAGCGTTCTGACACAAAATGGCTGCTGTGCATCACCCAGGTACATATTGGTGGTGGTTGAGATTAGTTTTCCCCCCTTCACTGTGAAGTACTGTGAGATCTTGACTAGCACTATAAAGCTAAATGCTTATTATTAATTATTATTATTATTATTATTGCAGTTCATTATTTTGCTCTGCATATTACAACTGCTCTCCTTGGTTTTACCCAATGATATCTTTGGAGCTCGTATTTTTACATAATTATATCTTTTATACACAAATAAATATACATGATTCAGGATTCCCTCTTAACTTTGGCTTGCAAGTAAACGCACACCCAGTTCAGCCTTGACCAAAATGGGTAACACTGGAATTTATGTGTAAGTCAGAGCTTAAAGACAAATGTTTGATGCTGTGAAAATATGAAAATCTACACAAATGTATGGCATACTGTGACTTTTCAGCAAAATGTTTTTGTTTTTCTCTCGTGAATCGAGTCAGGATGCTGCAGGTGTTGAGATGGGCCATTCCAAATTTGGAGAAAAAAGCAAAAATCTGGATTAAAAATTGTGAGTTGTATATTAATATATTATTAATATCAATATGTGATCTGGATCTGGTATATTAGTGTGATCTGGGAAGTACCAAGCTGTAGGGCGGGGGGACAGTGGAAAGAAGCCCTCCAAACCAAGCAGGCTTGAGGACGCATTATAGCTGACAGCCAAAGAGGAAGGCTGAAAAATCACCCGTCTCACCTTGTCGAAATGGGAGCTCAGGAGGCCCTCGTGAACTACACATAATATGTTTATTTGACAGGGGTCACTTTATAAAGCAGTTATAAGCAAATAGCAGTGACTGCTAAAATCCCCCCTCAAGAAAAACATACTATTTCTCCTGGTCGGGAAAGGGCTGCTTGGTGTGAAATGAGGAAGACTTCCTGTTTACTTTTACTTACTTTTAACTGTGTACTTTGGTGAAATTGGGTCGAGTGAAAGATGTGATTTCACTCCAAGGGTGATTGTGCAGGAATTAATTCAACAGCCTGTGAGAGGCTTAATGGAGACGCGCAAAGCACTGTGGTCATCCACCATTTCCTGTGACAGCACCCCCCCGCCTCCCGTTTCCCCCTGTCGTTCTGCTCCGTACCTCCCTGTGTCGAAGATGTTGATGATGTACACACGTGCCATAACACATGCTACCCTTCTCAGTGTAGTGTTTGTCCGATGTCTTGACCGTTTCAAAATAAAATGAAATAAATGTTTTGTGTTTTCATCTATTTATTTCCTTATCCTTGTTAAACGTGCTGAAGGTAATCAACACACAGAGTGTATTCTGCCACCGTGCCCCCAACCACACACACACATATACACACACACACGCATGCGCGCACAAGCACACATACACACACTTACAAGCATACTATTGGTATTATGGTTGATACATATCCCACACACAATTTTTAAAAACAACACACACACAAATACACATACTCACACACACACACGCCCACCCAGCCACCCACCCACCCACTGGCACTGGCACTGGTCTTCCTAGAGTGATATTTTTGTCCTTGTCACTGTCAAGAGGATTCGTCTTCTCCATGAATCTAAACCACAGAACCTATTTTAAATGATGTACAAATGAAGCACACAACAAAAACACAACAAAGAGATAACTTTTTACTGCCAATTTAGTGAAAGAGGCTGTGCTGCTATAAGACATCTCATTATACAAATGCTCCCATTCAGTCCATTCTAATTGGCTAAGAAGTGCCCATTCTGTCCATTCTAATTGACTACTCTATGCTGATCCTACCCTGCCTGTAGAGCAACCCAACCCTGGTCCTGGAGGGCTGCAGTGCCTATAACGCTACCAAACCCTGCTCCTGGAGGGCCGCCATGCCTATAGGGCTACCCAACCTTGGTCCTGGAGGGCCGCCATGCCTATAGGGCTACCCAATCCTGGTCCTGGAGGGCCACAGTGCCTGTTAAGCTACCAAACCCTTTTCCAGGAGGACCACAATGCCTTTTAGGCTACAAAACCCTAGTCCCCAAGGGCCACAGTGCCTGCTAGGCTACAACATCCTGTTCCTGGAAGGCCACAGTACCTGCTAGACAACCAAACCCTGGTCCCCAAGGGCCACAGTTCCTGTTAGGCTACCAAACCCTGATCCAGGAGGGCCACAGTGCCTGTCAGGCTACCAAACCCTGATTCAGGAGGGCAACAGTGCCTGTTACGCTACCAACCCCTGATCCAAGAGGGGCCCAATACTCAATACTGACAGGGCTACTCAACCCTGTTAATGGTAACAGGCTGTTCAACTATCACTACATTATCAACACTATTACTACTGCATATAAGAATGCACTATTATACTTTTACTGTGCGAACACATCAGTTCACATCACTTCCCCCTGACCCCCTTATAATGAGGCAAATAGGTGAGAGAGTCATTTAATACCGGATAAGAGGGGTGGTGCACAGGTTTCTGAGGGCAGTGAGGTGGGAAAGCACCCTGGGAAATGAGTATGGACATCCTGTTCAAAAAACAAAGACAAAGACGGGCACATAATGTTAAAATAACTTCCTAACCCCATGACGTTAAACTAAGTTCCTAATTAGATCTAAACTTTTAGCCTGTAACATATAAACATACATAATTTACCTAGCAGTGTGTCACACAGCCATAAACACACACACACATATGTGTGTATATATATATATATATGCCAATATGCCTGGTACAGCACTTCCCACCTGATGTGACATTGAAGCAAAACAAGTCCTCAATTTCAAAGTCTGAGGTTGCGGTCCGAGTGAGAATGACACGATAAATATCACCAGAAACAAAAACATTTGTTGCCTGCGTTCGTTCATTACAGGAGGAACAGCTTGTACCGTTATGGACTGGATAAAGGAGGACTCCAACGGCCCAGCAGGGGGAGAAGGGGTGGCAAAAAACCCCACAGAAGAACAAACACTACCAATATACACAATGCACTTTTGGGTGTCTGTACAGGCCTGTAATCATCTATTTCATGTTAATTGTTACCAGCTCAACAACTGAGGGAGGGGGCCATGCCAAGAGGATTCAGATGCTCCTGATGCTAATAATATCTCTGCCTCAACCTACAACTTAAATCACTGCTAGTAAAGTGAGAGAACAGAGGAACAGTATTTAATAAAAAAAAGACTGATTATTAATATTTGATACCGTAAACTCCATGGGGGATGGTGGTGAGGAGGGCCAATTCTCCAAGCCACAAATTGATCTTTAACTAATTTAACTCATTAACTTTCACAAGTTAATTTAAGACATTTTTTCCATAGATGTTTGGGAATATTTGTTAGCTAATGTTTCATAATGTTTTATAAACTGTTAGCTAATTTATAAATGTCTAATAATTATTTATAAATGATTGATAACTGATTAATAACTGTGTTAACAATTAATCATGACCTTTTAAAATCATTAGTAAATGATGTACTAACTATAAACAAATGGACTACAACTGATTATTAAATCTTTATTGACTATATTTGGTGATTTTAACCAATTATTTACAAATCATGAATTATTTACTTAATGAGTAGTTCATCAATCATTAGTTAATTGGTAAGTGTGTTTATTATTGATTGCTTTGTGAATGGGTAGTAACACATTTGTAAAGACCTTGTTAATGATCCCAATCTCAAGTTGCAACTATTCATCATCAACAAACATGTTAAATGTTTTTTATCCATTCAATATTTTTCAAAAATAGTATATTAGTCATTTACAATGCTTTTTCAGGACCTTAATCTAAAGTTGCCACATTATCTGGCCTTATTAAGACATTTCAGGAGACTAGAAGACACCTTAAACATTGAAATGTCTGATTGACCAAATAAATAGAACCACAGATGAAATAACGATACAATTTATTTTGTGAATCACATTCTGACTGCGGCTGGCACAGAATGTAGGTGCCTGGCACTCTCACCTACAATGCTGCCCGCCTCAGTTGGCACAGCTATGGTCAAGATTCAACACCAAACCAACGGGAACAACCTTTGTGTTTTAGCAGGTTCTCTGATATATATATATTTTTTAATCTTAAAAAAAAGTTTGAGTTTTTCTCAAAACATTCACTTGGACTATAAAGCATGTGATGTTTATAAAAGTCATGCCAACTGGGGATGGTTCATTTACACAATATTTAATTATGCCCTACATCGGCAAATCAAATCCATAACTTGAAATAATATAAAATCAAATAATATAGTATTTTAATTGATTATACATTCCTGTCAATTGCATGGTATAATGTAAAGAAAAAATTATGGACTATTAGTCTCTGTTCATTTATATTTGCTTTCAAGATATTTTATTAAAATGTACACATCTGCCAACAATTCAACCCTGTAGTTTTAAGGAAGGGCTATACGTTCAAATAATGTAAGAACTCTACACAAACATTTCTATTTCATATTTTACCTCAACATAAAATGGGACATCTGATCATAATCTAAGCACAGAGAGAGAGGAGAGAGAGAGAGAGTGAGAGAGGGGGAGAGAGAAAGAGAGAGAGACAGATAAACAGAGAGAAACACCTTTACTCTGCTATGCTACTGTCCTGGCATGATGTGAGTTTGTGGAAGTAAGAGAATTTTCCGGAACATTGAGAGTGGCTGCGTGCCAAAGAGAGGCACTCCCACCCTAAAACCTGTCCTCTCTTTTTTTTTTTTTTTTTTTACCTTTGAATTCACCAAGAATTCAAAATGATGTCACAGTACATGTAAATACATTAACAGTTATTACAATAATACAAATTACCCAAATAAAGTACGCTTTGAAAGTGATGAAGGCTATGGTTATATACAATGTCACTTATTAAAAATAAAATTAACAGAAAGCTGGGGCTGGCGGATGGGTAGTGGTGTAACATGGGGCTGGCAGATAGTGTAGCAGTCTAACACACCCGTATTTGGTTGGTTCGGTACCAGTGTGAGCTGCCTATCAGGAACGCAGTTCAAAACCCGTCTCTGCCAGACCGGCCTTGGCCGATAGCCCCGATCGGGGAGGAGGGAGGGTGGTCGCACGAACTCTCGGTGAAGCACGTAACGGTGTCTCCAGAAAGGGGGTTGGTGAGTTTGAGACGGATCATTGCCGGTCTGGGAGAATAGCTTGCCCTGTAGAGACAGGCAGCGAGTTTGTGGGGAGGGTTAATCAAAATAAATAGAGGGTATAATTGGCTTCCAAATTGGGGAGAAAAATGGGGAAAAATCTGAAACAAAATTTATAGAAAAAAATGAACAGAAAGCTAACATATGGAATAAACACATAAAATAATAAATAATAATACATTTCATAAACCCTATGTCTGGTGGAGACTGATGACCTTGGACGTATGTTTTTGTGGTCGTGTAGACTTCTTGTATTTTTTCCCCAGAGATGAATCAGGTGATTAGTCCATCAAACGCACTGAAAACAAGCAGGACTTCAGGGTTAAGGAGCTAGTCCTTACGGAGCAAAGGAATTTCTAGTCCAAGGCTATAGGCTCACAGACCCTCACACTACATGTTATACTGCCCTCTGCTGGTGCAGAAGTGTACTGCTTTTTCAGCGCCACACCACATGCATGAGGAACACGTGACTATAGCTGAGAACAAAAAAGGAAAAAGAAAACAATATACCAGTTCGACGAGGAAGTTGCTTCCGACAAGAGAAGTTTGGCACATTGTTTGACAGACGGAAATGTCTACGTATCTTGGCAGTGCTTCTCCACTACAAACAGAAGAACTAGTGAATTAAATTTAACAGCAAAAAAGGCAGTAATTCGCCTTTCCCAATGTAGTGTCCTACTTCCACCCCCGGGGGGCATTGTGTTCCCTGTAAAACAACATAGGATTTCTCTTTTCCTCATAAATTCCCCTATTCTGGGTTCCCATATATTTATATTTAGGGTACCATATTTTTATGGCCTTGTGTTAAGAGTCCGACCTTACAGAGCAGTTTTTAAGGTGGGCAGTGTCATACCAAAGACTTTAATTTGGCCCCCACCGCCTCTCTTACTTGGACAGATGCGCTGTGGGTAACAACTCAGCGATAGACTAGCTTCCTGGCCATGTGCTTCACGCCCCAGAGAGCAGCTGGTCGACAGATGCAGACGACAGGGACAGGTTCGTCCAAACCCATCCCGTCCCCAGATCTTCCACTATTTATTAGTGGAGTAAAGTTTATTATTGGGGGGTAGCGGGACACCCCGATTGGTCCCCATCGCATTACCCTACAGTCAAACACACCACACAAACCTCTTTTCTTTTGACTGTGTGGTACTTCTTTTCCTTGACTGAGCTCTTAATGGGATGCCGGTCTTGACTAAACCTCTCCTCTCCAGGGCCTACTCAAGGACTTTGTGAGGAAAATGGGCATGTTGGGTGTACATTGCGCTGACAAAAAACAATGTTGAAGGCTTGTCAACTTATTGCCATTTATGAGTACTTCTTAAATGAGTAATTACATTAAGAATAAAAAGTCAATTTAGTAGACATTCAAGGATGTAGTTCAATTAGCCACTCAACTAATTAAGTACTAAGAACCTACTGAACGTAAACAAATTCAGCTTAATAAATGACAAACAGCTGGCCTGCATTAATTGCAGTGGAAGATATATTCATATATTATTCATATCTAATGCCTTTAGTAGCACAAACCCTGACAACACATTTATTTTACAAAGGACTTCTGGCAGACAACCAACAATCTGGATCGCTCGTGTAGAGCGCAAAACCAGAAGGAAACCAGGATCTGGACTGAGACATATCCACCGGATCGTGACACTGGAGTGGGGTGGGAAAACCAGGCCAAAATCTACCCTAATATCACAGATTATGTAGACTCACCAGATACCCAGTTCCTGTGTTACTTCCATCCTCTCTGCTGCTTATCTACAGGAGGTTTCAGCACCATATTACAGTACAGAACATTCATAATAATGCCACGGTATTGTCCTTGCCCCTAAATGAATTTTAAGAAGATGCCAAGCATGATGCAACAATGTTTCTGCTTCAATGATAGGGAAACAGAACGTTCAATGTTAAGAATATGGAACAGAGTATCTGGTAAGTCTAAAGAATCTGTGCTAATATGTCCAGGCACTTCCTCTCACTGACAACACATGCACAGACAGGTTTGAGCATCTAGTCTGAGCAGCAGAGGTGCCTGCTATACAGTAACTAGGCAAATAGCTGTAACTATGACGCAGTCTCCCCGGGGTCCATTGTTACAACGGACCCTTTCCTGCTCTGGCCGACTGTGACATCACAAACACGGAACACGCAGAGAGCAGAGAACCGGCAACAGCCAATCAAATCATCGCCTGCCCATGACTGACATTTCTTGAAGAAGGCAGGCCTGAGCTTTGACAGACCCCTGTGTGTGCACTGGGATACTTCAGGAAGAACTACTTTTTACTGACAAAAGAGTACGGCTGTGAAGACAGATTTCTGTTTCATTTCTTAACACGTTATTGCAAATGTATTCTAACACTTACAATTTAGTTCAACGGAAGGCTAGCATAGCAAAAGGGTTTACGGAATAACATTTATTTTTTCAAAGAAAGTGTAAGTGTAAGGCTGAGGCTGGCCGGTTTTGACAGAAACTCTTTCCTTCAATTTTTTTGTGAAACGTACAGGTTTTCATTCAGGAAAAACTAAATACTGCACGCTTGATTCTTTCCAAAAAGCTACTTTGAGTTTCTTATCAATGATTCTGAAAGAGATTTTAAGCTACCCCTGAACCTTTCAACTGCAATAATACTTTCAGATAAGACATCTCCCTCATAACAAACAGGCTAACAAACAAACTCAACTAACAAACAAAACTAGAAAAAAAACAATTACAGAACCAAAATGAGCACTTTTGGTATGGCAGACATGATTCATCTGTATCACATTTATTTCCCCCATCTCATTAAGTACACATTCTGCAACAATGTGGAGTAGTGGTTAGGGAAATGACCATGAGACTATACAGCTGCGGGTTCGAATCCCATTGTATCATTGAGAAAAGTTCTTCACCTGGGCCACTTCAGCAAACATCCAGCTGTATAAATGGGCTTTCACGTGTAATGCAATGTACCTAAGACTCAGACACATGGGGCCCCTGGGTGGAGCAATGGCAAAGGCACTCGCTTGGAGTGCAGGTTGCCCAGGAGTTTGAACCCCAGCTGCGCCAGCCTGGCTCCGGCCAGGAGTCCCATTCGGGACGGGGATTGGCTGTACGCCCTGTGGGAGGGGGGAGGGAAGCCGGCATTAGCTCGCCGCGTATAAGAGTGGCTCTGTGTGTACCGGAGTTACGGTCGACGGCTTGGCGAGTCTCGGAGGTGGTTCATCGCCTTTGTCACTGCCGGTCTCAGGACTACGGCAGCAAGCTCACAGTACAAGGGGGTGATAGTTGGCATGAAAAGAGGGTACAATTGGCTACTAAGGTGGGAGAAAAATGGGTAAAAATCTGAAACAAAACAAAAAAACTATTAAAAAAAACATTTTTGTGCCATCCTTCATGATCACATTTCAGCATTGTGTCAGCATTTAAAAAGCTGAGCCATCCTCTAGACTGAGCCCAAAATAAACGGAGAAACCATCCCTCTGTGATGAGATCCCAGAAACACCCCTGTTCCTTCTCCCATTTTAAATCCGCTGACCATACATTTTGGTCAGTATCGGCGTCCTGTCTATTGTCCGTGGGCGTGTACCTCAGGGCTCATGTCACAGAGTCAATTGTGATGGTCTTTTAATGAACGCCCTCCCCTTCCATTATGGAGGGACCCATCGCTGATCCACCCCACCAAAAAATGTAAAAAACACAAAGAAATAAAAAAGGACACATGTTATTATGGTCACGTAATGGTCTAAACAGTCCCTGGTCCTTTCACGGTCATCTCTATACTTGTTTGCAGGGTTTGAGTGACGGTGGTAAACTAAGCTGTCTAAGTGTGACCCCCCCCCCAGTAACTCTTGCCTGGAGTGGGAACTGTTGTAGGCTCCCCCTGCCTCTGTGTGGGAGGGGGGGTTAGAATGTGTAGCGGGTGTTGATGTGGGCGGGGGGGGGTTTGGGGGAGGGGCAGCGGCGGGGGTTAGAAGACATTGCGGGTGCTGAAGCAGGAGGGCATGGTGGGCGCAGAGGGGCCGGGGGGCGGGGTGGGGGAGGATATTTCAGGGTAGGGCTGGAGCCCCATCTGCTTGTTCTCCTGCAGCTTGTGGATGATGACCCTGCAGAAGTCCTCGCTCTGCGAGTCACAGGTGTCCAGCAGCTGCCGCACCTTGGCGGTGCGTGTGATGCGGTGGGACACCAGCTCGTAGTCCTCGCGCATCAGCAGGTCCCGCGCCAGCAGGGCGTCTAGGCTCTGGTTCAGACACGCTTCTGTCATCTGCCTCACCACCTCCTCCCGCCGCGCCAAAATCCACTGTGCTGCCGGGCCCATGGCCGTGGAGAAGGGCGGGGCCACGGGCGCTGGGGGAGGGCAATCACACACACATGACAGCCAGGAGACAGAGGTCTCACAGTGTGTGAAATACCTGGGTGGCGTGGCTGTGATGATTTGTGACATGTGACCTGGGGGTGGGGCTGTGATGTCATGTAATATGTGACATACCTGGGGGTCGGACTATGATGTCATGTGAGGTGTGACATACCTGGGGGTTGGGCTATGATGTCATGTGATGTGTGACATACCTGGGGGTGGGGCTGTAATGTCATGTGACGTGTGACATACCTGGGGGTGGGGCTGTGATGTCATGTGATGTGTGACATACCTGGGGGTGGGGCTGTGATGTCATGTGATGTGTGACATACCTGGGGGTGGGGCTGTGATGTCATGTGGCGTGTGACATACCTGGGGGTGGGGCTGTGATGTCATGTGATGTGTGACATATGATGTCATGTGGCGTGTGACATACCTGGGGGTGGGGCTGTGATGTCATGTGATGTGTGACATACCTGGGGGTGGGGCTGTAATGTCATGTGACGTGTGACATACCTGGGGGCGGGGCTGAACGGGGATGTTGAGGCCAGGCTTTGGATGGGGAGGCCCATAACCATCGAGGTTGTCATCACAACTGTCAAGGTCCAGCAAGGGCTTCGGGCGGTCCAGAAGGTGAGTCACAAATGAGGGGTCTGAGAGAGAGGAACACAGTGAGGTAATAAAGTGAAAAGATTTAAAATGTATAAATTCCATCTCACCTCTCCTGTTTCTATAAAGACCCTCTTACCTGTGTTGTGGCTGTAGAGTTTGTGTTGTGGCAGTGCTGGTTTACAGAAGGACTCAGGAGAACGCTGTTCGTCTACACAACAGGAGGAGGCGGAACCAAGCATGTCAATCACTCACCACTTAATGAATCAATATACATTTAACATAAACACAAACATGCAGAAAAGACCAACGGTAAAAGATGCCAGGTAGTTCATGTAGGCTCACTCTACATATCATACCTGACACGGTTTTAGGGTTCTTTCTTTCTGTCGTCTCTTATGCAATTATGGAAACAGGTTATGATACAAAAGACAAGAAAGATGAAGTAAACAGGAAAGAGATAAAGAAACAAAGGAGGACAGATGGTGGGTGTGCGTTGGGTGAATGGTGCGTTGGGTCAATTAATGTTTTTCTTTATGAATTTGAATGCATCTCTCCCCCTCCCTCTACCCACCCCTCTCTCCCTCTCTCCCTCTCTCTCTGCCTCAAAAACAATGTCCTGTATAGAGAAATAGCTCTATCAGGGACTAAAGCAATGCTCTGCACAGTGGAATTGCTATAACAAGTATTGAGGCAATGTTCTATGAAGAGGTGTTGCTGTAACAGATAGTGAAACAATGTTCTATGCAGGGGTAGTGCTGTAACACAGAATAATGGACAGATAGCTACAATGTGCCCTATGCACCTGAGCCACAGGAATGGTGAGTCCCTGCAAAAACAAGGATCAACAAGGGATCAACTCGCACTGGACGTTATACCACCTGCTGTCCCTTTTAACACCACCGGTGGGCAGTAGATTTGGGTTTGGGGGGGTTTCCCACTGTCAGTTTTTGGATTTCCCTGGGAAATCCCCAGAGCTAGCCCATTCCCCTTGGGACTTTGGCACATTTCTCCTTAATATAATATAATATAACATAATATAATATTAAGCACGATTGTGCTCTAAATTGGTTTCGAACGTATCTCACAGAAAGAAAATTTGATGTTAGTCTTGGAGCTCACACATCAGAGATATATGACATGGCTTTTGGGGTTGCACAAGGAAGCTGTCTTGGCCCTCTGCTTTTTTTTACATGTTTTGTCACATAATTAGAGACATAACGTCGATTTTGTTACGCTGACGACACACAATTACAGTATACATTGCAATGGAGCCAAATTACTCAGTTGCTTTGTGCTCCTCGACTGCCTGTCTGTCTGTCGTAGAACAATGGATGAGCAAAAACTTTTTAAAACTTAATGAGGACAAAACGGAAGTTTAATTAGTTGGCCCAAAAGACAAAAGGGAAGTCGTTTTGAATAACTTGCATAGAAATACGCTTTCTAGTTCTCTGGGGAAATTGACTTCTTGGATCAAACCTGAAATCACAAGTCTTGGTGTTGTCCTAGACTCAGATTTAAGTTTCAAGTCCCAAATCAACAAGGTGACGAAAACATCATTTTTCCATCTTAAAAATATAGCAAAAGTTTTCAAATTTATTAAACCACAAGATGCTGAAAAATTGATTCATGCCTTGGTTTCATCAAGGTTGGACTATTGTAACTCTGTCTATTCTGGTTGCCCAAAAAACGCTTTAAGGAGCCTCCAGCTCGTTCAAAATGCTGCAGCCAGAATCCTCACTAGAATGAGATGCACCGAGCACATTACCCCTATTTTATTTACTCTGCATTGGCTTCCTATTGAGGCTAGAATTGATTTTAAAATGTTATTTTTAACTTTTAAAGCCCTACATGGACTGGCACCGGGGTATTTGTCCGATGCGCATCGGCCATATATTCCGGCGCGTGCCCTCCGGTCGCGGGATGCGGGGTTATTAGTTGTCCCGCCCGTGGCCAAAAAAACGGTTGGAGGTAGGGCTTTTTATTTTAGAGCTCCTTTTCTATGGAATAGCCTCCCCATTTCTGTTAGGGAGGCTGATTCCATTAATGTTTTTAAATCCAGACTCAAAACATACTTATTCATTACATTTGTTTGGCGTGCATATGCGCATGCACACACATACAGTACATACACACACAGTTTTTTAAATTATATTAATTTGAATAAATGTTAGTTTTGCTTTGTTTTCAGTTTTTCTTTTCTTTTGCTTTTCTGTTAGGCACTTTGAGACCGCTTTGCGATGAAAAGTGCTATATAAATGAGGGGTTATTATTATTATTATTATTATTATTATTATTATATATATATATACACTACCAGTCAAAAGTTTTAGAACACCCCCATTTTCCAGTTTTTACTGAAATTTAAGCAGTTCAAGTCCAGTGAACAACCTGAAATGGTACAAAGGTAAGCAGTAAACTGCCAGAGGTAAAAAAATAAAAAAATAAAAGTTGAGGTTACCAAAAACCGAAAAATAATGTAACTTTTTTGGCATTGAGTAGTTTCCTACACCATCAAAAGGCACTTGGAAACTGGAGGAAACTCTGACAGGAAGAGGTCTGGCAGACCCAAAGCCACAACAAAATCAGAAGACACATTTCTGAGAGTCAACAACTTGCGTGATAGGTGGCTCACAGGACAACAGCTTCAAGCACAGCTTAACACTGGTTGAAGTAAGGAAGTCTCAGTTTCAACTGTGAAGAGAAGACTTCGGTTTGACAGGTTGAGTGGCAGTAAGAAAGCCATTGCTAAGATGGCAAAATAAGAAAAAGAGGCTTGCCTGGGTCATGAAGCACCGCCTGTGGACTACTGAAGACTGGAAGAAGGTCTTATATAACTCTGAAATGTACATTATTTTTCAGTTTTTGGTAACCTAAACGTTTTTTTTAAACCTCTGGCAGTTTACCGCTTACCTTTGTACCATTTCAGGTTGTTCACTGGACTTGAACTGCTTAAATATGGCGCAATAGACAGGAGAGATCCCGATACTGGATGCGCCAAGCAAGGGCCAGACCTCACTTGACCTCTCAAACAGGAGAGTGGGACCATGATTAAAATACTCTTCTCAATGAAAAGGGATACTTCTACGTGACAGATGAGACACTTAAGTGCAACAGGACACATGCCTGACTTTGATCAAATTACAGAAAAACAGACACAAAACATGCTGTATTGTGACAGGAGATAAACTATTGTGATAAAAGAGACACTGTATTGTGACAGAAGGGACACTATTGTGACAGAAAATACACTATTGTGACTGAAGAGTCACTATTGTGACAGAAGAGACACTGTATTGTGACTGAAAAGAGACTATTGTGACTGAAGAGACACTATTGTGACTGAAGAGACACTATATTGTGACAGAAGGGACACTTTTGTGACTAAAGAAACACTATTGTGACAGAAGGGACACTATTGTGACTAACGAGGCACTGTATTGTGACAGAAGAGACACTGTATTGTGACAGAAGGGACACTATTGTTACTAAAGAGACACTGTATTGTGACAGAAGGGACACATTGTGACAGAAGGGACACTATTGTGACTGAAGAGACACTATTGTGACTGAAGAGACACTATTGTGACTGAAGAGACACTATTGTGACTGAAGAGACATTATTGTGATAGAAGGGAAACTATTGTGACAAAAGAGACACTGTATTGTGACAGAAGGGACACTATTGTGACTGACAAGAAGAGATGTATTGGTGTATTGTGTATTGTGGTAGGAAAGACTGAGCAACTTGCCTCTGGATGATGGCACACTGATGGTCAGAAACCCTGGCTGGGATATGTCTGCTTCCTGGGAAGAGCAGGAGCCAGAGGCTGAGCTTGTGTCCTGGCAAGAATGAAGTTTGAGTAGGAAAAGTAAACATGTCTCATCACATCTGGCAAAAAAAAAAAAAGTATAAAAAAAAAAAGTATAAAAAAAAAAAAAAGAACCCCCCGCGCAGTGATAGACAGATTAGGTCAGACGAAAATAATTCAGTGATTCAGAGTGGCATGGGACGAGAAACAGAGATGAACTTTGTTTCCGAGATTTAGGTGAGGCGTGGCTGAACGCTGTGGACAGACAGGTGACGCAGAAAGCCCGTGGAGAGCAGCTGCAGGGAAGGAACTGGCAGAGGGCCAGACCCCTGTGTGTTTGAGTGGAGACTCGCTGCCTGTGCCCGGCTGTGTCACACTGAGCCAATATAACAGAGGTTTACGGGAAGGGCAGACAGGGCAACAGTCCTATACACCCTTTAGATGCTCAGCTCCATATTCTTAACAGGAAGTCTCCTTAACCCTGACGTCAAAAAAAATGTCCAATCCAATTTAATGAATCTTCTGAGAATTCATAAAGGGTCATGGCCAAGGACATTACCGTGGCAATGGGCTTCTGTACTGTAGTATACCACTGGAAACTTCTGTTACCAACCGGAACCTTCTGTCATTAAGGAGCAGGGAGGACAGAAGAAACGCAGGAGCTGAGTATCTGGTGAATCTACAGAATCTGTGGATAGGGCCCCCTGAGAGCCTCAGTTGGTAAAGGCTCTCACTATGAGTGCAGGATGGGCTCTATAGACCACACGCAGCCAGTGGCTTACCTGTAGTACTGTGTGTGGCCTGTGGAGTGTAAAATAGTCACTGACTCTCCTGTAATACTGTGTGTGGCCTGTGGGATATAAAATAGTCACTGGCTCTCCTGTAATACTGTGTGTGGCCTGTGGGATATAAAATAGTCACTGGCTCTCCTGTAGTACTGTGTGCGGCTTGTAGAGTGTAAAATAATCACTGCCTTCTGTAATACTGTGTGTGGCCTGTAGGGTGTAAAATAGTCACTGGTTCTCCTGTAATACTGTGTGTGGCCTGTAGGGTGTAAAATAGTCACTGGCTCTCCTGTAATACTGTGTGTGGCCTGTGGGGTGTAAAATAGTCACTGGCTCCCAGGTGAGTTGGTCGAAGTGTCTCAAGCAGGTGTGGGTGGCACAGCAGTGACCTGAGAGGCACAACTGGCAATTTCGAATTGGGAGAAGTAAAAAAAAAGACAATGTGTTGGAAATAAAAAAAGGAGAAGTGCAGACTGACCGGCCAAGGAGAGCTGCTCTCTTTCATGATGTTCAGAGTTTTGTCTTCTTTCTTCTCCTGACACGCAGGGGCTGCTGGGAAACAGCCTGGCCCGGGCCGACTCAAAAACTGTACAGAGAGAGAGACACTTACTTTTCATGTCCCCTTGGTTTAGCTATTGCTATTTAGCTATTGACCCATGTCAAAAAGAGATGGAGAGAGAGAGGGGGAGAGTGAATGAGAAGGAGAAAGTGAAGGAGGCAGAGAGAGATCGTGTTAAATTAGATCACAGGTCAGATCAAGACAGATAACTTCAAACAGCGCATATCTCGAAACAAAATGTTAATGTTTTGGGGCTTTATCTACATTTGAATTGAGGGGACATTCTCTGGATTAACAGGGAATGAGTGAGGGGGGGGCAACCAGACGTGGAACGGGACAGGTATCGTGATGACCAGGACCGATAGTGGGGCAGATAAAGGGAGGGGTAATGGCACAGGTAACAGGATGTGAAGTGGGACAGATGACAGGACAAGGAGGTGGACAGGAAATGGAACAGGTAACATGACAGGCAATGGGATATGTAACTGAGGGAACAGGTAATGACAGGTAATGGGGGCAATTAGCAAGGCAGGGACTGGTACAGGGAACAGGACAGGTAACACACCCTCGCTAACACCACAGTGAGCGAGTAGGACAGGTAACGGACACGCAACACCAAAGAGTATGGTACATAGTGCTCTAGGCTACTCTGTTGCCATGGTGACAATGGCAACAGTTTGCTCTTCTCTTATTGTGAGTGTGAATGGGGCAGGTACAGGTAGTGAACCAAGGATGGTGTCAATTATTATTTAATGATACCGAGTGATCATCTTCACCCCTGTTAAAGC
The DNA here is from genome assembly GCA_029706075.1 of Aldrovandia affinis. NCBI lineage: Eukaryota > Metazoa > Chordata > Actinopteri > Notacanthiformes > Halosauridae > Aldrovandia > Aldrovandia affinis. The sequence continues at coordinate 1,437,479 of JAINUG010000187.1, forward strand.
ACTTCTCTCTCCTGAAGAGAGGGATGTCTTCCAAAATGATATTGCCCCTGTCCACAGAGCACGAGTAGTCGCCCCAAAGGTTTGAGGAGCATGACACTGACGTTATCCATACATCATGGCCTTCTCAGTCACCAGACCTGAACCCAGTCGAGCATTTATGGGACGTTCTGGACGACGCCTGAGACAGCGTTCTCCACTCGCACTAAGCGTGTATCGATTGCCTTTCTCGTGGAACAGAGATGCTGTATTCCTCTTGCAGAATTGCAGACACTGGTGGACTCTATTCCACGGGGCATACAGCTGGAATACAGTAGTGATATGATGAAGACCCAGGTGTCTAAAAGTTAAATAAACCATTACACCTTATTTTGTATTTATTTTAGCATTAAATAAGTGTGGGAGACTTATTCTTTAAATTCTAAAAGGCCACTTTGACTCTGCACCTTATGAGTGTTATATGCATATACGTATGTTCGTCATGTTACCGCATGTGGTGACCCAACAACCTTTTATGTGACTTTATGTTAGCGTTTCCATGTGGGCGACTCTACATTGGTGAAGTGACGTGGCGGGTACTGGGAGGGGCGCCGTTTCAGCTGATCCTGGATCAGTCCGATGGACTCACCTTGGCTCTCTTCAACTCCAGCACAGCTTCCAGGACCTCGATCTCCTCGAACTTGTGTTTCATGGGCTCCAGCTCGATCAGAAACTCTGCAGGGAGAAAAGACCAAACGCATGAAATGGGGCCGTTGGGGAAGGACGTGTCCAAATTTTCACTTGTGGCTGTGACCTATTTGGTACCTTACTCAGGAAGTGAGGGGGGGCCGAGAGGCTGCAGAATTACTTCTGAACCGAAGCTCGCCGGCATAAGATTTGTCGTTCACACCGACCACAAATGGTAACACACCTCACCTCCACACTTCATACAATATGTCGGGCCGGGTCGGTTTCCCAAGCTACTGAGTGGACTCCTGCCATGGCCGAAACGTGGCTATAACCTGCCTGGCGAAAACGCACCAATCACACCAAGGCTGGGCCATCACTCAGAAGAGATAAAGTCACATGGCAACAGGGTGGCTGTGTGGGTGGGGGGGATGGAAGAAATTGAGAATTTGTTTTGTAACTCCACGTCATCCTAAATCATGCAGAGATTTAGCACAGCCTGATTTCATATTTTATTTTTGGTCCTTTCAGAATGTCGTCTGAAGAATCGCGGTTGCTATGGTGCCCTGCATAAGAAACCCAGGAGAAAAGAAACAAAGTACACCTTCTCTTCGTAAGGGGTCCATGATCATTTAGGTGTTAGAAATTTGTAAGCAAGTGAGTGACTCACAGAAAACTTATAAGAGCAGTTAACATGGGTAAATCATTGCGGAGATGTCATGTACAGGCTAGACTGAACATGCCCTCCACAGCAGAAGAGGATGTTCACACGCCTTACATTTTTTTTCTTTATTAAAAATAACAAAATAAAAAAATGTAATTCCCTTGTAGTGAATGCTGTCTCCCACCCCCCCTCCCACCCCCACCACACACACACACACATTTATGTATTGTGGGGGATTGAAACATTTTGAGTTTCTCCGCAATGAGCAAGACTGTTCACACCTTGAGTGATTTGTTTCAGGCGAAAGGCCTGCAGTCATTTCAAAATTTCCCTGGGAAATTCTTACTTTGGGGGCGGCAGTATAGCGTTACCAAGTGGGGCTCTGCCATTGTACTGAGCAAGGTACTTAACTTAACTGAGTCACTTCACTAAATATCCAGTTGTAAAAATAGATTGCGTGTGTCCACCCACCACGTTACAATCCCTGGACTGGAGCAGAGCAGCTGATGGTAATAACTGGCACAGGAGTGGGGTTTGCCAGTCTATGGACCAGATCTTTATTTTTCTCACTCTCCCCCAGATGCGGGAGAGCGAAACAGTGGGAGAGCAGTTTAAAATAAAACAAACACAAACACAAACACAAACTCTTCACCCTACTTGCCGTGAAGCTTTCGGGCAAAAACAATGAACTAAAATAACAAACTAAAATAAACAACACTAAATGAAAGCCCGCCTCCTCCAAAGGGGGAATCCCCTTCTGGGGAACACACAACAAAGAGACAGTCAGCGGCTTTCCACACCGCTTCCATGCATCCACATTTAACAAGCATCAACACTTAACGGGACAGGGTAGAACTCTACGCACTGTCCCGACACACACTCAACACACATCAACAGCACACCGCACCGGAGTTCCACTAGAACCTCCCCAGGCACACACATATCCAGTGACATTTCAAGTGCTTCCCAAACTCATGCACACAGAAACACTCAAACTTTTCAGTCCGAGTTATCTTTTGTCCCAAACACACAGAGACCCTCGCCACTCATCACAGTGAGTTCTCTGGCAACCAGCCCCAAGACACTCTCCACTCACCGGTGGATTACTTCCGGTGGCGCTGCTCTGCTGGCGACCCGGGCTCACCCTGCTTTGACCCAGATTCGTTTGTCAGGTTTTTTTATGTACTGTTTTTATGTACTATTTTAAACCCTTTACGTCTTCGTTCATTTTAACTCCAGTTTATTTTAACTATTGACGTTCTTGTGTCAGCGTTTTGCGCTCACTGGCACCTGGATAGGTGCTTGGACATACGGGGCAATAGGCACTATGGCGGCTGGTTTTAAACTTTTTCTCCTGGCACTGCTCTTGGCGTACTTGGTTATGCCATGTCAAACACTTCGGACAACGTCAGTGACTAGTGGAGGTACGCTGCTCTCATACACAAGAGAAGCCCTCCTGCTGCTCCGGTATGCTGCTGGCTCTACTGTTCCTGCACACCTGCCTGACGAAATCAAAGCACCCGTCCCAAGCCAAAGCAGACGCCGGCGGAAAAGAGGTCGGAGAGGGGGAACACGACAGCGAGTCCGACGGCGCGGACAGAGGCCCCCCTGCCAACAATGATTCTGAGCAAGATCAGATCGCTGCAAAATAAAAAGAGGAGCTACGCAACAATGCCAGTTTCTGTTATGAGTACCGGGAAGCGGGAATTATGGTGATCACAGAAACCTGGCTTCACTTCGAACATTGTTAGCTCTCTGGTTGAGGTGGATGGGGTTTTCCATGACCGTGGTGCCGACAGTCCACAGTGAGAGCAATGGTATGTAACCCTGACATTGAAGTTCTTTGCCTATCCTTAAGACCTTTTTATTTACCCAGAGAGTTTGGGAATAAAGTACTCTGTGCAGCTTATGTGCCTCTCAGCGCGAACGCCACAAGAGCTGCTGGTTACATAACTGACTGTATACATAAACAATTGCAATGCACACCAGGAGCCCCAGTCTTCATTCTTTAACCACAGCAAATTAGAACTGGTGCTACCTGGCTGCTCTCTGGAAAAGCTCTGTAATTACTCCTGTCCCCAAGAAAGCCCATCCAACTGAGAACAATGATTTTAGACCAGTTGCTCTCACATCAGTTGTGATGAAATGCCTTGAGAAGTGTGTGGTGTCTATGTTGAAATCGGATGTGAGCAGCAGATTAGATCCCAGTTTGCTTACAGGCAGGGACGATGCACAGACGATGCTATCACTGCCATCACACACTTGGTTTTAAAGCATCTTGAGGACAGTGGAGCTTATGCTTGGCTACTTTTTATTGATTTTATTTCTGCATTTAACATGCTTCAGCCACACCTTTTAATTCAGAAACTTAGACAACTGGATGTTAACCCCACAGTTATCAAGTGGTATCATTCGTTCTTAACAAACAGGACTCAGCGGGTTAAGGTAAATAAGGGTCTGTCTCAGTAAAAAATAATAAGTACTGGAGCCCCACAAGGCTGTGTCAGCTCACCTGTTCTCTTTACGCTGTACACAAATGAGTGCTCTGCCAGGCACTCACAGAACTATATTTTAAAGTACTCAGATGACTCCGCTATGTTAAGCTTACTTCACAGGCAAGATGATACAAACAACTATCATTCAGAAGTAAGGGAATTTGTTGACTGGTGTGACACAAATCACCTCATTTTAAATGTAAAAAAACTGAGGAGATTATCTTTGACCCGAAGGGAGTTGGTGATCATAGTCCGGTAATCATACATAATCAGCCAATTACACAAGTTCAGTCCTATAAGTATCTCGGTGTCCACATTGATAGCACTTTAACCTGGAATATACATGTTGACTGGGTTTGTTCTCGACTCCTTCAGAGAATGTATTTCTTACGTAGTCTGCGTCTGTATGGAGTTGAACAAAAAATGATGTTTTTATTTCATCAGGCGGTTTTATCAGATATGGGATGACTGCGTGGTTTGGGAACCTCACTGTTGCAGCAAAATTTAAGTTGTCGCGTCTAGTTCAGACTGCGACAAAAATAACTGGCCAGAAAGATGAAAAAGATCACTATAATCTCCAGTCTCTCTTTGACCGCTGTGTCCTTAAACAGGCAAACATAATTCTCAGTGATCCATCCCATATTCTGCACTCTAAGTATGATCTGCTACCATCAGGCAGATGATACAGAGCTCAGAGGTGCAAATTAAACCATATTAAAAATGCATTTGTACCTATATCAATTGGTATTTTAAATAGTAGCCTTAAATAAGAGGAGGTCACTGAGGCAGTACAGATGCTATAGTGAAAGGTTTAGGCTTATTTATTTAATTTTCTGCACTTTTCTCTGTCGTCTGTAATTGTTGTCCTGCGTTATCTGTAGATCTTTTATTTGTTTTTTTGATCCCTGAGAGTTCATGTTTACATCTTTTTTGTCGTCTGTACTGCTGTCCTGCATTATTTGTAGGTCTTATTATATGGTCTTAACCGTGTATATTTCATGTTCTGTGCTGTTGATGTTGGTGCCCTATGTATGTTGATGGGTCTAGCTTTGTAGAGCCCAAGCAAAATTTCCCCATGGGGACAATAAAGTACATATCTATCTATATTTCAGTGAGAGTTCTCAGGCCATTGTCCAGAAACACTCCACTGCCCTGGTGCGAGTTCTCTGCCAATCACACTGAGGGAGAGGCGGACGCTCTTAGTCCGCCCTCTCTCTCTTTCCCACACACACAGGAAGCACTCTACTCAGTCACTCTTAACGAACACACACAGAACTCCACAGACTCCACAGACTCGACGTTCTCCGAAACAGAAACCCCCTTGCAGGGAAACACACGCGAACAACACTATGTCATACAAGAGATGCACGCGCACACACACTCACACACCCGTAAATGACAAGACTAACAACTCAATACACACACATGAATGACAAGACAAGACTAACTGATCCCCCACTCGCCCCACCTGCTCTTAAATAGGCTTAATTTCTGCCTGGCTCAGGTGGGACTCGTGAGGCAATCCCCTGTCTATCACTCACACATCCAATTACAATCACTAAACAATTGACAATTCACGTCCACTCACATTCTCACACACAACCAGGTAAGTGAATAATCACTTACCCTCCACACCAATCAACACCAATTAAATAATAATTCAATCAATTATGGCCTTTAGAGCAACCTTCCGGGCAACAGTTCACTCTCACACCCTGCAAGAGTGCCAAACCTGCCCCCGGAAAGTCTCACCGCTCCAAAGGCCTCCACAGCATGGGAAAACAAAGGCAACCCTGCCACTCCATGTTTCCGAGACCGACGCCCTCCACAGTGTGTGAATAGATATGCAAATCAGAAAGAAGTAAAGATAAGAAACTGTGTAGGTTGCATCTTTAGCAGAAGCATCTGCTAAAAGAACTGCTTTCTTCTGCCTTCACTCTAGAGCCTCCTTACAGCCCAGATATTCAGCTGAATACTTGGCCTCTACCGATTCCACCCTTCTCCATACACCAAGTTCCTACATTCTAAAAATACCCCTCTTGGAGTAACGTCAGTTTGGGACAAAGAACCGAGGAAGAAGAGTGTTTCGGTGTAGCAGGAAGAGGAGGGCGAACTTTACTGAGGAAGGAGGGATGATGGAGAGAAAGAGAGAGTACTTGGTTAATGAGGAAGAGGAGGACACATTTGACTGAGGAAGGAGGTCGGTGAAAGAGGGAGAGGGGGGGCGAATCTTACGGAGGAAGGAAGGTCGCTCGTCGGGGTTGGCAGTCCAGCCCCGGGTCATGAGGTCGATGAGGGTGTCCCGGCAGGGGATGTGGGAGGGCAGGCTGTCGGGCCCTGTATCTGGCCTGTGGCCCCTCAGGACACTAAACATGATCTGCATGGGGTTCGTGGCCTCTTGAGTGAGTGAGTGAGTGAGTGAGTATGTATGTATGTATGTATGTAGAGAGAGAGAGAGAGAGAGAGAGAGAGAGAGAGAGAGAGAGAGAGAGAGAGAGAGAGAGAGAGAGAGAGAGAGAGAGAGAGAGAGAGAGAGAGAGAGAGAGAGAGAGAGAGAGACCATTACCAATAAGAATAAAAAGTAAAATAAGAAGGTAAATAAATAATAATAAAAATAATAATAATACTCATAATAATACTTCATTTTTAAATACCTTCAAATGGTATCCTCCTCGACAGGACTTCCCACATAATGATTGCATAACTGAAAGAGACGTGCAGACACACACACACACACACACACACACACACACACACACATATATATATATATAGAGATTAACACATGTAAAGTTTAAGATTGATAGCACAGTTTATTAGCTTGAGAAGTTACTCTGAATATTGTACAGCACTAAAAACTTTTTTTTTTAAACCCTGTAAGTCTAAGTGAAATCCAGCGGTGCATCAAACCAGCGTCCGTTTCAAGGAAGAGGAAGTGCTTGATATTTGCTGTAACACGGTCAGACCGTCTAAAAGATCCCATGACTCAGCAATTACATCACACACCACACCAAATAAAGGAGACATGCTGACTATTAAAAGAAAACTCCCTCTAACAAGTGCGAGTTTGTGAAATACCACAAACTCGGTTTGGCTGGACTGCTCTGGGGGCCGACTGGATGACAGTTCAGACAAGAGGAGAGAGGGATGTGGAGGGAGGGAGAGCTTACAGCACCCGTCACATAAACCCTTTCCTCTGCACATTCTTTTTTCATTAGATGTGGATTAGTGCTTCTTACTTCAGCCCTTTCTGGGTGCTGGGTCTTTCATGAATGTACAGATAATTGCCAAAATAAAGGCAACACTTTGGTAACCCGGGTGGGACAATCAAACGGCCCTTGTTCTGGGGGGCTGTTGTTGTTGAAAAGAGGAGGTTTGTTGTTGAATCCGCCGATACCGGCCGTGGCACCCCCAATGGTCAGTCGCGATACTACACCTGTTTAAAAGATCCCTCAATTACTCAAGTGTTGCGTTTACTTTGGCAGTTACCTGTACTGAATTCTGTTTACCTCTGCTTTTGACCCATTCACGGTAAGAAATGAGAGTAAGCACCTGCCTTTCTTTATTAAAAGCTTTATTTAGTTTTCCTTTTTGTGATGTTCCACTTATAATATAATGATTTTTTTTATTGACTTCCGCTTTAAGGAAAGATGCATTGTGGGTAGGGCAGGGGAGAGGGGGAGGGGCCACGCAACATCACCTCACCTGTACACGTCGTGCTTGACGTCGGCCCTCCGTGTTCTGGAGGGCTCGTACTCTTCGGGAGGCATGTAGATCACTGTGCCCCCCATCTCGGGCGGCTTGGACCCCGACGCCTTACTGATAGACAGCTGCCGCCACTTCGAGAGCCCGAAGTCTGCGATCTGCTCGGCAGGTAGACAGAACCAATGGTATGAGGAGACGGAAGCGGTTACATTCGGTGTTTGCACGGCGAACAGTCTGGTGCGCCTTGGCTTTTTTGATCGATCGATTTGAATCATCAAAACAGGAGCAGTCAAAGCATGACTCAGAAAGCGCACTGGTGGAATAAAAGAACATCAATGGAAATCATGGAGGTTGGCAAAGTCAGTGAGTTAGTGAGTGTGTGAGAGTGTAAGTGGGTAAGGGAGTGAGTGAGTCAATGAGAGAGTGAGTTAGTGAGAGAATTAATTAGTGAGCGAGAGAACATGAGACTTAATGAGTCAGTGAAAGTGTGAGTGAGTACAATAGTGGGGTAGTGAGAGAGTGAGTGAATGAGTGAGCGAGTGAGTGAGCAAGTTAGTTAGTGAGTGAGTGAGTGAGAGAGTGAGTTGTGAGTCAATGAGAGTGAGAGACACTGCAGTTCTTAAAGCTGCGCAGCTGCACCCGGACTTGGAGCAGCCAGCCCTGGCCCTGCCCACGACTGTATATCAGCAGCTTTCACACAGCTTTCAGCGGCTACACACAGATGCCCCCCGTCCCCACTTCCTCTCTCACAGAGAGACTCACCAGAATGCTGGTGTGGGCATGTGCGTGGGTGAAGGCGCCAGACAACCCAGACTGTGCCCAGAATATCAACCATGAGACTCTGCCCACAACCAGGTTTTTATGTATTTCTAATACTGAATATAAAACATGAATGAGCTTCCAATTATTACATGGTGGAGTTACACTTACAATCCATTTAGGCATTTGGTATACAGTATGCCCTTACACGTTTTTTTGTTGTTGTTTTTTTATACAGAAAATACATTTATACATCCATTCATGAAGCTGGATATTTTACTGAGGCAATTCAGATAAGGCTAAACGTAAAGGTGAAGTACCTATGCTCAAGGGTACAACGGCAATCGAACCTGCAACCTCTAAGTTATAAGCCCAGTTCCCGAACCACCATACCACAACGCCACCGCAAAGTCATCACCACACTACAATGGCCCTGGACTGCTCTGATCCAAGACTCAGAGAAGGGAACACAGGCGAGGAGGTTATAGGGATTCACCACTAGCTGAGGGATGCTGGATACCTTTAAAACGCTTGGAATGCTTCGCGAATCACAGGCCTTCATGCAGGTCGACTCTTTTGGCCCTTTTTCCCCCCCACGCATGCCTTGCCTGCCGTTGGGGGGGCCAGCATAGAGCATCGCCCCAGGACCCTGACGAGAGGACTCGAAAACAAGCATAAGCACACCCCTCTGTTTCTGACTCCTTAAAGAAATAGCCTGTATCGACCGAATTCCACCCAGCATGGGATGGGTGGACAGAGGGTGAGAGCGCGTGCATGGGGCCCGCTCGGCACAGCGTTGAGTGGTGTTGAGTGATGTGTTGTTGGGCAGTTGGTGATAATTGGCGTGGTAATGGGGGTAGTTGGGAGGGTGTTGGAGGTAGTTGGGGCCAGTTGGGGTTTGTTGGGAGGTTTCAGCGCAGTTGGGAGACAGTTGGGGATAGTTAGGGATAGTTGGGATAGTTGGGATAGTTGGGAGCAGTTGGGATAGTTGGGAGCAGTTGGGATAGTTGGGAGCAGTTGTGGGAAATTGGGGGAAGATATGGATAATTGGGAGTAGTTGGGGGTAGTTGGAAATTGTTGGAGGCAGTTGGCGATAGTTGACAGTAGTCGGGGATTGTTGGGGGAAATTGGGTGCAGTTAACTATAGTTGGGAGTAATTGGGTGCACATACCTTAACATGGAACTCAGCGTCCAGCAGAATGTTCTGGGTCTTCAGGTCGTGATGCAGGAGGGGCGGAGTCATGTTATGCAGGAAGTTGACCCCCAGGGCAATTTCGTACAGCACCCGCAGACGCAGCGGCCAGGCGAGCTGAGGATACAGATCATGCTGCAAACGGAGAGAGGGAGGGAGTGGGGGAAAAGGCCAGGGAGATAAAGAAAGAAGATAAGACACAGAAAAGCCAAAGACATTGACACAACCCTGCCACTGAGCAAACAGCATGTTCACAATTGTGTCCAAGGATATATATATATATATATATATAAAAATACAAGATTCACCGCGACACAAGGCTGAAAAAATTACTTATACTTTATTAAGCTAAAAACGAACAACGCGTTTCACAAAAGGCTTCTTCAGGTTCGTTCGGAAGCACTGCACAGGTGTTTTAAATAGGCTGTGGGTGTGGTCCAATCAGCCAAGCACCAGCTGAATCACATAGTATTTTACAATTTACAAAAAGTCATTGATATTCTGACATCAGGAGAACAATACATGTTTACAATCATCAATGATGAGTAAGACAGCAGTGTTACAAAAAATAAGTTCACAAAACAAAAACAAAAATTTGATATACATTATAAGACAATATACAGCAACTCGTGGAGTAGGCCTACTCGACTGCATATCCCTACATCAGGCGGGGGAGGGAGGGTAGTGAGCAGGGGGAGAGGGAGTGCACCTGTCTTTCCTCTCCTTAAATCAGGTTGTCTGTAGGAAGAACCTAAAATACTATGTGATTCAGCTGGTGCTTGGCTGATTGGACCACACCCACAGCCTATTTAAAACACCTGTGCAGTGCTTCCGAACGAACCTGAAGAAGCCTTTTGTGAAACGCGTTGTTCGTTTTTAGCTTAATAAAGTATAAGTAATTTTTTCAGCCTTGTGTCGCGGTGAATCTTTTTTTTTTTATCTATGTTTTTCCTGCCATCACCTGCACCAAGGACTGACAGAGCTGTGCACAGGGCATCCACTTGCTTTTGAGTTTATATATATATATATTCGTTTTTTTAAACAATTTGTATCACCGTTTTTACTTCTCCAGATTTGAGCCTGTCTCATCGCTACGAATTCTGTCAATTTGGGAGAGCACAGACTAGTACACGCTCTCCTCTGACACAATCCACACTGTGGGCTGCCATTTATTTTCACTCCTCGGCCCACCAGTTGAGCTGCGCAGTCATTGCATCGGAGGAGTGCACTTCTTGCACAGCTTCGGTAGGTAGACTGCAGGTGCCAGATCGACCAGAGGTGATTGCTGGATCACTGGGCTGCAATGAGACACGGACATCCCGCCAACTAAATCCCTCCCTCCCTGGGTGATGCTACAAACAATTATGCAGCACCCTGCGAGGCGGCCGGCCGCACTCAGCACTGGCATAGTCCGCATTCTAAACCAAACCGTGAGGCTCATTCACACACTAGAACAGAGCCACTAACAGGGTGAGCCACCTGACAGCCTGGGACAGTTCACATAGGATTTCTGTGTGTTGAAGGAAAAGGTCCTGATAAGGTAATGATGCTAACGCTAAATGACCAGATGCTGACATATTTATGAATCACCCAATAGGACACCTGTTGGCCGAGCTTTCACACACCTCGTGGAGAAGCTGATCCAGGGATCCATTGCTCATGTACTCTGTCACGATGCAGAAAAACTCAGGCTCGTTGCAGACGCCAAAGATCTGGATGATGTAGTTGAACCTGGCTTTGTGAAGGACCTCGGCCTCCTTAAGCAGACAGTTCCTTTCCCTGAGGCAAAGACATTACATCATATGTGTGGGCATGGGGCAGACTTATCCAGAGGCATATACATCCCTTTACATACAATCCATTTATATGGATGGATATTTACTGAAGCGATTCAGGTCAAGTGCCTTTTACACAAGGGTACAACGGCAGTGCCGGACCTGGGAATCAAACCCGCAACCTCTTAGTTGCCAGTTCTCTGACCATTATACTACACTGACAGCCATCGAAGTGCTTAGGGGAGACAAAGGACACCATTAGCGTTTGGGGATTACCCGGCGTCTCCACACCCCATTAATGTCCCCATTACATTAAGAAAAGCACACATCAATGAGTTTGAGTTTCATGTGACGTTAGGGAGTACACAGGTGAATTGTATCAAAGAGGCTAGTAGATATATCATTAAGATTGCAGTCTGCAAGTAGTTGCAGGTAGCTGGCTTGTGGGGGGGCAGTTGAATCTATAGAAGGTATGATTAGCCACCAATTTGGGGGATCAGAGGAGCAGAAGAAGAAGAAAAAAAAAAAACAGAAAGAAAAAAAGGTACTTGTATGCGGGATGGAATTTAATTTGAACGGAATCTCGGCCCGAAAGTAACAATTCAGCCAAGGACGTGGCTACTGTGTTCAAGGACATTTTGGCTGCATCGTCCAGCAATTATAAAAAAAAAAAAAAAGTGGAAGGATCTCATTGGCTGGCGCGGATCCGTCCCACTCTGCAGCTGGCTGAATTAAAACCAGGAGAGAGCAGGAAGAGAACAAAGTGTTTCACTTCGGCTGACGTGAAATTAGGCCACAAGGTTCTCAGCTAAACCTCACACACAGGTGGGGCGTAACAAGTGGGGCGACATCGACCTTGCAGCCGCGATGACGGGCAGAAGCACCGCAGGCTCGGTTCTCATGGACCCTTGTTCAACACCTGCCACCATTTAAAATGGCCGTGATGCAGTAACTCACAAATTTGATTCACTGTGAAAAGCAAAACCATTTGATTGGTTTCAGTGATTGACAGATACCTGTACCTCCTCCAGGAGCTTCACGGTACTGCTTGCAGGCTACATAAACACTGGAAAACACATAAACACTAGAAAACACACTTGTTTATTTTTTCTGATTTACCAACACGGCATGATGGTTTAGTCACATGGGATTTTGAACAAACTTAAGTAGTTGTTGAGTTATCAGGCATTTGGATGAAAACAGTATGTTTGGGGGGGGGGGAGATCCCAAAATGACAAAAATAATGGACAGACAAGCTTTACATGACATAGACAATATGTATGTTTGCTTATGTGTGTATGTGGTGGCTTCTTGGTCATACTGTGAGATAAGTTTGAACAGCTATTGTACCATTTTAATGGTGAGGTAGCAGACACTAAAGCTTTGGAATGAACATGCTTTGCTCATATAGGCTACAGGTACTTCACAGGCCTCTGGTATCAGAACGTCATTAGTGCAGGAGGCACTCAGTCAGTCAGTCAATGAATTGGTCAGTTAGTCAGAGTCAGTCGGTGAGTCGGTCAGGCAATCAGAGTCAATCGGTCAGTCAGTCAGTGAATCGGTCAGTTTGTCAATCAGTCAGTGAATCGGTCAGTCAGTCAGAGCCAGTCAGTGACAGGCATGACTTTCTGGGGCTGCATTTTTCAGTCACAGCCAAAAATAGAAGGCTATAAAATACAGCCCCTCACACAAGCTCTTGTTTGTGTACGCTATGTGGCAAACAAAACAAATACGCTCACACTTTGCAGTTTGCATTTGGGTCATACAATTCCAACTCAACCAGAGTCGTTCAGGTGTGAATGACCATCTCAGATTTTCAACTGGGGGTTTTCAGGTACACTTACAGTAGACTCAGTTTTTATTCATACCCTTGATAAAGATTAACAAAAGAGATCGTATAAAATAATGTGCGTTTGTGCCCTTTGATTCATTGCCTCAAAGTCCAATTCCCAGTCATCCATTTTACACACAATCCCCCCCACACACACAATCACACACACTTACATATACATGCAAACACACACACACACACACACACACACACACACACACACACACAAACACACGTGCAAATAGGAATGCAAAACACACGTGCAAATAGGAATGCAAACACACACACACACGCACACACGCACACACACACACACACACACACACACACACACACACACACACAACGTGCTTCCACTGCTGCATATTCAGCTGTATTGTATATGAACCAAATCTTTGTTGGGGTTTTGTACAAGTGTGCTGCTTTTAAACCATTGTAAAGCATAGAGATTTAACCAGTTGTACCATTTCATATACATCATAAACAGTAGCACATAACCACAATGCAAAAATGGACTTATGGTGCTAGGGTACTATATAAAACCAGTCAACAGCTGTTCACTTTTTGTCCTATACAAAGTCATATATAAGCACAACATAGTAGCCTATATGAGATAGGCCTACATTAAAATTGTAGCTATAAGCATACTACATCACCTGATGTTTAAGCTCGTTGCCACTAAAATACCCTTGGCGATGCCTATATGTGTTCTATGCAGCACCATGATAAAACATCAATATTGGTGTTCTAAGGTAACAACTGAATCCTAGCCTGCCGCCGAGACAAGACAATGGGCGTCACCGACACGTCATCATTCCTGCTAGTACTGGGGGCACAACGGAATGACAGGGACAAACTGGCTGAGCAGTCACCGGTTTCATACTGACTTGTGAAAAGTGATCTGGCATTTTAGCTTGTCCAAAGTATCTTAACCAAAACACACGTTTTGTGTTTAAATAGCAAACTGTTCCCAAGGAGACAGAATAATTAATTATTGTGATTTGTATATATGCATGGATGTATGGATGTATTATTACTTATTCTATCTTTCGTTTTATTCACAAAACGAAGGACGTAGATATAACCTGACATTTTTAATTTGACAGTATTTTGACCATGTGATGCCACAGATGTGATTTCATTGACAGAAAATGTACATTGGCTTGGAATGATTAAATCAGTCAAGTATTTCCCGTCTGATGTGGATTTTTTTTCTTTCTTAGGCAAAGGCATTCTTAATCATTTCCCAGAAGTTATTAAGACACATTTGTACCTAGAATAAACTTGTGTGACAACTGCAAGATCTCAAAACCTGCTTTTTTTCGCGCAACGCTGAAATCAATTTGCGCGCGCCCGCGTGTGTGTTTATATGTGATCAATTATAAATGGGATAATAAATCATATCAGGTCTACATTAAGGAACAGCTGTTATCATATTCTCCCAAACCTAGAAGTTCCCAATTATTCATGTTACAAAAGTCATGTTTCCGTTGAATAGGACTTTGGAGTATTTAAAACCGTAGTTTCCGCTTTTGATTTTTAAGTATAAACTAGAGGCAAATTAGGCCTAAAGGGGTATTAAAGACCGTTTTCAATGTTGACACGCAATAACGTTACAATAACCACGTTTGCGTGCCTTTTAATACTGTGGACAGCTGAGCTACTGTAGCCCATATAGGGCTTGGTTATTACATTAAAATATTTAGGCTCCGATTAGCTGGATTGCTAGCTATGTTCAGACGTTTTCAGAGCCTACCTTTCTCCGACAGGGGAGTCCAATTTTAGACACTTGATGGCAACGGTTGTCCGCCAGTCTGAATGTTTTGCCCGAAACACTGTTCCAAACCCACCTCGGCTGAGGTAATGTAAATCCGTCAGTTTGCGATAAGGAATTACGGGCAAAGTGCTGGTGAGATTACATATATTAACACAGCCTGTGTGCTCCATAATTGGGTAAATACATACAGGGCCCCCAAAAAACGTAGGATAGCCGAAAAAAAGAGGAAATGAATTATGCGAGTGTCGTAAAAAGGGAATCCAACGTCTGACAACTGGCACAAGTTGCAGGTTTTTATTCACGTTTCCATTTGAAGATTGCTGGCTAGCTATGCTGCCAGAGAGCTACCGACTGGGGGAAATGAACTCGTTCGATCTCGTCCAGTTGGGTTAAATTCAGTCGCCGGAAATGTCCAAATAAAAATATGGATTCTTTGTATTTTCAATTGATTGTCATCCACCCCATTCGATTCAAAGAAGCGCAGCCGCCGTTGTTTGCGTATCACCTGTCCATATGAGATCAGAGACAAAAACCAATCACAGCTTTGTTGTGATTCAGCTGTTAGCTAGCTAGCTACGTCTCATCTGATTGTACAGATGCACCGCTGATCTAGTTTGACGCAATATCGCATAAATTCCCACATGTAAATTCCCATAACTTGCCGGAGCGACATTCAGACAACGACTTGCGAACTGCTTTGCATTCGCGTGAAAGCTGCACGCCTGTCTGAGACAACTTCGTGCTCAAACATCCCTCTTCCGGGTTTGACAAATAACCTATGATAAAGTAAAACTATGTTACCGTGGCGCCGTATAACAAATGAAAGTCCGCAGACACATTTTTGTGTGAATAACGACGAGGCATTGGGAGGGAAAAATACAATAAAATCCATTGTTGTCATAAAATACTTCTACATCCGGCCTCACGTTTAGTAAATATTGATTTGGTACATGGGGTGCTTGTCACTTGCTGCTCTGGATAATTTCACAGCATTGTATTGTATAAAACATACGCACATATTCACTAAATGGTACGGTAACCCCATTCTAAACACCCCAACAGACTGTAGGAGTGGGCGATACCACAAAATTTGGTTTCGAGCCGATACCAAGTAATACCAGGGCCAGAATCACCAATACCGATACCGATCCTTTTTATTATTAAAAGCGGCTAATGTAGCCTACTTTCATGCAGGGGGAAGCAATGTGTCATGATTTATGAGGTGAATGCATAACTAATAGGTTACTTCTGAATACATTTTCATTACCACCAAATGATTTGCCAAACATTAAGCATTTATTTTTCGGTTCTTTTCAGGTTTGAGGTATATTATTTTGTTCAATTCCATGAAATTAATTAATTTAGATAATAAGTTTCAATGGGTTGAATATATTATTTGGATGTCTGAATATAGTCTGCTACAGTAACAGCTAATGTTGACCAATTCGTTTTAAAATGTAACATTAACCAACGCTGAAGATCTAATTTGACTAAAATATTAATTTCACTTCTATATACCTGGATATTCCTTGCCTCTGAAAAGACTCGTGTTTTTTTCTAATGTGCTTAAACAAATTGGCCGTGTTGCCACAGTAGCGAACAGTCTTCCTACATCGCAGTTTGAGACGTTTTCATTCACAGCTGTGAAATAACTCCAAATGATGCTCCTCTTTCGTTCAGCCATCAGTGCAACTAACTAGGAACAGTCTAGGTGAGCGCTGCGCGCATGTTGTTTGATAGTGAGTGCACACAACAGCAGCAGAGAAGAAAAGAGCGCATGCACTAAGAAGTGTGTTCATGTGCCCAGAACGTGATCTAACGTTACACTCTTGTCGGAAGATGACAACGGAACGTTGTTTGCAGAGACAGTTTCTCTACTCTCTGGCAAGATAAAAATGGGTACAACGTAGAAGAGAGAGACGGATCCATTTTTTGTATTGGTCCTATTGACACTAATATCGATACTCAAAACAAGACTTAGTATTGGTAGTATCGATACTTTTGGTATCGATCCGCCCACCCCTACCAGATACATTTCAGGAAGCGTAACACAACCTGTGACAGATGAGCTAGACCGTTGTATCCCTTCAGATAAAAAACGCCGTAACAGCGCTATTCAGGTGATTTCCCATTGCGTCAATATAGTCACATCACTCTACAATAGCCAATATAAATATTTAAGACTGTCACAATCAATATGAACACCATATATATACTGTATATATATATATATATATATATATATTGTAGTGATCCTGAGAGGGTCGCTCCTCATTAACATGTGTGCGCGGGGCATTGCAGGGGAATGCTAGTGTTCTGTTGAGCGTCTCGCCGGGTTAAATGCTAAACTGTTATGTTAGTCTTTTATATGTGTGTTTTAAAACTGTGTTATTGTGTTAGCTAGCTGGTCGCGTGAGTTAATGTTGAAACCACCGCGGCCAGTGCGCCTAGTGTAAATGATGCAGTCCCTTGCGTTTCAAGGGAAGAGTGTACAGTAAACCAAGTGTGAAGAAGACTGTTACTTCCTGATAATTACTTCCTTATAAATACTTACCTGGCAGGGGAGATACCATGATCACGAAGGTGGTTGTGGTGTGATACCTTGCTTAAGAAGTATCAGTGCTTGGGTTACTCTTCATTCATACATGATTTTCGCCTTTAATAAAGACGAATAACTGTGCATTAGTTGGGTGCCCAGAGTACATTTCCTCCTCCCTTTCTTTCTATTCTTTTGTCTCTCTCTACATCTCCTTTCCATCTGCACTTGAGGACCTGGTGGTGATATTGGAGTAGCAGTGGCTTGTCCACGGCTCCGGTTGAACCCCAGGCCGACAGACAAGGCCAGACCCCACCTAGCGCTTTGGGGAAAGCAGGTACCAGTGGCTTGCCCGCGGGCTGCTCAACCTCAAAGTGCAGAAGCCAGGACAGCACCCCAGGAGACCCCTGTCAGAGGACACCAGGCGCCATCCAGGATCCAGACAACTGCTGCAGGACGCCCAGGCCCGGAGACCAGAGGGGAGTGCAGAGGTGCCCGGCGAGTACGGTTGAAAGTTTTCTCACCGGGCCTCTCCTAGCCGACTTCCACCAAGGCCTACGCTCCCCAGCTCTCCTTCTCCACCCTGCAGCAGGACCACCAGGTGGATCCCGGAGGACAAGGTGCCAGCAGCGGCAGTGCGGAGGGCCAGACCGGAGGAACCACCTGCCACCCGGATGGCGACAATGGGGCCCAGCCGCGGACTACCACCCGGGGATTCGTTTGGGCCTACTGTGATCGTCGCTCCGGCCTACATGGAAGTTCCCCATCAGCGGCCCTGGAGGAGGCCTTTTTGCAGAAAAGCAAACAAAAACACAGACAAATTAATAAACCGGAAATGCCTACTCCCATCACACCTAGCAATAGCCCTCAACCTCTCCCTCCCCCAAAATAACTCCCCACTCTAAAAAACCACAATCCCCAACAAAAGCCCCCCAACAGATTCTTACAGTGAAATCCCCAAGCTCAACCTGCCCCAGTGGATACTGGCCACTTCTGGTCCTCGGACCCCCAGACAGAGAACCAAAAGATCCCATCCGAGGGTCCTCTGCCTCTGGACAAAAGGGGGCCCCAGGGCCAAAATCCATCGGCTCTGCCTCTCCAGGGTGGACCTTGCCAGGCGGTGCTAGGGGAGAACAGGTGAGCAGACCTACCCAGGGGGCGGAGAGGCGCCCATCAAAACCAGATACAGTCATCCACCGTTTAAACCAAATTTGCCAATAAAACTGCCTCATTTCCACCCCTGCAATAATTTTTCCCCTGTATTTTCTTATTTTCTTACCCCTTGTCAATCACAATCATATCAATCAATACTCGAAGTATAAAAGATCCAATCAAACGACATGCAGTTTTCTCCATCCTGCAACAGCTGCCCTCCTCCTCCTGACATCATCCTCCTACAGGAGTGTGGGATTCCCTTCCGCTCCATGGATGACAGTCTGAGGGAGGGATGGAGAAGGGGAGACTCTCTCTGGTCTGGTTCAAACATATCTCGAGCTGACGGGGTTGATCAACAACCCCTATGTCAGAATAACATCATCTGACATAGTAGAGAGTGGGCGAATCCTCGTCACCGACCTCGACGTTGGAGGTTCCCCACTCCGGGTGATCAACGTGTATGGCCCTAATAGCAAGGCCGAGAGGGCCTCCCTATTTACAAAAATCTGATCCTTAATCACCCCCCGTAAGCCGGTGGTCGTGGGGGGAGATTTCAACTGTCCCCTTAGGGATGAAGACCGCAGCAGACTAAGGAGGGATCAATCCAACAGGGAGCTGCGGTCCATCATAGACTATTTCTCCCTCCATGACGCCGGAGGTGCCTCTCCACCTCAATACACATGGGTGAGTTCCTCTGGCGCCTCCTTCTCCAGAATAGACATGTTTTTGCTCTCTCCAGGCCTGAGAGTGCGCTCCTATACCATCGGAGCAGTGCACTTCTCGGACCACCACAGGGTGACCGTGTCCATGGACTGGGAGAAGACCATCACGGTGGGTAGGGGTCCGTGGAGGATGAATACCAGCCATCTCCAGGACCCCAAAGTGTGCCTCTCCTTCTCGAGACGATACCTGGAGTGGGTCACACTAAAACCCCTTTTTGACTCCCCGATAGAGCAGTGGGAGATGGTGAAGAATCGGGTGCAGGGCAACTTCCGGGCAGTCGGACGGAGGAAGGCAAAGGAAAGGAGGGCAGCTTATAGCCACCATAATGCTGCCCTCCAAAGCCTGAGCCTGAGTTAGTACGGAAGTGGCCCAGACTAAACAGCATCTCTCCGCCCTCTGTCGGGAGGAGCGGAGGAAATACATCTTCTGCTCCAAACTCCAGGGTCTCGAGGAGGACGAGAGATGCACTCGCCACTTCTTCCGCAAGGCACGGTCAAGGAAAACCGACATTCTCTCCCTGTATAACAACGCAGGGGTGGTGGTGTCTGAAGAGGCAGAGGTCCGGGAGGTGCCCAGGGAGTTCTACCTGGGTCTGTATGCCAATAGGCCCACGGACAGGGCTCTCATGGACACCTTCCAGGCCTCCAGGCCTGGACAGACGCCTGGAGGGACAGAGCATGGAGGGGGAGCTGAGCGCTCCCTTAACTTACATAAAGCTCCTGGTCCTGACGGAATCCCAGCTGAGTTTTATCAGGCCTTCTGGGATCTCCTGAAGGACAACGTGGCGGATGTTTTCAGAGCAGCTTTCAGGGAGGGGCGGCTGGGTGACTCACTGCGACAGAGTGGCCCTTGTCCCAAACAAGGGGAACCTGAAGGACCTCCGGAACTGGTGGCCGATCAACCTCCTCTCAGTGGATTATAAGATCATGGCCAAATCACTGATGAGGAGGTTCCAAGACCTGCTACCAGCGGTGATTGACAATCTGCTCCTCGTGAGAGATATCATTATCCACTCCGGGGAGCGCAGGTCCCCTTTAGGCCTTCTCAGTCTAGATCAAGAGAAGGCCTTTGATAGGGTTAGCCATGTGTGCCTGGAGAGGGTGCTGGAGAGGTTTAACTTTCCAAATCCCCTCCGGCGCTGGACCAGGATGTGTTTGGGTGACATCTCGGGCAGAGTGGTTGTCAACAAGCACCTCTCTGCCCCATTTGACATCAGGTCCGGCGTCAGGCAGGGGTGCCCCCTAGCGCCCCTCCTGTATGTCATCTACCTTGAGCCGTTTCTACAGGCCATCCGGCAAAACGAAAACATCAGAGGGGATACTTACTGCCGGGTGGCAGTGGGGGACGGCTCGGGGTGATGGCGTACATGGACGACATCACCATCGTTGGCACAGATAGTCATTCCATCACCACCGCTACAAAGGTGGTGGATGATTTCTGTGTGGCCACAGGTGCCCTGGTCAACCGGGGCAAGAGCTAACTGTACCTGTCGCCGTCATGGAGTGAATTGCTAACCTTTTCTTTCTCTGTACACACAGAAGGCATAAAGCTTCTGGGGGTCACCTTCCAGAATGACGGGGGAGGGAACTGGAGCTGGGAGGAGGCCCTCCGCCACGTCCAGAAAAAAATCGGGATCTGGAGCACCCGGCCCCTGACAATGACGGGTAAGATCCTGGTCCTGAAGGCAATAGTCCTTCCCAGCCTTCTCTATATTGGTCGAGTGTTTCCCCCGGACAGAGCCACTAGCAAACTGGTTGCTAGAATAGCCTTTCACTTTGTCTGGGGCAGCAAGATGGAGAGGCTGGGGAGGACAACCCTGATGAAGGAGAAGGGGAAAGGGGGCAGGGGGGTCCCAGATATAACATCAGTTATATTGGCACAGGGTCTGGCCGCACTGGTCCAGAACACCCTGGGCGGGGGAGTTGGTAAATTTGCTAAGTACTATGCCACTCCCTTCCTCAGATCTATGGGTTTGTGTGGGCTGGACCATACTGTGCCATACAGCTGGGACCCCCCATACAGTGGGGAAAATAAGTATTTCACCCCCTGCTGATTTTGTGAGTTTGCCCCCTTACAAAGAAAGGAACGGTCTATAATTTTCATGGTAGGTTCATCTTAACAGTGAGAGACAGAATATATTAAAAAATCCCAGAAAATCACATTATATGAATTTTAAACATTTATTTGTGTTTTATTGAGGAAAATAAGTATTTCACCCCCTACCAACCAGCAAGAATTCTGGCTCCCACAGACCGGTTATGTGGCCAGGAGGCACACAGATTAGTCCTCTTACTTAATTAGTACTCCTAATTAAGTACTCGTTACCTGTATAAAAGACACCTGTCCACAGAATCAATCAATGAATCAGATTCCAACCTCTCCACAATGGCTAAGACCAAAGAATTGTCTAAGGACATCAGGGACAAAATTGTAGACCTGCACAAGACTGGAATGGGCTACAAGACCATTGGCAAGCAGCTTGGTGAGAAGGAGTCAACTGTTGGTGTGATAATTAGAAAATGGAAGAAACACCAATTGACCATCAATCTCCCTCGGTCTGGGGCTCCACGCAAGATCTCACCTCGTGGAGTGAACCTGATCATGAGAAAGGTGAGGGAACAACCCAGAACTACACTGCTGGAGCTTGTTGATGATCTCAAGGCAGCTGGGACCACAGTCACCAAGATGACCATTGGTAACACACTACGCCGCAATGGATTGAAATCCTGTAGTGCCCGCAAGGTCCCCCTGCTCAAGAAGGCACATGTACAGGCCTGTCTGAAGTTTGCCAATGAGCACCTGGATGATTCAGAGGAGGCTTGGGAGAAAGTGCTGTGGTCAGATGAGACTAAAATTGAGCTCTTTGGCATCAACTCGACTCGCCGTGTTTGGAGGAAGAAAAAAGCTGCCTTGGACCCCAAGAACACCATCCCCACCGTCAAGCATGGCGGTGGAAACATTATGCTTTGGGGCTGTTTCTCTGCTAAGGGGACAGGACGACTTCACCGGATCGAGGGGAGGATGAATGGGGCCATGTACCGGGAAATCTTGGGTGAGAACCTCCTTCCCTCAGCCAGGACACTGAAAATGGGTCGTGGATGGGTGTTCCAGCATGACAATGACCCAAAGCATACGGCTAAGGCAACAAAGGAGTGGTACATTAAGGTCATGGAGTGGCCTAGTCAGTCTCCGGACCTTAATCCTACAGAGAATCTGTGGAGGGAGCTGAAGCTTCGAGTTGCCAAGCGACAACCTACAAACCCTAAGGATTTGGAGAGGATCTGCAAGGAGGAGTGGGCCAAAATCCCTCCTGGGATCTGCGCAAACTTGGTGACCAACTACAAGAAACGTCTGACCGCTGTGCTTGCCAACAAGGGTTTCTCCACCAAGTACTGAGTCATGTTTTGCTAGGGGGTGAAATACTTATTTTCCTCAATAAAACACAAATAAATGTTTAAAATTCATATAAATGGGATTTAAAAAAAAATTCTGTCTCTCTGTTAAGATGAATAATGAAAATTATGACCGTTCCTTTCTTTTTCAAAATCAGCAGGGGGTGAAATACTTATTTTCCCCATTTAAAAAAAACGGATTGGTCGGGGCTGGGTTGCCCTCATGCACATACAAAAATATCATGTCCTTTTTGAGATCGGGAGAGACCATGATGCTCCCGAGGGGCAACCCAGGACAACAGCTGGTGCCATGACTACCAAAATTCATAGGCTACTGGCAGCGGTTCAGTGGACTGGCTGGAGCTGGCTCCGGACGCCCGGCCCAAAACTGCCCTCACATTCGGGCAGGGGTTATGGCAATTCTGTGTTATGCCGTTTGGGCTCTGCAACACGCCGGCCACCTTCGAGCGGCTGATCGAGCGGGTCCTGAGCCACGTCCCCTAGCAGCACTGCATCGTCTACCTGGACGACCTCCTCCTCATATTACGGCCACACTCTGAATAAGGCAGAGCGGAATTACTGCGTCACACGCCGGGAGCTCCTTGCCGTCATTGCGGCCCTGCGGCACTTCCGGCCCTACCTGCATGGCGTCCGGTTCCTTGTGCGGACCAACCATGCTTCGCTCACCTGGCTGTTGAACTTAAAAAACCCCAAGGGCCAGGTGGCCCGCTGGCTGGAAACATTATAGGGGTACGATTTTGAACTGTGGCACCGCCCGGGGCGACAGCACGGCAATGCGGATGCCTGTTGCGGCGGCCAGCTGTGAGCACTGTCCCCGGCAGGAGGCCTGGGCCCAGTTGGCCCCAACGGTGGCCACCCTGCGAATCATCGACGGGGAGGCCAGTTGCCTTCCCCTCTCCCCAGTCCAGGTCCAGGAGGAGCAGGAGCGCGAAGTGGCGCTCACCCAGGTGAGGAGCTGGCTGGCGGCTGGAAAGCGGCCGGAGTGGGCGGACGTGGCCGCCCTGGACACTGAGACAAGGGCAAACCACTCTCAGTGGGCCGGTCTTGAGGCACGGCACAGCGTCCTCTATTGGTGGTGGCGGGCCTATTGCAGTTGCTTGTGCCCTGCGCCCTCCGGACTCTGGACTGCAGTTAGTGCATGGAGCCACAGGCGCGGGGCACTTCGGAAACAACAAGACCCTTCGCCGCCTCAGGGGGCGGTTCTACTGGCCAGGCTGCCGGCAGGACGTGGACGTATATGTCAACTGCTGTGCACGGCCCAGAAAGGGCCCATTCGATGGCCCCACGCACCTTTACAGCAGTACTTGGTGGGGGCTCCGATGGAGCAAATCGCTGTGGACATCTTCGGCCCATTCCCGATCACTGATTCCGGCAACAAATACGTCCTCGTGGCCATGGATTATTTCACTAAGTGGCCCGAGGCGTACACAATGCCGGATCAGAGCGCCAGCACAATGCCAGGGAGACTGGTCGAACGAAATGTTCTGTCTCTCTCCTCCCATTCCTCTCCAAAACAGTTCGGAGCAGAGGCCCCGCCACCGTGGACCAGATCCTTACACAGTGACCAGGGGCGGAACTTTGAGTCCCGGGTCTTTGGTGAGGTGTGTAAGCGCCTGGGGGTTCCCAAGACCAGAACCATGCCCCTTCACCCCTGGCCTGATCGAACGATTCAATAGAACATTGGCCACACAACTCGCCATATTGACCAGCCAGCACCAGCGGGACTGGGACCGCCATCTGCCTCTGGTCCTGTGGCCGTCCATCTAGCTAAATTGTCTTCACCACTGTTTACTTGTTAAAAAAACAAAAAAAAAAAAAACAACCCACTAATCTTTTCTTTCCCAATGTTACAGGAGTCAAGCCACTGCACTGCACTGATCTTGGCCAGCCTAATCCTGTTTGGGCTTAAAATGTAAAATGTAAATGTAAGCCAAAGCCTCCTGTTTCAGGACCCCAGTGGACCTGGTGTTCGGAACCCCCTCCTGAGCCTGAAGTGGAGGGCGGGCCTGAGGTTGACTACCTCCGCCAGCTGCAGGAGCGCTTGAAAGTGGTCCATGATTTTACCCGCCAGGCCCAGGCCGGGTCGGGGGTAAAACAAAAGCGGGCCTACGACACCCGGTGCCGGGGCCAAGCGTTCGCACCCTGCGACCAGGTGTGGATCTTCTGCCCCTCCCGGACAAAAGGGGTGTCCCCCAAGCTACGGAGCCGTTGGCGCAAGCCTGGTGAGATCCTGCAGTGGCTCAGCGAAGTTGTATATCGGGTGCGCATGCCCGGCCGGGGGCGGGAGGTGGTTCTACACCAAGACCGGATGGCCCCATTTCGACCCCTGGCACAGGCTGCTGCCGAAGCGGCAGGTGAGTCGCCCAGACCCCTTTCCCCCAGAGACTCTCCCTATGCGCCTGGTGGAGGCCGGAGGCGAACCCGCGGTGGTGGCGTGCGCCACCACATTTAACTGACTATGTGCTGGACAGTGGGATTGCCGGGGACGGCTGACCCCCTTGCAAGGGGGCTATGTAGCGATCCTGAGAGGGTGAGCTCCTCATTAACATGTGTGCGCGGGGCATTGTGGGGGAACGCTAGTGTTCTGTTGAGCGTCTCCCCCGGGTTAAATGATAAACTGTTATGTTAGTCTTTTATATTTTATATAAAACTGTGTTATTGTGTTAGCTAGCTGATCGCGGTGAGTTAATGTTGAAACCACCGCGGCCAGTCCCTTGCGTTTCAAGGGAAAAGTATACAGTAAACCAAGTGTGAAGAAGACTTCCTGATAATTACGACATCTACGGAAGGTGTTTTGGTAATGGTCAATTGTGTCCTTTTAAGGACTCGCTTGATCAGCAAAGGGTTCTCTTCTCAGCAAAGGCATCCTCCATAGGTTTGCCACCGATATTATCCATAAGCTGTGCAGTGTATGGAGCATGGATAATTATCGCTTCTTTTAATAAAGTGGCTACTCGCGTGGTCATTTTTGCATTACTACTGGTCTCATCCTTGATACATCACCTCACGCACACTCGTTACAATATATATATAGGATATTGTAAGTATAATGCATTTCTCAAGAATTTACTGCAACTAATAATTAACTTGCCTTCCGGCCTGTGCCATCAAGCCACTGCAACTAGTCCAGAACGCTGCCACTCGTCTGGTGTTCAACCAGCCGAAGTTCACCCATGTCACCCCTCTACTCTCCTCTCTGCACTGGCTCCCCATCGCAGCACGCATCAGATTCAAATCACTGGTGCTTGCTTTTCAAGCGGCCAGAGGTACTGCTCCCCTTTACCTCCAGTCACTCATCACTTCCTACACCCCTCCCAGACCCCTCTGCTCCGTCTCCTCTGGTAAACTGACTGTCCCTTCCCTCCGGGCACCTGGCAGTCGCTCCTCGCGGTCTTGCCTCTTCTCTGTCCTGATCCCTCGCTGGTGGAACGACCTTCCGCAATCAGTCAGGACCGCGGAATCACTTGCGATCTTCCGTAACAGACTCAAAACCCACCTCTTCAGACTCCACTACCACTGAACTCTGTCCATCTAGCTAATTTGTCGTCACCACTGTTTACTTGTTCTAAACTATACTTAAAAAAAACTGCACTGATATTGTGCGCTAACTATGATTGTTCCTACCATGTATTAGGAATGCACATCTTGTAAGTCGCTCTGGATAATAGCGTCTGCTAAATGCTTAAAATGTAAAATGTAAAATGTAAATACAAGAATAATGAATCATATGAACCATATTTAACTGGTGAATGCATGATGTATGTGGGAAATAAATAAAAAAGAAAGAATGGGATGTCCTTTTATTCATGACAGAACCAGAGGGTTTAAACAAATATAGAATTTGTTTAAATTCTTAGGTTGCCAGATTCACCTGTGTTCACACTGCTGACACAGTGTTTGGTGTATGTTATGTATGTGGAAATGCGACGTGTATGTTAAGGTCATCCTTATTGCTGTTGTAGTTGAGAAGGAACACAACAGTGTATTGCGTGGATATGTCGAATCATGCTTACATACTGTGTTTCAGTTTGTGTGTAACACTGATTCTGTGACTGCATCAACTTAAAAAACATGCAAGGGAGCAGGTTGCAGTGAGAGCCTTTATTGTAGCAATTTTTACTACTGCTAATTGAATGCACAATATTAGCAGAACATTACTGGTTAAGAATCCTCTCCCTCATAGTGCCAAGGTTGACCATTATTGCAGTGGACATGAACGTATACATTGGCAGAGTGGTCCA
This sequence comes from Aldrovandia affinis, assembly GCA_029706075.1. NCBI lineage: Eukaryota > Metazoa > Chordata > Actinopteri > Notacanthiformes > Halosauridae > Aldrovandia > Aldrovandia affinis. Next base: position 1,464,408 of record JAINUG010000187.1, read on the forward strand.
GGCCGTATTCGCAAGGTACGCGGCTTGTCCGTCGGCATGTGATCACACGGAATGGATTAACCGATATGTAAAGATTTCCTCTCGCATGATTCTTTTTGTCACAGATCTCGACGATGGTTCTGGCGGGCGCAATAATGAAACTGTTGACAGCTTTGCATCTGGCATTAAGGTGATTAACTCCATTCATCACATTTGCACAGTCGGTGCGTTCCATGCGGTTACGTTGATGCATCTGCCAGAAATCGGCAGTCACCATGCAAGCGATGGCGGCGATCAAGAGCACAGCAAAGGTCTTCTTCACAGCCACACCCTGGGGAACAGAAACTTTACAAAAACCTTTTTCAAAGACAATCACATTTCTCAATTTTCCCCCCAATTTAATACCCCCAATTGTACCGTCTTTTCATGTAAACTATACCCCCCTTGTACTGTGAGTGACAAAGGCGATGTAATGCCTCCTCCGAGACAAAGCAACTCTTGTACGCGTCAAGCTCATGCTGGCTTCCCTCCCCCTCCCAGACAGCGGACAGCTAATTGTCACCCCGAACTCCTAAGCGCCAGCTCCTGGTCATAGCTGGGCTGGCGCAGCCGGGGCTCGACCTTCAACAGCAGTGGGCAACCTGCACTCCTGGCGAGTGCCTTTACCATTGCTCCACACAGGGGCCCAGAATCAAATTTCTACAATTGACCAAATCTTGACCTGTCAGATATACAGACTCTGTTGCATGATATGCTAGACTAGTTTTATAGTAATATGGGGCAAATGCTGAGGACTGAACTCTTGAGTGAGAAGCACACACATTTCCTTCAATTCTTTTTATGTAACCTTTGTAAAGGGTACCAGTTGCCAGATTATGACGAATATATATTTGGGCCAATATAAACAATCATACAGACTTAATATCTATAACTGTATCTGTTCCTAAATTGTATACTGTTAGGACATAATGACTGGAGAAAAACAGTGATGCAAACAGAGGGCTTACCATACTGTAGGTTGATGGCGTTTGATGTAGTTCAGGGTTTCGCAGGTCTCAGGTGAGTCGGGTGAGTCTCAGGTGGAGATGAATCTCAGATGAAGATCAGTTCTCCCAGGTGAGTGTGACTCTGATCCTGCTCTTCTGGATTTTATACCTCCTGCAATGATCAAATAGGGTTTAAGCCCATGCCATATAGAGGATGGGGGAGTGGGTAACTTCTCAAACTGCCAATATTTTTACCCAGAGCTTCCATGATTTGCAAAACCAAAAATGCATGTCAAGATTTTGAAGATAATGTTGACATGATCCCCTGATACCACTGACCAAGCAGAAGTCAAATATGAAGAAAACAAGTGTAAAAAAAGTGCAGTGTAATTGTTAGGGAACTGGGCATAACATAAGGAACATAAGTCCACTAATTTAGTTAGCCTGGATGTTTGTATCAGTCCTACTGCGTGGGCAGGAAGGTCCTCGGGGATGGTTGAGTCAGGTTAAGTTGCTGGCGCTGGAGAAGGGTTGTTTGCGGGCGACGTAACGAATCCGTAGCGCTTTCTTTCCGTTTCCCGCGGGAGGGATTTACAAGTAAAAACGAAGCCAAGATGTCTCTGCGCAGAGTCTGAATTACTTCATTTCTGTGACATCCTTTATACCATTCTAACCCAGGCACAACTCCCCCTGATTCTCCAATACAATTCTAAAACAAACAAAACTCCCCCCGAACCACCCACCAATGGGTCTCTCATGCCACAATTGTTTTTCGAAAAATAAGTCCTAACTCCTGTTTACTTCAATATCATTGGTTTGGCCTTTAAACATAGAAAACAAGTCCTGTTGACTTCAATATCATTTGGTTGACAGTTGTTGACCTACGTCAATGACCAGTGTCATTCACCTCAGAAACTACCCAAAACTCCTATCTCTTGGCGCTGCCACCATGGTTTATCATTCTTGGCCCTAGTCTGTCTACTCTTTAAACCATGGTGGCCTCAGCTGATTATGCAGAATAAAAAACATGTTTATTACAGAGAGAAAAATAATATGTGTGTGTGTGTGTTACAGTAGCCAATATGTGTGTATACATTCACTTATATTGGTTACATTGATTACAGTAATTTACTGGCTGTCAGGAATGGTATCGGAAAACCAGGCGCGGCCCCAGGAATGCAATAATGTCCTTTATTGCGAAAACAACAGGCAATGGTCACACAGGAGCAATCAGGGCAATACAGGAGTCCAGAGAGTAGTAGTCTTATATACATCAGACATAACGAGAAACAATCAGAAATTAACATGAATGCAGCTAACACAGAAGACTGCAATCAGACACATGAGGAACAGGTGAAAACAATAATACAATGACGAGACTGAAAACAGGTAAGTGAAAGTGAAAACACGGACCGGACAACAAGGAAAACATGGAATGAACTAAATCACCTAATTACGGGGAACACGAACACGAGACGTGACACTGGCATGTTATAATATCTTTCACAATTCAATGCATAACATCTTATCATCTTGATATTTCTTATAATGGCATGTTTAATATAATTTCCAACACTAGTGGGAAATTTCTTGTAGAGGACAGAGGGAAGCGAACCAGAGAAAAAGCGAAAGAGAGCAAACAATATATTCATGCTAGTTTTATATAGCGTTACAGTGGGGGAGATGAAACGCTACTGTACTAGGTCACTCATTCGCTTACAGTCTTTTGAAGTTGCCGCTCAGTGTCGCGTGCAAGTGACACACACTCGTCACTGATTGTCTCCGGGAAACAGTGGACATCAGGGGTGGGCAATACTGCAAATTTTGGGTTCGATACGATACCAAGTAATACTAGGCCAGTATCATCGATATCGATACCGATACCGATACTTTTCAATAATAAATGCTGTTGTACTTTTAAAGGGGAAGGAAAATGTCTAAGTGAACTCTGTGATGAATACAGGCATTTCTGCTTCCTTGGCATATTTCTTGGCACTTTCAGTTACCCACACAACACCACATTACAGTTTTTATTTGTTCACCATAAAAATAAAAATAAATCTTTCAAAATTAAGTGAACATCAGAAAGTGCACATTCAGGGGGATAAAATGGGGGAAAAACCACTTATAAAAAAAGTGTACAGTTATTCTTTAAACAGCTTCTGTTATGTTCAGACCAGTACCTGCAGTAACAAGGTAGTAACTTGCAAAAAAAAGAATGAAGCACTGTCAATTATGTCAAGCCTCAATTGCAAAAACCTGTAGGCTAAAAAAATGATTTCTGTACTTATTGCACAAAACAACAAGTGGTTCAGTCTTCATCCAGCTGGAGGTTATTATTACAAAACAACATGATGTTGACGTTTTTCGCCTTCATCCTACTTTGCTTCTGGCTGACTACCTCCCCTGCAGTTGAGAAGATTCTTTCCGAGGGTACTGATGTGGCTACAACTCCCAAGTCGTTTTTATCAACTTTGCTCAGACATGGAAATGTAGGTTAATTTATCTTCCACCAAAGTAGTGGGTCCTCAACTCTTGGAATGATCCTCTCCTCTCCCATAAATCTGCGCATTTCAATGTATGCCTCAGTGCCTTTTGTATGATGCTGCTGGGTTTCAGAAACTTGGGTATGAAATACTGCCCATAATCCATCTTTTGATGCAGGGATAGTTGCAGGATCTTCCCTTGAGGTAAGTGCACGAGGTGTTGCTGAGGAGCTTGAGGTAAGTGCACGAGGTGTCACTGAGGAGCTTGAGGTAAGTGCACGAGGTGTCACTGAGGAGCTTGAGGTAAGTGCACGAGGTGTCACTGAGGAGCTTGAGGTAAGTGCATGAGGTGTCACTGAGGAGCTTGAGGTAAGTGCATGAGGCGTTGCTGAGGAGCTTGAGGTAAGTGCACGAGGTGTCACTGAGGAGCTTGAGGTAAGTGCATGAGGCGTCGCTGAGGAGCTTGAGGTAAGTGCACGAGGCGTTGCTGAGGAGCTTGAGGTAAGTGCACGAGGTGTCACTGAGGAGCTTGAGGTAAGTGCATGAGGCGTCGCTGAGGAGCTTGAGGTAAGTGCATGAGGTGTCACTGAGGAGCTTGAGGTAAGTGCATGAGGTGTCACTGAGGAGCTTGAGGTAAGTGCACGAGGTGTCACTGAGGAGCTTGAGGTAAGTGCACGAGGTGTCACTGAGGAGCTTGAGGTAAGTGCACGAGGTGTCACTGGGGTAGCTGCACAAGCTGACACTGCAGTAGCTGAGGTACGTGCTTAAGCTGCTGCTGTGGCAAGGTGTGTAGACGTCTGGTCTACTGCCTGCATTTCACCAATCAGTCGACCCTTGATGGTTTCAACATTCCCTTTGGTTCATCATGCAGGGTTTTTGTATGCCGTTGAGTAGGTGAAAGGATGGTTCCTCAGTGTGTGACACCAACTGTCAAACATGGAGGAGGAAGCGTGATGGTCTGGGGCTCTTTTGCTGGATCCAGAGTCAGTGACTTGCACAGAGTGACTGTTAACCCACGTTAACCCATTACTTGTTCCCTGAAAAGGGCCTTTTTAAATAATTTTACATTATTTTTCAGTTTTTGGTAACCTAAACTACCTCTGGCAGTTTACCGCTTACCTTTGTACCATTTCAGGTTATTCACTGGACTTGAACTGCTTACATTTATGTAAAAACTGGAAAATGGGGGTGTTGACCAGTAGTGTAATTCAGACTACAATGAATCATCCTCTGATTCATTCAGCAATTCTTTTTTTATGCACATTATGACCATCATGGCCAGTTTAATGAATAATTAGTACATTTTGTGTGCTTTGTAATGAAAAACGAGTGGTGTAATATCAAGGGAAACCTGTCCTATATGGACAAAAAACTGGTCAAGTTTGTAATGATAGTCAGTGACATGACGATAATTTCAAATAATTAGTTTTTGAGGAGGTTAAATATATATATCATAACATTTTTAGGTGACTTGTATAGCACCGGCTATTTTTGGCCGAAACACTATTTATTGGGTAAACATTGAAACATAATACAAAGACACAGTTGTACCGAGAATAAACGTGTGTGACAACTGCAAGATCTCAAAACCAGCTTTTTTCCCGTGCAACGCTGAAATCACTTTGCACGCGCGCGTGTGTGTTTATGTTTGATCAATTATAAATGGGATAATAAATCATATCAGGTCTACATTTAGGAACAGCTGTTATCATATTCTCCCAAACCTAGAAGTTCCCAATTAGGCATGTTACAAAAGCCATATTTCCTTTGAATAGGACTTTGGAGTCTTATTGTTGATCTTAATTTAAAAACTTTGTTTCCGCTTTTGATTTTGAAGTAGACTATATATATATATAAACTAGAGGCAAATTAGGCCTAAAGGTGTTGTTAAAGACCGTTTTCAATGTTGACACGCAATAACGTTACAATAACCATGTTTGCGTGCCTTTTAATACTGTGGACAGCTGAGCTACTGTAGGCTTGGTTATTAAATAAAATATTTAGGCTCCGATTAGCTGGATTGCTAGCTATGTTCAGACATTTTCAGGGCCTACCTTTCTCCGACAGGGGAGTCCAATTTTAGACACTTGATGGCAACGGTTGTCCGCCAGTCTGAATGTTTTGCCCGAAACACTGTTCCAAACCCACCTCGGCTGAGGTAATGTAAATCCGTCAGTTTGCGATAAGGAATTACGGGCAAAGTGCTGGTGAGATTACATATATTAACACAGCCTGTGTGCTCCATAATTGGGTAAATACATACAGGCAGTGGCGTAGCGTGGGTTGCCAGCACCCGGGGCGAGGCACGTAACGGTAATCCTTTAGCACTCCCTGCCTGTGTCCGAAACCACTCACTCGCTCCCTATTCCCTATTCCCTATATAGTATATACTATATAGTGTACTATGTAGCGAACAAAATTAGTGTTTTCGGAGACTACAACTGAACGTCATTTGCGTAAAAAAAAAGTGCCGGATATTCAGGTGACGCAAGCAGATGCGCCCAGTATCGCGTAGCCGTAAACAAACCGAGCACTCATGGCAGCCCGTTGAAATGTACTCAGGTGGTATCGGGTTTGCATGTTCAGTTTTGAATGTTAAATCCCAAATAAATTGTTGAAATTCTAATGATGTGCAAGTGTGGTTTTGTCAACTGTGGTGCTGTCTGCTAGCCACTGCTTTAGCCACCAATAGCTACCGTTATAGAAGTCGGGAGCTAACTAGCTCGTGTGGAGAAAATAACGTTAGGATAGCAACTAGCACCAACTCCCATAGCGATAATAACGGTAGCTATCGGTGGCTAAAGCAGTTAGCTAACGTTACCACCACCATGATTCCTGTTGCTGTTGTTACTGCTGTTGGCTGAACTTTTCTTGAGGCATAAACGGAGGTGTATGTATGACGGTATGACACGACCGCATTGCATTGTGGTAGACGGGATCAATGGTAGGGTACAGTCAATGTACACTACAAATCACGGTGAATTGTGGGTATTTTCTCGTTCACTATATAGTGAACGAAATTCACAGTTTAGAATTCGTCGCACACTACAAAATGGCGTCCACACAAAGTAGTGTACTATATAGGGAATAGGGAGTGGTTTCGGACACAGCCAGGGGCTGGGAGTGCTAACGGATTACCGTTACGTGCCTCGCCCCGGGTGCTGGCAATCCACGCTACGCCACTGCCTGAGTCCCTTCCACCAGTTAGGGCAGCGGTCCCCAACCTTTTTGCACCACGGACCGGTTTCATTCAAGACCATTTTCCGCGGACCGGGGGGGGGGGTGGTACACACGAAAAAAAGCTGAGACCAGTTCATTTATTTTGCGGACCGGGGGAGGGGGTGCATGGGGGAAAAAATGTTCGCCCCTCGGAATTTTACACCCGGTGCATGAAACCGGTCCGTGGTGCAAGAAAAGGTTGGGGACCGCTGCCCTGACTGTGTTTTTTTTTCTTCTTCTGAAATTTTGCGCCCCTCGGATTTTGCGCCCGGTGCGCCCGCACCGGTGGCACCCCCCACGCTACGCCTCTGCATACAGGGCCCCCAAAAAACGTAGGATCGCCGAAAAAAAGAGGAAATGAATTATGCGAGTGTCGTAAAAAGGGAATCCAATGTCTGACAACTGGCACAAGTTGCAGGTTTTTATTCACGTTTCCATTTGAAGATTGCTGGCTAGCTGTGCTGCCAGAGAGCTACCGACTGGGGAAAATGAACTTGTTCGATCTCGTCCAGTTGGGTTCAATTCAGTCGCCAGAAATGTCAAAATATAAATATGGATTCTTTGTATTTTCAATTGATTGTCATCCACCCCATCAGATTCAAAGAAGCGCAGCCACCCTTGTTTGCGTATCACCTGTCCATATGAGATCAGAGACAAAAACCAATCACAGCTTTGTTGTGATTCAGCTGTTAGCTAGCTAGCTACGTCTCATCTGATTGTACGGATGCACCGCCGATCTAGTTTGACGCAATATCGCATAAATTCCCACATGTAAATTCCCATAACTTGCCGGAGCGACATTCAGGCAACGACTTGCGAACTGCTTTTATGATTCATGAGGTGAATGCATAATTAATAGGTTACCTCTGAATACATTTTCATTACCACCAAATGATTAGCCAAACATTAAGCATTTCTTTTTAGTTTATTTTCAGGTTTGAGGTAGGCTATATTATTTTTTCAATTCCATTAAATTAATTAATTTAGATAACAAGTTTCAATGGGTTGAATATATTATTTGGATGTCTGAGTATAGTCTGCTACAGTAACAGCTAATGTTGACCAATTACAGTTTTAAAATGTAACATTAACCAACGCTGAAGATCCAATTTGACTAAAATATTAATTTCACTAGGCCTACTACGTATATAGCTACCAGGATATTCCTTGCCTCTGAAAAGACTCTGTCTCGTGGGTCGGGCTTCTGGGGAATTTCCCTCCTCCTCCTCCCTTCTTTTCTGTTGCAGCTCCAAGTTCTCTTGCTCATGTTTTTTTCTAATGTGCTAAAACAAATTGGTTGTGTTGCCACAGTAGAGAACAGCCTTCCGACATACATCGCAGATTGAGACGTTTTCATTCACAGCTGTGAAATAATTCCAAATGATGCTCCTCTTTCGTTCAGCCATCAGTGCAACTACACGTCCCGTCCCCCAAAAAAGTCACACACTCTAATATTTCGTTGGACCGCCTTTAGCTTTGATTACGGCACGCATTCGCCGTGGCATCGTTTCGCTAAGCTTCTGCAATGTCACAACATTTATTTCCGTCCAGAGTTGCATTCGTTTTTCGCCAAGATCTTGCATTGATGATGGGAGAGTCGGGCCGCTGCGCAAAGTCTTCTCCAGCACATCCCAAAGATTCTCAATGGGGTTAAGGTCTGGACACATGGAAAATGATGTCTCATGCTCCCTGAACCACTCTTTCACAATTTGGGCCCGATGAATCGTGGCATTGTCCTCTTGGAATATGCCTGTGCCACCAGGGAAGAAAAAATCCATTGATGGAAAAACCTGGTCATTCAGTATATTCAGCTAGTCAGCTGACCTCATTCTTTGGGCACATAATGTTGCTGAACCTAGACCTGACCAAATGCAGCAACCCCAGATCATAACACTGCCCCCACAGGCTTGTACGGTAGGCACTAGGCATGATGGGTGCATCACTTCATCCGCCTCTCTTCTGGACTCATCAGACCACATGACCTTCTTCCATTGCTCCAGAGTCCACTCTGTATGCTCCCTAGCAAATTGAAGCCTTTTTTTCCGATTAGCCTCACTGACAAGTGGTTTTCTTAAGGCTACACAGCTGTTTAGTCCCAGTCCCTTGAGTTCCCTTCGCATTGTGTGTGTGGAAATGCTCTTACTTTCACTATTAAACATAGCCGTGAGTTCTACTGTAGATTTTTTACGATATGATTTCACCAAACGTTTAAGTGATTGCCGATCACGATCATTCAAGATTTTTTTCCGACCACATTTGTTCCTCGAAGATGATGGTTCACCACTATCCTTCCAGGTTTTATTAATGCGTTGGACAGTTCTTAACCCAATTTTAGTAGTTTCAGCAATCTCCTTAGTTGTTTTCTTTGCTTGATGCAGACCCTTCTGAAACAGATTAACATCTTTTCCACGACCACAGGATATGTCTTCCGACATGGTTGTTTAAGAAATTAGAAGCTACTCACTGCATCAGTTAGGGTTAAATAACTTGTTGCCAGCTAAAACATATTAATCACTGCAGTAATTATCCAATGGAAGGCTCTTACCTATTTGCTTAGTTAAATCCAGGTGGTGATTAAACTTTTTTTTTTTTGGCCAGGCAGTGTATGTGTCTTCTCTGAACTAAAAAGGAATGCCGTAACAGCGCTATTCAGGTGATTTCCCATTGCATCAATATAGTCACATCACTCTACAATATTTAAGACTGTCACAATCAATATGAACACCATATATATATATATATAGATATACCATATATATAGGGTATTGTAAGTATAATGCATTTCTCAAGAATTTACTGCAACTAATAATGAACTTTTTTCAGCTATAATTAAAATGTCACAAACAATTAAATCATACACATTTGAACATTTTTGAACAAAGCACTCCAAATTTAATATTTGTTTCTGTAAAACTTGGAACAAACCAAACATATGCACTACAACATTAGCTTTGGAAATTACAAAATGTGTTTGTATTCAGGATTTCCTTGATATGACATTCCCCTTTCATCCCATGTGATGTGTTTTATGTGTCATTATTTTCTCTGGAAACGTACTTAAATCTGAGTAGCACACTTTCATCAAGTACGTAATGCCAATTTTAGGCTTTGGTTTATATTGGTGGACTCACCACCAGGTCTCTGTTTCACTATCCATTTTACCTTTGCCATATTGGAAACGATGCGATTAAAATTTGTCCCGCTGTTCTCCCTTTGATGACAAGTGACACAGTGCCATTCATGATGTAGCCTTACGGTACTATGAGCTTGACCAAGCTGCTCATAACCTTATTGTAACGGGATGACTGGTGATTTAGTGAACCCAAGCACAGAGATGAGGAGACACGTGATGAAAAAATGTAAATCTTTACTGAAATAATAAAAGCTCTGGGGAGTACAGAAGAGACAGTAGTTAACACAGAAACTAAACAGCGAACAAACAAAAGTGGAACAAACAGGGTTCCCAAAACATATAGCTCAAAAACAGTGAACCAAAATAACACAAAGACAAAAAGGCTAAACACAAAAGAGTCCTGGTAGGCATGCAAACGCTGGCAGTAACTCTGGGCAAGAAAACTCAAGACCTATGAAAGCAGACAACTTAAATAGTGAACGTAAATTAGAAAACACTGAGACAATAATCCACATAAACAATCAAGACAATAAAACCATTAAAAAATCATACAATAAGACAATCTGTAGTGGGGATCAAAGGTGGAAGAGACACATGCAGATTTCACGAATATCTAAAAGCTGAACACGAGCGATCAGCCACTAAGCCTACAAACAGATTAGGGAGCAGGGAAAAAATGGAAGGACAAAGAAAAGAAAACTCTGGGCACAAAAAGTCCACGGAAAATAAATAAACAGAAAACAACCCAATAAGGGCGAGAACTCTTCACCAAAGAGGTAAGAAAATAAAATGGCTTTAGAGACTTTAGCTCTGGGGAACTTTAGCCCAATAAACAAAGAATAAATCTTGAAAGGAAAACCACCAAAGTGGTGAGCTTAAAACCTTTAGGTAGGATAAGATAATTCTTCCTAAAAGGCTACCACAGAGTGGTGAAACTAAACCTTTGTTCAGAATACCGGCTAGAGCGTAACAATAGTTTACACAGAAGCGTTTGCATGAGGGAAACAGAGACCTTAAATAAGAGGCGGAATTAACACTGATAACCCTCAGCTGAAAGTGATCAGAAAACTAACCGACACAAGACCATATAAGGACGACGGAAATGACAATGATTCCTCAAGCAAAACAAGAGAAAACAGAACATCACATGATCACGCGCCCTCCAGAGGCTGAACGAGGTAAAACTGTGACACAATCAGGGAATACTCAAGTGTCCAATGCCGCCTTCTGGCGGCAAGCAGCGGGACGTGCCATCACACTTATGATAATATGAGCCTGACCAGGTTTCTCATAACCTTACGATACTATGAGCCTGACCAGGTTTCTCATAAGCTTACAGTACTATGAGCCTGACCAAGTTTGTCTTAATTTTATGGTACTATGATCCTCACCAGGCTGCTCATAACCTTATGATACTATGAACCCGACCAGGTTGCTCATAACCTTATGATACTATGAGCCTGATCAGGTTGCTCATAACCTTATGATACTATGAGCCTGACCAGGTTTCTCATAAGCTTATGGAATTATGAGACTGACCAGGTTGAGACTCTATTCTGCTATACGTTCACATAACATTTAAAGATGTGCTTTGCTAATAAACAGTCAGTTACTTCTTCGTCACATCATGATTTTGTGTAGCTGGGGTTACAATTGGAGGTGGCGAATCAGGCCAACTCAACCTAGGGGATCTCTAACATAATGTAGGCTATGATTTAGGCATGGAACATTTAGGCAAGTGGGAGTCACTTAATACAAGACAGAGATGGATGATATCAAACATAAGGCCTCCAATCAGACCACAATCCTTCTTGCAACATACACATGCATTTACACAAGTTTCAAACTGGATTTTGTTTGTTAAAGAAAATAAAAAGGATGACACAAAATAAGAATAGCAGGATGCCACATCACTCCTGAATGTGTGGAGCTGCAGGTTCAGTGGAGGTGGGTATTCAACAGGATGAGCCTCCCAGGATGAGCCATCCACGTTTCACTCGTCGATTAAACCACAGTGAGCCCCTACGTTAAACTACAAGTGAAACGGTATTGTTTTACACAGCTAATTAGATCATTGAGCCATGGTAATTAGTGGAAGCAAAAACTTGCCTACACCCAGGTACTCCAGGAACAAGGCTCCCCATGCCTGCCCTGAGCCCTCGCTGATATTTGGGATGTGTCACCCGTGAATACACAAATCTAACCTGTAAGGGCCAGTTTGGAACTCAGCATATGTAACTACTCGATGTTCGAGTTTGAACCTGGACCCCTAATCACAAGTTACTGTCTACTCTCTCTTTCTCTCATCTACAAGTCACCACTGGCAATGATGTGCAAAAGAAAGATTGTATTTATTAATATCAGTGATGGACTGTTAACTGTATAACTAAGAGGCATGGACAATATGTGTGTGTGTGTGTGTGTGTGTGTGAGTGCACATCAGTGTATTTCCAGTGGGCTCACCTGGGATTTCCTGAACATGCCCATGGTGGATTTAGAGGACTTTCCAACTGAGAGACAGAGAGAGAGAATCTACTCAATTAAAAGGATAATGCCTGAGGTCCTAGCTGATACTTATTTTCCCAGCAGTTGCATGCTGTGCCATTCTTGGTCCTCCAAGGGCTCATGACCTGGAACCTCTATGGTGGATTAAATGAGGTTGAGAAAGAATAGCGCTAAAGAGTGAAACCTGCCCTGCTTGATTTCTGTTGCCTAATTACACATGCAGTCAGGAACTTACACTTCCTCTATTGATGATGCATCATGTTTCAGTTATTGGCAAAGATTGGACTTTGTACGAGAACTATAAACTTTTCCCCAAATGGCACGTCGGTTGACGCTAATTGACGCTGTCCATTACCCCCCCCCAACCACATCCATAACTCCCCAAAATGGAAAGAAAGCCCAAGAGGGAATGAGAAATGTTTAAAAAAGTCAGTGTCGACTCGTCAGACCTGCGTCACACTCTTATCTGGCCCCTTACTACTTCCCCTGCAGCTGTCAACTGAGAGGAAGTTATTCATGTGTGTGTGTGTGTGTGTGTGTGTGTCAGGGGACGGGGGAGTAATGTTCTAATGGGACACTGAAACAGGAAAAAAATACATGAATGGCTCTGTGTTCTCTTATTCAGATGATTGACATTTCAATTAGGAACATGACAGATTATCTTTCTGTATGAATATGAAATATTGGAATGCTTTGTGTTGGTCAGGCTTGCCTAAACAGCAAATAACAGTAGACACACTTTCCCAATAAATGTACCTTTCCCAAATTCAACAATAAATACATACTATGCTAATTGTAGGAGTAAAGGTTTAAAAAAACTGCTAGATTTGATTTTTAACCATGTGTTTGGCATATAATGAGGTTGCCCTGATGCCAATGTCAAAATACACCATAAACAATGATATATCGCAGAATGAGTGAAGTGACAGTGCCACCTTGTGTACTCAAGGTTACATTACAGCTCAGTTTCTGAAATTCAGACAAACTAGCTTTAGGAACAGTTCTCGAAGTGTAGTACTGCAGTATCACAGAGGAGCTAGAGTAACAGTCAGAGTGATGTCCTGAAATCTACCGGACAGTCCTGCATTTTGACTTGTTGTCCAGTGTCCTCCAGCATTTGTTTGAAGAGCGCGCGTGAGAGAGAGTGAGATGGCAGTGAAGATGAGCTATCATTCTTGTGTTTCTACCACCCAGACCATTTTGGATCATTATATTGCTTACAAAACAGATACTAATGTGATGGCTCAATAATCATAATGTCTCCAAGTGGCACAATTTTCATGCGTCTGTGACACTGAGAACCACACTAAAACATGTTGTTGCCTATGACACACACACACACACACACAAAAGTAAAACTAAAAATTGAATACCAAGGACAGAAGGCTTTTTTTTTCCAATGAAAAAAGTAACCAACAGGCATTTATCATTATCAACTTTTGAAAAAACAGCAACAGCTAGTCAACATTAGCAACAAAAGTAAAATATATGAAAATATTGCAGCAATATAAATAGTATATAAATATTAGAATAACATAATATAAATAATGTAAATAAACTTCTGGCAGTTTACCACTTACCTTTGTACCATTTCAGGTTATTCACTGGACTTGAAGCTTAAACTTAAGTAAAAACTGTAAAATGGGGGTGTTCAAAAACTTTTGACCGGTAGTGTATATACAGTATATTATAATTAACATGGTGTATATCTAAATACAAGAATAATGAATCATATGAACCATATTTAACTGTTGAATGCATGATGTATGTGGGAAATAAATAAAAAAGAAAGAATGGGATGTCCTTTTATTCATGACAGAACCAGAGGGTTTAAACAAATATAGAATGGTTGCCAGATTCACCTGTGTTCACACTGCTGACACAGTGTTTGGTGTGTGTTATGTATGTGGAAATGCGACGTGTATGTCAAGGTCATCCTTATTGCTGTTGTAGTTGAGAAGGAACACAACAGTGTATTGCGTGGATATGTCGACTCATGCATACATACTGTGTTTCAGTTTGTGTGTAACACTGATTCTGTGACTGCATCAACTTAAAAAACATGCAAGGGAGCAGGTTGCAGTGAAAGCCTTTATTGTAGCAATTTTTACTACTGCTAATTGAATGCAGAACATAGCATAGGTTAAGATGCATTCTGTTTTTACTGGTTAAAAATGCTCTCCCTCATAGTGCCAAGGTTGACCAAGGTGGCAGAAGACACGAACATATGCCAGGCCAGATTGGTCCAGGCCGTATTGGCAAGGTACGCGGCTTATCCGTTTACATTTGACCACACGTAATGGCTCATTCGATTGGTAAAGATCTCCTTTCACGCGATTCTTTTTGTCACAGATGCCAGTGACGGTTTTGTTGGGTGCAATAATGAAACTGTTGACAGCTTTGCATTTGGCATTAAGGTGACTAACTCCCTTCATCACATTTGCACAGTCGGTGCGTTCCATGCGTTTACGTTGATGCATCTGCCAGAAATCGGCAGTCACCGTGTAAGCGATGGCGGCGATCAAGAGCACAGCAAAGGTCTTCTTCACGGCCACACCCTGGGGAACAGAAACTTTACAAAAACCTTTTTCCAAAGACAATCACATTTCTTTTGTTCCCAATTTCCCCCCCATTTTCCTCCCAATTTAATACCCCCAATTGTACCGTCTTTTCATGTCAACTATCCCCCTGCCCCCTTGTACTGTGAGCTTTCTGACGCAGCTCTGGGACCGGCAGTGACAAAGGCGATGTAATGCCTCCTCCGAGCCCGAATTCGCCAAGCCTTCAACTGTAACTCTGGTACACACAAAGCAACTCTTGTATGCGTCAAGCTTATGCCGGCTTCCCTCCCCCTCCCACAGGGCGGACAGCTAATCGTCACCCCGAACTCCTAAGCGCCAGCTCCTGATCATAGCAGGTTGCCCACTTCAACAGCAGTGGGCAACCTGCACTCCTGGCAAGTGCCTTTACCATTGCTCCACCCAGGGGCCCAGAATAAAATTTCTACAATTGACCAAATCTTGACTTGTCAGATATACAGACTCTGTTGCATGATATGCTAGACTAGTTTTATAGTAATAAGGAGCAAATGCTGAGGACTGAACTCTTGAGAGAGAAGCACACACATTTCCTTCAATTATTTTTAAGTAACCTTTGTAAAGGGTACCAGTTGCCAGATTATGACGAATATATATTTGGGCCAATATAAACAATCATACAGACTTGATATCTATAACTGTATCTGTTCCTAAATTGTATACTGTTAGGACATAATGACTGGAGAAAAACAGTGATGCAAACAGAGGGCTTACCATACTGTAGGTTGATGGCGTTTGATGTAGTTCAGGGTTTCGCAGGTCTCAGGTGAGTCGGGTGAGTCTCAGGTGGAGATGAATCTCAGATGAAGATCAGTTCTCTCAGGTGAGTGTGACTCTGATCCTGTTCTTCTGAGTTTTATACCTCCTGCAATGATCAAATAGGGTTTAAGCCCATTCCATATAGAGGATGGGGAAGTGGCTAACTCTCAAACTGCCAATATTTTTACCCAGAGCTTCCATGATTTGCAGAACCAAAAATGCATGTCAAGATTTTGAAGATAATGTTGACATGATCCCCTGACACCACTGACAAAGCGGAAGTCAAATATGAAGAAAGCAAGTGTACAAAAGTGCAGTGTAATTGTTAGGGAACTGGGCTTGTAACTTAAAGGTTCAGGTTCGATTGCAAGTTCGATTCCCGAGTGGGGACACTGCCGTTGTACCCTTGAGCAAGGTACTTAACCTGAATTGCTTCAGTAAAATATCCAGCTGTATAAATAGATTGTGTGTAAAGAAATGTAGAACTGTGTAGGTCGCTCTGGGTAAGAATGTCTGCTAAACGCCTGCAACGAGAAGAAGGATCAGAGAAGTGTTAAAGGAAAAGCTCAGTGATATGAGTGAAGAGAGCCTAAATTTACCTCCAGGCCTCTGTCCAAATACCAATACCATACAGCCCTTGAATTTTACATTTTAAAAAATCCCAAGATGGTGCCCAAGTGCTTCAGTCAATAATGGCACTTATCATGAGTGTGAGCTGGATCCTATAGTCACATTAGCCAACTATGACTGGAAGTTTGAAATATTTTACACTGTTAATACTCTTACACTTTAATAATCTGTCACTGTGAATTCCACTGCCTTTGTGAATATGTTTTTAATGTTGGTTAGGTAAAGTTCAGGAAATAAGATGCGGCTAAGGGTGGTTAGCTGTAGTAGTTAATCATTTACCTTACACCTGTACACTCTTGCTTCTTAATTTCTGAGGTTTTTTATCTATATTGTCTTGCCTGTTAGTACCTTGTTGTCGTCCAACCAATTTACTCACATGATATTAATCTCATTAAGAGGACTATGCATGACTCTGAAAGTTTGTTGTTTTATCAGTGGCACTGATGATAGCTTGTCGCTGAAATGTTTGCCTTTGTTCAGTCAATTCTCATGGATTCACCTGAGCACAATTTGCACATGAATTAATGCATGAATTACTTTCACTACACCTTAATGTCTAATGTATAATTCTAGTGTGTGGACAGCACTATCATTTTTCATTGTGCACTCCGAGTCTTGTCTTGTGCATTTTAATTAGTTACACTAATGGGAGAAACAGTGTTCCTTGGGTGCGAACATTCACATGTTGACCAGGTTTAACAGAATATAATGTAGCGATCCAGAGGGGTCGCTACGTTGAAATGTGTGTGCGTGGGGCATCATGGGGGAACGTAATTGTGTGTTTGTTCGTTCCTCCTGTGTTAATTACGTTGTTGTGTTATTAACTGCATTGCATGTGTTATTGTTATCGTTTTTGTGTGTTAGATGCGCTGAATGTTGAAGCCACCGCGACCAGTGTGCCTATACTATTTAGTGTGGTTCCTTTTATTTCGGGGCAAATGTGTCATCATAAATCGAGTGTTCGATCGAGTGTTCAAATGGTCTGGCGTGTCCTTTTCAGGACGTGTCTGTACCAGCAAAGTTCCTGTGGCATTATCCGGAGTTGTGCCGTGTATGGAACACGGATAATTATCGCCTTTTAATAAAGTGGCTATTCGCATAGCCATTTTTGCAACGCAGCTGAGACTCTGTGTGACTTCTTGATACATCACCTCACGCATGCAGACAAAAATGTATGGTGTAGGGATGGTACAAAATTTTGAATGTTATAAATCTAGCCTGAAACTTATAGAGCATGAAAATACCTTTCATTTGATACCTTATTCACTCTCATATCTTAAGTTTTAAGGAAGTTAATTTTGACACTCGGAAATGTGCATATTGACCTATTGTTTTTCAATGATCTTGAAAGAAAAGCTGTGATTCAATAACATAAATGCCCATAACTTTCCTATAAATATAGATAATTGCATGACATTTTCAGTAATTACACATTGAAGCATTCTAAAAAATATATGATATATCTTTATTTGAATGATCTGAAATTACATTACATAATCAATTAATCACATAATTACATGTTGCGTACACGCCGCACACGGCAAAAACCACGGCAGGCAGTGAGCATTTGGGCAAAGATATCTCACATTCCGGATCAAAAATATCGCATTTCGCATCATCAGATTTCAATGACATTTCACCAGAAACAAGATAAAATGTTAAATGAACGTCCTATATATCTTTTATTTCGTCCTGAACTTGCAATCTATGATTTTGAAAGCACTAAACACGAGTCTGACTCTGAAGCGTAGCGTATGGCCAAACCGAGCAACGTTTCATCAATTTTCGAAAACAAGACGGAGGATCAAGACTTCAACTATGTTATGGTAGACGTATCGTGAAAAAAAAAAAACGACAGCCAAAGAAAAGCCTGCATTTTTGGGGGACTTTCCATAGTCTATCGTAGTCGCTCGCACAGGGACACAGGCAGATCTAGACCGCCGCTGCGCACGGGCATTGCAACGTCCCTATACGGTGGTGAAAAGGGGATAAATAAAAGGAAAACTGACATGTGATGTAATGGGAGGACGGAGATGGTATTGGAACAAGTTCTCCTGTGTGTGTGTGTGTGTGTTCGTGCGCAGGCACATGCACATGCACGGATACACACACGCGTTTCTTTGTATGCACGCACGGCGCCGAACATAGCTTTGTTGTTTAGCTATTGACTCAGCAGAATAAATTAGATCAAATACCCAATGTACTAGATATTAGAATGGTTAATACGATCGCATGTAGAGATCTCGGTTAAAAGAAGGCAGGTCGTAAAGAAACGTTACTAATAGATGGTACCACTATCCAAGCTATATGACGCTCGTTAGCTGTAGCTAACTGTGCGTTCTAACAGCGGGCGATTCGGCAACTAGTTGCCCGAAATGCATTCATTGTCTATGAGAGCGGGCGACTGCGGGCGATTCAGCGATTTGTGGGCGTGGCGGCGACACAGAAAATGAGAAAATCCTGAACTTTCGGGCGATATCGCCCGGTAAGAGCCAATCAAATTCATGTGTTGCTGTTTTTACCTTCCACGCGGAACCAACACAACACCGAAATTTGGTGCCTAGTTCCGACACTTCAACATGAATGAGGAGAAACTGATAACAGCGGTCTGCAGTACCCCCATACTTTATTTAATCCTAAAAGCATAAATATTTATAGCTAGCTAAACTTATATGGCCTACATACATCTTATTTAATGTTTGTGTTGGTTAAAAGGCAATTTTTTATCGCATGGGTACGTTTGGAAAAACGTACCGGAGACAAATTGCGAGCCGTTTCCAGCGCAAGTAAATGGCCGCAATTGTAAAAAGCCTTCTGAGTTTGAGTTTGCGGTTCATGATTGAAGGAAACAATACTGCTAGCCAACTAATATTTATAATAAAGATTCTCAAAATCTATGATGAACTATTCGTTTACCATGCAAAAATTTCGTAAGCACGTCGGAAGCACTTTGAGGAGGCCATTCAAGCGTGACAACACACGTGGGGAACGCCCACTGGGCGATTTCATCGCCTAGTATCGCCCGCTGTTAGAACGCGGGGTAACTAGCAAGCTGTGTGGTAGGTCTACGGATATGCAAAAAGCACAAAACATAATGAACACACTAATACATTTAAAATAAACAACAAACACAAGTCCACTAATCTAGTTAGCCTGGATGTTTGTATCAGTCTTACTGCGTGGGTAGGAAGGTCCTCGGGGATGGTTGAGTCGGGTTAGGTTGCTGGCGCTGGAGAAGGGTTGTTTGCGGGCGACGTAACGAATCCGTAGCGCTTTCTTTCCGTTGCCTGCGGGAGGGATTCGTTTGTCCTGTCGGTGAGTTGTTCTTGCAGCTTGTTGGCCGATTTTCACTCAGTAGATGATGTTGGAAGTTCACTTGCGATATTGCAGAATGATAGCGATGCAAGGCTAATAAAACTGAACGTGGTGGATACAGTCAGTTTTCGACAGGGTTTCCGGCGTAAACTCGTCAACTTCTAATTCAGTTTTATCTCCGAATTAGGCTGCGGCTCCAGAGCTCGTGAGAGAGAGTACTCCGAAAAGTGAGGCCTGTCCGTCCTCAGAGCTTTCGGCTCAATTTCTTGTAGAGGACAGAGGGAAGCGAAAAGAGCAAACAATATATTCGCACTAGTTTTATATAGCGTTACAGTGGGGGACGTGAAATGATACTGTACTAGGTCACTCATTTGCTTACAGTCTTTTGAAGTTGCCGCTCAGTGTCGCGTCCAAGTGACATCTGTTCGTGCCTGTTTGCTCGTCATTGGCTGTGTTCGAAACCGCTCCCTATTCACTATAGAGTACACTATATAGTGTGTACGCCATTTTGTAGTGTGTGACGAATCCTAAACTATATAGTGAACGAGAAAATACCCACAATTCACCGTGATTTGTAGTGAACAGCGAATGTACCCTACAATTTATCCCGTGTACCACAATGCAATGCGGTCGTGTCATACCGTCATACATACACTTCCGTTTATGCCTCAAGAACAAAAGTTGAGCCAACAGCAGTAAAACAGCAACAGGAATCATGGTGATGGTAGTGTTAGCTAACTGCTTTAGCCACCGATAGCTACCGTTATTATCGCTATGGGAGTTGGTGCTAGTCGTGAGCTCGTGAGTTATCCTAACGTTAGCACACAAGCTAGTTAGCTCACGACTTCCATAACGGTAGCTATTGGTGGCTAAAGCGGTGGCTAGCAGACAGCACCACAGTTGACAAAACCACACTTGCACATCATTAGAATTTCAACAATTTATTTGGGATTTAACATTCAAAACTGAACATGCAAACCCGATACCACCTGAGTACATTTCAACCTGCTGCCATGAGTGCTCGGTTTGTTTACGCGACACTGGGCGCATCCGCTTGCGTCACCTGAATATCCGGCACTTTTTTTACGCAAATGACGTTCAGTTGTAGTATCCGAAAACAGTTTGTCGTTCACTACATAGTACACTATATAGTAAACACTATATAGGGAATAGGGAACGAGTGAGCGGTTTCGAACACAGCCATAGAAGGCCTCTACAGGCTTTTGCGTAACTTGTGCGACATCTTCGCAGTTCGAGCAATGCAACATGTTGCAAGCACTCAGCAATTTATACTTCTGCGCAACCTATGCGACATGGTGTCCTTACACTTCTGTACACTAGTAGGTGTCAATGTATTGAGCAAGGTCGGTAAAGTTTTCATGAAAGCAGGGAAACTCGGACTTCGGCCTTCGGACTTCTTCAGCCAATCTTTCCTGAAGCTGGTTCATTTTATACCGTGTAGAACAAATTATGCTAGCTATCTATATCGTGAGCTACTGTTAGCGAGCTTTGTTTGGCCGTGACACCAGGTTGCTAGCTAGCTAGCTAGATAGATATCGATAGTTTTGCTTAGCTAACGTTAACATAGATATATACAGGTATGGTACTGCAATGATGGCTATTGCTGTATACTGCACTGAGGATCTCTTGCGCGATCTATGATTGTTCCTACCATGTATTAATACACATCTTGTAAGTCGCTCTGGATAAGAGCGTCTGCTAAATGCTTAAAATGTAAAAATGTAAAATGCACATTTGTGTGCCTAAAACAAGAAGGATACAATATAGGCTACATGAAAGACTGTGTTATGCATGTTAGTTATACATATATAAACCATACAATTAGCAAAACACATTTATTATAAAATGTTACTTTTATTAGTTTCACAACATTACTATTACCTTAACTGCCTAATATAATTTAAAGAGAACATATATAGGCCTAGCTATGTTAAGAGTGAAGGACTGTCACTTCAATACCCGCAGCATCCAGAATGGATTATCCTACTGACAAGCGTGCCGAACTGAGGCACGAATCTAGGTGTCTCATGCTGTGTGGAGAATTTTTTAATTTTTTAATTTTATTTTGCGCGACTACTTGACCAAAACAAATCTCGGTCGACCAACAGCCCATCGACCAAACAATCGACCAGTCGACTAAATGGGGTCAGCCCTAATGGTTTCAATAGGTTGTGTCTACTCTCTGTCCTAAAATCTATACGCTAGGATCTTGATTACCTTCTGCAGCAATGATAGTCGGAGGGGATTTGAACGAAGCCCCAAACCTACGCTGATAGATTCCCCACTACAGGAGACAGTAACAATGTGCAAGTAACGGCCAAAATAAAGGCAGCTCTTTGGTGCATCTCGTTAAGGGATCCCTCATTTACTGTTGCCTTTATTTTGGCTGTTACCTGCAAATCCAGTGATTAGGAATCTGTCACTGACAGATGCTTACAGACATATTTAATCAAAATATTATCTCATGTACCCGGTTCAGGGCAGGTGTGACTTGCATACCGTATTCTCATAACGTGTGTGGCTAATCTCTGATGGCTAAATTCAGCTTCTGAATCCTACTGGAATTTCAGCTCCCTGAGCTGATCATGCCTGCGTTGACCTGGTATTATGTGATATCGACTCCAGACATAGTGGGAACATACCGGAAGTTGGACTGCTCCTTCTTACAATTTCCTCCTTACTGCAGTGCGATACGAGCATTTCCTGTTGGTATTAATGCCAAGACTGATATTTCGGCTATTTAGAAATTGGGAATTATTTCAATTTGAATATCAAAGATTCTCTTATTAAATTTGGGAAACAGCACTTTGGGGGATATAGCATGTAAATATTCTGATGTTACAAAGGGTATTAGTAGAAATCCTGACAACGAAGACAAGAAGAAATTGCATAAGTACTTCAACATATTTTATAGTGTAAAGCAAAAGGAGCCTTCATTAGATAAATGATTGGAATTTAGATAGAAAAACTATATTTTTTCAGTCTGGAAAAGAGACATGGACAGGTCAAGATCAAGACTCTCTCTCTCTCACACACACACACACACACACACACACACACACACACACACACACACACACACACACACACACACACACACACACACACACACACACACACACACACACACACACACACACACACACACACACACACACACACACACACACACACACACACACACACACACACACACACGCATGCACACACACACGATTGGGAGCCTGGCCTGGTAACAGCTTTGGTAGTGGGCATGGACAGCACTGTTTGCAGATTAAGTACATCATAATGAGTGAATGAATGAATAAGAATGCCTGAACTAAACAGGAGACCTCGGCACTTTAACCGCTGATCTGTGGAAAGGCCAGAGGTGGAAGCATCCTCTTGTCGCAGAATTTTTTTTTGTTTGTTTGTGTTCTTTTTGTGTATCTGACAATTTAGAAACACACAAAGCTGAGATAACTGGTGCACAAATTCTAAATTATCGAGAATAACACAATAAGGTGTACAACTTATTTCCATTGTGGTCCGCTTTTTGGTGCAATGAAGTGGCATGCTCAGCATTGAACATGATTGATGAAATACCTCAGGCATGATTATGAAACTGCAAAAGTAAGTTGCAGCACACATAAGCAGATCTGAAAATAAATGCGGTTAGGGTGTCGACACATTCAGTGCCCATGTTGTGTACAGAACAGTACTGTGTTGAAAAGCTGTGTGCATTGGGAAGCGTTATTGTGACATGCATCAAGTGAGAGTCAGCTTTGTAAACCTCACAGTCGCTAAAAATATTTTTTGTCTGAAATATTGATATTCAATGTATGCCAATCATGTCATTAAAACACTGTGACATAAAACGTAGAAGTGCCTTAAACACGCAGGTTACACACACACACACACACACACATACGCACACACACATACACACACACACACACACACACTCACACGCATGCACACACACGTACGCACATGCATGCACACAAACACACACATTCACACACACGCACACAAACACTCAGAAATCATTAAGCTTGGCACATGCCTCGTTTTCTTTTAAATGAAAAATAAAGATGAAAGAAATGTCAAAAGGAAGAGGGCAGCGCAGTGTTTCTCATTTGGAAGAGTGGTGTCTTAACTGCCGTTTGGCACACTGAGCCTACAGAATGAGAGAGCCTGCCTTTTTAGTAGATCAGCATTTGGTACAAAGGACATACAACACGTGTCTTTGCTGGAGTACATCGACGATTGCTTTGCGTAGAAATGCTAGCGTGTGATGTTTTGGAGCCCACAATAAAATGCTACGTCAAATAGTGTCCATATGTCAAAGTGAAACCAGAGGGATAGTGAAATATCAGCATTTTATTCACACACAGGTAACCGCCAAAATAAAGGAAATACCAACATAAAGTGTCTTAAAAATTTTTAGATTGCATAAACACAAAAATCTAAAGTATTACACAATTATCAAAACCTTACACTCAAGGAGCAAAACATCGGCCCAGATTTGCACCACTATAAGCACAATGTCAGCCTCACACATTTTGCAAAACAATACACACAGTGATTTGCAAAACACTAAACACACTTGTATACATTAGACACAGAAGTATATCATAATGTCACTTCCTTGCAATTCCAAAGCACTGACTGTCAAATTACCACACCTATGCGCCAATTGGTAAAACACAGCCATCAGGTGCGCAAACACATGATTGCTTAATTGCAGACACACCAATCAGGTTTAAGCACTATAAAAATGCAGCAGGTGAGTTCACCTGTCTTCAACCAAAATGGAAGGAGTCAGAAGAAGAAGAGTGAGGGTGAGAGGGGGAATCCACGGAGGAGGAGAAGGAGGTAGAGGAAGAGGCGGAGGCCGTGCCAGAGGTAGAGGCCGAGGTGGAGGTAGAGAGAGAGGAAGACCTGAAGCAGGAGGAGAACGTGCTCAAAGAAGAAGAGGACCAAATTTATCAAATGAAATTCGCAAAACACTAGTTGACCATGTCGTGAACCACGGATTGACACTGAGGGAGGCTGGACTAAGAGTTCAGCCAAATCTTAGCAGATATACAGTGACAAGAAAACATCTGTCTCAGTTACAGTAATCATTATTGTATGCACCATATCAGCACTTTTGATACCCCTTCCTGTGACATTTTACAGTAGGTTAAGACATAACTGAGGTCGAGAACGACAAGGAGAAAGGGATATTCACGCAAGAACAAAGAGAAGATCATAAACATGGTTTTGGCCAATAATGCTATCAGGCTCAGAGAAATTGCCAACATTATTGACCATGCCATTTTCAATAATGTCCATCAGGTCTCTCAGTCAACATTGGCACGCATCCTGAAAAGACATCAGGTTCAAATGAAACAACTTTATAGAGTGCCTTTTGAGCGGAATTCAGAGAGGGTCAAACAGCTGCGGCATGAGTATGTGGAGGTATGTATTGTTCACTTTAGCACTGTGATGTTGCATACTGCACACGTAACCTTTTTACATGTAAATTTATTGTATACTAGATCTATGCTGAACTGCACAATCTTGTCTTTCACTGTATTTCAGAGAGTTTTACAGATGGATACTGAGGAAATCCCACATGAATTCATATACATAGATGAGGCAGGGTTCAACCTCACAAAAGCAAGAAGGAGAGGCAGAAATATAATTGGCCACAGGGCTATAATCAATGTCCCAGGGCAACGTGGGGGTAACATCACCCTTTGCGCTGCCATTACACAGAATGGGGTCCTCCTCCGTCATGCCAATATGGGTCCTTACAACACACCTCACATTCTCACATTTTTGGACCGATTGCACAACATCATCACAGCAGTAAACCAAATGCACCAGATGCAATGCATTGTCATTCCACTGCTCTGCTCTGGTCCAGAACTGGTTTCAACACCATCCACAGTTTACAGTACTATACCTTCCACCATACTCTCCGTTTCTAAACCCAATCGAAGAGTTTTTCTCGGCATGGCGGTGGAGGGTTTACGATCTCCGGCCCCAGGCTCAGGTACCCCTCATTCAGGCCATGGAGGAGGCCTGTGACCAAATCGACGCCGCAGCTGTGCAAGGATGGATTTGACATTCAAGACGGTTCTTCCCACGTTGTCTTGCCAATGAGGATATCGCCTGTGATGTTGATGAAATTCTCTGGCCAGATCCAGCTAGGCGAAGAGATAATGTCTAGTATTTTCAGTTTTTTTCAGATTTTTTAATTTTTTACTGTAATTGTAACCTGTACTGGATACAGTATTTTATGTTTGTCTGATATTTGCTGAGCTTACAGTGTTATGCACACTACTGTAGTAGCATGAAAACTGGGACATGTTTTGTTGTGATTCTCCATGTTGACATGTTGACTGATTTGGGTATATGGAGAGAAATAAATTATATTTTCATCAGTCTGCAGCATTCGTCTTGTATAGTGTTTGGTGAACTTATTGTATATTTGCACTTTCTCTGTGTACTTCACTTACAGTACTCTATTACTCTATCTACACTGAGAAGTAGAATTGCTAAAAGTGTTTTAGGTTAGCAACAGCAGTGTGTAACTGGTTCAAACAGAATTAAGTCATATGAAACTTGTGTGTTTCATATGGTAACAAAATATGGTTTTTATAAATTAGTGTATAGTTTTTACAAGAGTGTTTCATTTTGCAAAGGATCAGAGGTGTTCTGCTAATTTGGTGTGTGGTTGTGCTAATTGTGTGTAGTGTTTTGAAACACTGGGCCCTGTTTTCAAAATCGTGCTTAAGCAATCGAAAACAACTGTAATAGGACGTTGGGCTACCACTAGCCACCAGAACAGCTTTAATGCACCTTGACGTAGATTCTACAAGTGTCTGGAACTCTATTGGAGGGATGTAGCACCATTGTTATTTGAGAAATGTCATCATTTAGCGTTTTGTTGATAGTGGTAGAAAAGGCTGTCTCAGGTACTGCTCCAAAATCTTCCATTAGTGTTAAATTGGGTTGAGATCTGGTGACTGAGACAGCCATGACATACGGGTTACAATGTTTTCATGGTCATTTATGTAGACACATATCGCTCGAAAGAAGAAAAAAAATCAGCTTTTGTGCCCGAGTATGTGAAGCAGCATCATGAATTTCCATGCAAAATATAGGAGGTGTGACAGGAAGAGGAGGAGGAGGAGAAAGAAGCGGGAGGAGAAGGATGATGACAAGTCAAGGCTGTCCTCATCAGGCACAGTGGTCTTACGTTCCAAGGGGAGGGTAACTGTAATCAGGCCAAAGTCACTGGTAACAACATTCAGAATATACTTTCAAGCCTGTCTGCGGGACAAACGGAATGAAATGAACCCACACCCAGACAATACTATAGACAGACTCAGGGCTGTGACATCTGCCTCGGGTGTGTGGAAGGGCCTGGGTGCCGTGTCACAAAGCAGCAGGAAATTCTGTCAGACACACACAGAGGACACTTGATTTGCTCTCTGAGACGGACACTTTTTGCACCATCACTTTTGTTTGAATAATTTTTCCAGATTCAGTAAAGCCTTTTTAAAATGTACATTTTCTGTTGTGTCGCATCCTATGTTTCTCTCTCTCTCTCCCTCCCTCTCTCTTCATCTCTCTCTCTCATCCCTTCCACACACCTGAAGCAGATGTCACAGCCCTGAGTCTGTCTATAGTCATGCCTGTGCTTCTTCCTGTCTCCTCCTCCTCCTCTATCCTCCTTCTTTCTCCTGCTCCTCCTCTTCCACCTCTTGCTGTCACGCCTCCTATATTTTGCATGGAAATTCATGATGCTGCTTCACGTACACGGGCACAAAAGCAGATTTTTTAAATTCTCATAGATGTGTCACCGTGTCATCCTCTTACCGATTGTACCTAGGTTTCACCCACAGGGGGAGCTGCAACACAAATTGATCCTGGTTTGACTGTTGATTCCTCCTACCTCTCAACTCTTTGACTAAATGCACCATGGTTTGGAGGCCTCAGAAAACAGGCACACCACACACACACACACACACACACACACACAGACTTACACATACACATAAAAGTACATAATACATATTTCTTACCTTTATACAATACAGTGCTGTTCTTAATCCTACCAGAGGGGGCAACGCAGTCCATGAATTAATCTCAGCCTCACAGAAACCACTGACCACCTATTTTTGATTAAATAAACAAAAAAACATGGATAATACAGAAAACTAACACCTACTCCTCTCAGTCTGTAGCTTTAAAAAACAATGAAAAAAAATGAAACAGACACTTTGGGATAGTGTGGCGAGGCTGATTGACATGGTGATACGAGGATAGCAGCTTATAATTTGCCCAATCAAACAATCAGGCTGCGGCCCCTGGAGGGACAGGGAGAGGAACAAAGATGGAAAACCCAAATGACATCACAGAATTATGATGCCATAATTTTGTCATGTGACGTTCACCTCCCCATTTTGTTTTTCATTCTCTCCACACTGAATGTGCATGCATACACAGGTACATCTCTCACCGGCAACAACTGGAATCTGGTGAGTTTCTGGCATGTTGTTATGAGGGGCTAATGACATAGCTGAGTGGTTGCCTGCCACTTTTCTTCCCCGATCACCCCAAACGTGTGTTTTCTCCTCAATTTCCCCTGTTCTGGTCCTCTTCCAGACCTTGGTAGGCTCTCCCCTGCTTCCGGAAGGAGCTGTTAATGAGCTCTTTAACGAGGCGTCTGTACTGATCGTGGGGCTCCCACGAGGCTCCTGCTCTGCCACTCATTCTTTACACTCACCAGATACTCGGCTCTGTGTTCTTTACAAGTTCCTGCTTCCCACCATTGAAGCCGAAACATTACAATTTGATGCATGTTCTGAAAATATTTTAAAGGTCATTGAACTCTTTACATGCTGGTAAAATGTGAAAACTCTCATAACCCAGATAATTTTCCCACTAAAACTTGTTATTCATCAAAATGTAATCATGCAAAAGAAACATTTTGTTCTGAATATTTGGTCAAAATAGACATTTCTCTATAAAATAAAATAAAATAAAATAGCTATTAATCAGCAGCAATATTTCCTAGGTCTCCAGTCTGATCCAAGTGGGGGCCGACTTTTGTTTTTGCTCTTCTGTTACATTTTACATTTTGACATTTTAAGCATTTAGCAGATGCTCTTATCCAGAGCGACTTACAAGATGTGCATTAATACATGGTATGATCAATCATTGTTCTCCCCCCTCCATCCAAACCGGCCCCTTTTCAAATAAGATTGGAGACACCTAGTCGAGAGGGTTAAAGTATTTAAAATAATGGATTTTGTTCCCTGTGCCTGTTCCACGCTATTGGTCGATGCAGGTGGTCATGGGCAACGATGAAAGACATTGGGTCACCCTCTCAGCCACAAGATGGTGGATTCAGGCTGGTCAGGCTGGGCCATGGTCCCCGCGGCCACTCTGAGGCCCGACCTGGTTAATCCGCCACGAGGCTCGTTCCCCTGGCGTTGATTAGTTCTTAATTACATCACAGGTGCCAGGAAACAAGTCATTCTGCACTCACCGCCGCCCTGCATCTCGCGCCTGAAGCATCTGCCAGGAGACTCATTCACCTGCTTCTGAGGGCGGGAATCCATTCTCAACTGCATCGCAGGTGTCAATAAACACGGGTGTTGAGTCAGCATCTGAGTCAACTGCCATGTTGAAAATTGAGTGTGCCAAAAGGGGAATCACAACCTCGCTCCTTGCCGCCGTGAGCGGCGTTTAGCATGAAGGCTTTCTGTCAGTCCAGGTGCTCCACACTTCACACTGATGCAGATTACACACCTAATGAGGCAAGCCGTAATCTAGGAGGGATCATACGTGAAACTTGTCACGGTTCTAAACAAGATCAGGTGGCCCCAGAGAAATTGGGAAATGGCTTATTTAAGCCAACCTCACTAATGGATTTAGTTTTAAGTCATCTTTAGCAAGAGCAGAGTCAACAATGTTTGATGAGAGTTTTTCTCCCCCCAACTTCAGTCACAGCACAATTTTCAACATTGTACAGTTTAGCAGTTTTTGTATTTCTGTAGATGTAGCCTACAATGTACTCGCAAAATAATTACTAATCATGAAATCAGATACATATTTGAAATACTTGACTTCTTTAGATGCCAGTTTCAGTTCCAGTGTACCGATCTGTGCAAGACAAAATTAAGGTGCTGTATCTGTTTGTTGTGTGTGTGTGTGTGTGTGTATGCGTATGTGCTTGTGTGTAATTACCCCATGTCTGCAGTGCATTCTGGAATGCGTCACTGGCACAGGCAGCTGTAAAGCACAGTGAAAAAAAGACAATAAAACTTTATGCACTGCGGTCAGCTGGCCATGGATCACGCATCAATGTGATTCTGTTTTTTAAATGGGGAAATACCAGTCACAGTGACGCATCTTTGCTCCAGGGCATCAAAACAACATTCTCCATTCTGGGAATATATGTGTGCATGCGTGTGCTTGTGTGTGCGTGCGTGTGTGTGTTTCTAGGTGCTTGTGTGTGTTCGCCATTCCGGGAATTGGATCCCATGACCATCACTTATCCCTTGCCCTGGCCACAGCTCCCCAAGCAAAACCGAATAAGAATAAAATAAAAGTTTATTGCCATCGAACACGAGGCCCAGATGAAGGGCCAGACTGTGCCCGTGACAGGAAGCAAAATGAAAGAACCAACAAAGAGAGAGAGTGTAGGAGAGAGAGAGAGAGGTTGCATACTCAAGCAGAGCTTTAAATGTGGGAAAAGAAAACAAGTTGATCATGTTTGATTCATACTCAAGGGTACAACAGCAGCATTCCACCTGTCGAATCAAATCTGCAAACTCTGAGCTACAAGCCCAGTTCCCTAAACGAATGCCTACTAATAAACTACACTGCCACCACAAAAGAAAGACAACATTTTCAAATAGTGAAGTGAATAAAACGCATCTTTTTTTTAAAGGTTATTGATCGTCACAAAGACGTGAAACTCCTTAGCACTTTAAAACAGTGCTCCCCAACCCTGTTTCCAGGGGGAATCTCTTCAGATTAGTGTGTGTGTTTTTGTGGGTGTGGTGTGTGTTTGTGTGGCGTGTGTGTTTGTGTGGGTGTGGTAACCTTGTCACACGCCATGTGACAATCCCTGGACGGGAACAGGGCAGTCAGAGACGGAGTGGATTTTCTGGTCCCCGGACCGTTTTTTTTAAATTAATCAAGCATTAACCATACACGGGGCAGAGAACGAGAACCGGGAGGGTAAAATAAACAAACACAAAATATTTACCCTACTTGCCGCGAAGCTTTCGGGTAAACACAATAAACTAAAAATAACAAAAACCAAATTAAACAATAGAGAAGCGGAACTTTTTCGTCCTGTTCGATATATTACTTTTGCTTTCTTTCGCTCTCTTTCGCTTTCTTTCGCTTTCTTTCGCTCTCTTTCGCTTTCTTTCGCTCTCTTTCGCTCTCTTTCGCTTTCTTTCTCGCTCCTCGGTCGCTACGCCTTCTCCTTCCTGGTTCCAGCCACCTACTGAAGTGAGCAGAGCAGTTTTAAGCACACAGGTGTAATTGCCAACTTTGGACCGGTGTGTGCGCTGGCTGCTCTGCCAGTAGGCGTGGCCGCTAATCGCCCTGATTAGCTGCCGAAACCGACGCCTTCCACAAACCTAAACTTTTTTAAATCTCTGGCAGTTTACCGCTTACCTTTGTACCATTTCAGGTTATTCACTGGACTTGAACTGCTTAAATTTCAGTAAAAACTGGAGAATGGGGGTGTTCTATACTGTATACTTTTTTTTGTATGTTGTATGACATATGTTCTAACTCCATTGGAACAAATCCAAACAAGTCCTCTTTCAACCTAGTCCATGAGCACTCCCGTGCAAAAGCAGCGCATCGCCCAACAGCTCTGATTTCTCAGGGAAGACATGTTACAGACAGAAACATATCGCTTCCTCTTATTCAGAGAGGAAATTCCACCTCCTCTAATCAGGAGAAGTAATGAGGTGGAGCCGCACCGGAAGAAGAAGGTTCAGTCGAAATCGACGAGGTTGTCGAAAGACATCCGTTTCTGGTTTCTGCCAGAATTTAGGATCTATATTATATTTTGGGGGGAATTTCTTTTTAATTGTTTGTTATCTTTTAAATGAGCCCTTACAGTACAGCAAACTATGTACAAATTAATTTAAAAAAAGAATATGTGTGTAAGAGAGCATACAAAAATGCATGTTATTTCTTAGTAGAATATGGGGCAGCAGTATAATGGTTAGGGAATAATACAAATACAAAGGTTGCAGGTTCGATTCCCAGGTGGGGCACTGCTGGTGTACCGTTTAGCAAGGTACTTGACCTAAATTGCTTCAGTAAATTTCCTGCTGTAGAAATTGATTGTAGATGAAGAAATGCAAACTAAGTCCCTCTGGATAAGAGCGTCTGCTAAATACCTGTAACGTAATATCCATGGACCCTTAAATGCCAATAAACCTGCCGCAAATGTGTCAATGTGAAAATCCATGCACACTTTCTAAGCATAATTAAACATTATATTAGGTCTCTGACAACATAAACCATTTTGGGTCACAGATGTATAGTGTTTATGACTCAAAAGTTCACTCTACAAACTAGAGAAAGTGATGATTTCACCCCCTAAAAGCCACACAGAGCGACAGAGCTAGTGCTGATTGAAGGAGGGGCATACATCTTACTGGTGACACCTGGTAACCTGAGGGGTAGTGCCCCCCATAGTTGGGAAGGATTCATGTAGTGGTAGCCAGGGCAACATTTAAGATGCGAAACGTAAGGTTCACTAAATGTTTAGCAATATTCTGCAGC
Organism: Aldrovandia affinis; assembly: GCA_029706075.1. Taxonomy (NCBI): domain Eukaryota; kingdom Metazoa; phylum Chordata; class Actinopteri; order Notacanthiformes; family Halosauridae; genus Aldrovandia; species Aldrovandia affinis. Next base: position 1,496,845 of record JAINUG010000187.1, read on the forward strand.
AGTCTTTGAGATGTGTTTGCTCCCATTTGGTGGGCATGCTCACATGGGAAATTCCCACACATCCTCTCTCCACTCCTCACCGCTGTTCACTGGTTCCCGGTTGCAGCATTCAAGTAACCGGTGCTGGCGTACTGGACCACGAGGGGGTACTGCTCCCTCCTACCTTCAGTCACTGATCACATCCTACACCCCTTCCAGGTCCCTCTGATTGGCCTCCTCTAGCCAGCTGACTGTCCCGTCTCTCCACACGCCTGGTAGCCGCTCCCTACGGCCCCGCCTCTTCTATGCCCTTGTCCCTAGATGGTGGAATGACCTTCCCCATTCTGTCAGGGCAGAATCTCGAACTATCTTCTGAGAAAGACTGAAAACTCGCCTTTTCAGGCTTCACCGTCATTTTATATATATATAAAAATATAATAACCTTTCTCTTCCCTTTGTTAACGGTTGAGATTTTATTGAGTGCATGTGGGCAATGCCAGTAACTAGACTGTAACTTACTGTTCAATAGCTCTCGTGATGATCTCTAGCCCTATGAATGCACTATTGTAAGTTGCTTTGGATAAAAGTATCTACCAAATAGCTAAAGTTGCATGCCAGGGGGTGCTATGGTATAACTAGTGGAGTACTCAGAAGCAGTGAGTGGCATATTTCAGAATCGGCATCATACGATAGACAGGATAGTATAATGGTTAGGGAACTGGGCTTATAACACTAAGGTTGTAGGTTCAATCCCCAGGTGGGGCATTGCTGCGGCACCCTTGAGCAAGACTGACCAAGGTACTTCACCTGATTTGCTTTAGTTGATATCCAGCTGTATAAATGGATTGTATGTAAAGAAATACAAGCTGGGTAAGTGCTAAATCTGCTAAATGCCTGTAATGTAATGTAACAAGCTCCCTATCAGCAGCCGTGGTAACAGTGCTATGCAACTGGATGTTCAATGCAGCACTGTTTCAGGCTATAATACAGCTTGTGGCATTTTTTTTCTCATCTTGAACGCGGCCCAGATGACCCCTGGCCGACTTAACGATGACAAACATGTCCACTGCTGTAGACTACCAGTCATTGGCTAATGACTTAGCCCACGCTCGAACCTGTGACTGTAGGCCCCAGCCTGGGCTTGTGCACAGTGCTTTTTACTGGCTGGGACCCCAGAAAGGACAGTGTTAATGACGTCTTAATAACTATTTATTTTTGAAGCATTTGTTCTCTTCATTCCAGAGTCATTCCATGCTGGTTTGCAGTATTTTATTTCATACGTTTGAGTTATACAGAATGCTGCACATGGAAGTCATGTGGAAATGTGGCCAGGCTGCCTCCCTCTACTGATCATTCAGCACCTGAAAATGACTGTAGCACGAGGAAACATTTAGCATCCCACTGATGTATTTGTTGGAGCTGGCCATGCAGAGAAACTCAAATGCGCATGCACGCACGCACACACACACACACACACACACACACACAGCATTATAGAGGTTGTGTAGATGGTCTGGTTTTGGCCAAAATAATCAAACACAATAGTTATATGTATAATCCTAATGGAGCACATACAGGTGGCTTGTTTTTTTCATCGTTCCAACTGTATTCAACTGTGTTTTTTGTTTTTGTTTTTGTTTTTTTTTTTTATTTGAATTTTTTTCCCGTTTTTCTCCCAATTTGGTTGCCAATTATACCCTCTATTTATTTCAATTCCCCACCCCCACGAGTCTGCCGCCCGTCCGTCCGGGAGCGAGACACATTCCAGGCCGATTGTTCCCGCCTCTTCCGAGACGGAAATTCTTCCACGGACGCCTTTACCTTCTCCTCGATGGACTCATGCCAGCTCACCCTCCCCCCTCCCCCGGAGGTGGACAGCCAAATGCCGCTCTGGTAGAGACGCGGGTTTCGAATCGCGTCCCTGATAGGCAGCACACACCACACCAAAGTGTGGTGCATTAGACCGCTACGCCATCCGCCGCCCTTCAACTGTGTTTTTAGCTAGCAAAGCAAACATTCATAAAGTGTCTAACTAGTCATTTTAATATTTTGACTTGCAGTTAATTTGAATGTTAAGGTTTAGATTTATTTCCGACCACATATTTTTTTCTGTAGAATCATTCTTGGATCTGGCCAGATAACTAGGCAGAGAGCTACGTTGTGTATGCCTTATTGTATGTCTTAGTTCTTAAACATTTTCACATAACCCTATGCCTATATTTATTGTGTTCATCAGTGGAGCTGTTCAATTATGACATCACTGGAGCTGTTAAATTGCAACATAATTGGAGCTGTTTACTTGTGACATAATTGGAGCTGTTCACTTGTGACATTAGTGGTGCTGTTCAATTGTGACATCAATGCAGCAGTTTGATTGTGACATAATCGATGAACATGTGCGGAACGAATTTACGTGGAATATGTGGAACATACGTGGAACTTGTTTTGCGTGACAAAGATAACTCTGCTCAGGTGTCTTGTTATTGCCTTTTGGAAAGGGCAGATGTATAAAAACAAACTCTCATACTCTTATAACGTTAACTCTAGCCTGAGGCAGTAACCATGGGTGGGGGGTTGTTTAGGCAAAATCTCACAGTCCTCTGAAGAGCTTAGTCCTCCACAACACCCTGCTGGTCTTAAACCCCCCACCAACCCCATGAGACCATCAATACAAACCTCCATAGGCTGAACTGTTTAATCTGTCCTCCGACCCACCACTGCCCCAAATCATATGACTTGAATGGATCGTACCATTGGCTCTGCTTCTCTCTTTCTCCCTTTTACCTCTCCCTGTCTCTCAATTTTCCTCTTACTCAAAGCCATTCTGAGTGACCACCTTCCTCTCTTGGTGAAGCACTTCTATCCTGAGGGGAGTGGTCTCCTCCAGGATGACAATGCCCCAGCCAAAGCATACAAGTGGTTACCAAATGGTTTGGTGAGCATGAAAATGATGTGAACCACATGCCATAGTCTCAGGCACCAGATCTCAACCCAGTTTAACACAGATTCTGGAGTGGCGCCTGAGGCAGCATTTTCCACCACCAACATCACAGAAAAAAAGAAAAAAACAAACATTAATTGCAATTACCTGCATGTCTAGGCTACGTTTTGGTCAGTTTCTGTTTTTATTGTTCTCCGGAGACATTGCATGCTACAGCATCAAAACATGACAAATGGGCAATACAGGAGAACCAGGGACACATGTCTACTACAAACTGTTACAGGATAAACTACGAAAACAGTCTCTCTTTTCCCCTAGGACATGGATGCACACAGGATGACGCATGCAACTGTAGGTGACAGTGTACAAGATTGATAACAATTTCCCATCCTGAAGACAACACACAACAAAACTATCCAAAACTAACAATGACCCCCACAAACACAGAAAATAGAAATGACACGAACTGACTGTGCCATCAGAAAAATGCTCAAACGCACATGCTGTTTTGATACATTTTATATGACTCATAGTCATGAGAAAGACCCAATATGACTTTCTCTAGTGTTAGCTAAAATTAACTTGGCTACAGATACCCAATAATAATATATTATGTCATTATAATGACTATATTGCAAAGCAATGAGTAAAGCTATAGCTTTAGAAACATAACAGGTATTGCTTTTGAGCATGCTACCTGCAGGTGCATAGACTCCCATGGTGTTCAGCCAATGTGGCTTTATTTCAGACAAAATGTGGTCACCGCTTGGCAGCTCAGTGGGGTGGGTTACTGAGGATTCAAACATTCTCTCAGTTGGCCTAAGACATCAGAAGAGTGCTGCACATACTAGCTAGATGGCAACAACAAGAAAACATCATATCTGCAGTTATCGGTCTTGTTCATTTGAGTCTTGCAGGTGTTATGAGTAGGAGATGGGGCTAGGAGACAACTGAGCTTGTTGCTAGCTCGATTTCTGAGAAAATGGTGGAAATTAATGGTAGTCAATGGTTGCATCTATTCCGAATATACACTATATGGCCAAAAGTCAGTGGGCACCCCTACTGTTTCAGCCACACCCATTGCCAACAGGTGCATAAAATCCAGCACATAGCCATGCAATCTCCACAGACAAACATTTCAAATTCAGAATGGTTCGTAAAGAGCTCAGTGACTTTAAACGTGGCACTGTCATAGGATGCCACCTTTGCCACAAGTCAGTTCATGAAATTTCTGCCCTACTAGATGTGCCTCGGTCAACTGTAAGTGCTATTATTGTGAAGTGGAAGCGCCTAGGAGCAACAACAGCTCGGCCACAAAGTGGTAGACCACGCAAACTCACAGAGCGGGGTCGATGAGTGCTGAAGTGCATAGCACGTAAAAATCACCTATCATCTGCTGCATCACTCACTACAGAGTACCAAACCTCTGGAAGCACCATCAGCACAAGAACTGTGCGCCGGGAGCTTCATGGAATGGGTTTCCATGGCCGAGCAGCTGCACACAAGCCTCACATCACCATGCGCAATTCCAAGCGTCGGCTGGAGTGCTGTAAAGCACACCGCAACTAGACTCTGGAGCAGTGGAAATGTGTTCTTTGGAGTGATGAATCATGCTTCACTATCTGGCAGTCTGATGGACGAATCTGGGTTTGGCGGATGCCAGGAGAGCGCTACCTTCCGGAATACATAGTGCCTACTGTAAAGTTTGGTGGAGGAGGGATAATGGTCTGGGGCTGAAGAGTGAAGGGTATTCTTAATGCTACAGGATACAAAGACATCTTAGCCAATTGGGTGCTTCCAACTTTGTGGCAACAGTTTGGGGAAGGCCCTTTGCTTTTCCAGCATGACTGTGCCCCTGTACACAAAGCGAGGTCCATAAATACATGGTTATATGAGTTTGGTGTGGAGGAACTCGACTGGCCTGCACAGAGCCCTGACCTCAACCCCATTGAACACCTTTGGGAGGAATTAGAACGCCGATTGCGAGCCAGGCCTTCTCGTCCAACATCAGTGCCTGACCTCACAGATGCTCTTTTGGCTGAATGGGCACAAATTCTAACAGACACACTCCAAAATCTTGTGGAAAGCCTTCCCAGAAGAGTGGCAGCTGTCATAGCTGCAAAGGGAGGTCCAACTCCATATTAATGTCCATGGTTTTAGAATGGGATATCCAACAAGTGTGATGGTCAGATGTCCTCTGACTTTTGGCCATATAGTGTATGCAGGTTAAACAAAATAAAATCTGCAATACTAACAATCGCGGATTCACAAAAAGGCACGTGCCACCGATGCCACACAACACCCCACCATAAGTCTGGTTCATTATCTTTCAGCCAAGCTTATTAATTAAAGTTATCAATCGCTGAAGCAATAGCATAGCATATAGCAATTGTTGTGGGTGACATTGCTTGCCAGACAAAATAATTTGCTCATAGAGGAGAAGAGCTGTTTTCAAGGGGAAAACAAGTTAAGGAAAAAACAGATCTACGGAAAACAGGGGCAACATAGCTGTCCTTCTGCCCCAGATATATTTAGTTCCCTGTGAGTCAGATATACAATGCAAACATGCAGTTCAAGGGCAAAGAGGCATTTCTAATTCTGAGAGCCAGATTTACTAAAGGATTGCAACTACTTTTCCAATTTATCTACGTTGGATTTACTATTAGGTACTAATAGCTATTTACTAATAGCTAATATTTACTAATTTCCAGGGGTATATGTATATGTATATGTATATATACAGGGTAGAGATTTTGTAAATTGGGTTGATTAAGTATTCCGACTGATTTACTAAAGCATGCCTTAATTGCAACTCTCCTCATTGTACAAGAATTTTAAGAACTCTTGAAACCAGGCAGTATTTTATGAGCCCTGATATTAACTAGGTATTTAACAATTCCCGTTTTGTATTGTGCTTTCCGAGGTGCTCATCCCTGTCCCAGTGATGCAAAACAACGCTGGGACAGTATGACTGTGATGGCGGGTAAAGACCAAAAACAATTCAAAAGTGACCCAAGACCTGTGATACAGTGATTGGATCAGACAAACAACCTAGCACTTTTTAGACTGCACAGACATTCTGAGAGCATGATACCAGAGTAAGGAACAAGAGCAAGATACAAACACGGTAAATGTTCTGACCTGTTTGATATTGGTTCGCCATCGTCATAGTCATAGTCCACACAGGAGCCTCTCTCTATCTGTGTGCACCTTTGTGTGCTTTGCTCTGGAAATAAACACAAACATACACACAGACACGCACACATACACAATATTAATTGCATAACCTGCTCTCTGTATGTGCAGTATCTCTTGCTCTTTGATTCACACTTTTACAACTCTAGTTACTTCAATGATGACAATTAGGCCTGATTTAGGCAGGAAGAAGCAGCTCTAGAAACTGTGTCCCTTTTAGATACCGAATAACAGACAGCTTGACATCTGTCAGTAGCCTGGCCAACCTGTAGCTTACTGTGCTTGCTTAAGTGGATCTGGGCTAGTCCTTGTATGGGAGACCTCTCGGGAAAACCAGGTTGCTGCTTTTTGTGGGCCAGTAGGGGGCAGGTTTCTCTCTGAGTCATGTAGACAAGTGTAGGAGTTCTGTAACTCTCCGCTTGGATGTCCGCCCACTACCTGAAGCTGAACCTGGGGAAGACTGAGCTGCTCTTCCTCCCAGCGAAGGGCTCCCCGATGATTGATGCGTCAATCACCGTGGAAGGCTCCATAGTGTCTCCGTCCCAGTCGGCCAGGAGTCTTGGGGTAACCCTGGACAACCAGCTGTGCTTCTCGAGCCATATTGCAGCGATCACTCGGACCTGCCGTTTCTCCCTCCACAACATCCGGAGGATCCGACCGTTCCTCACCCAAGAGGCCACTCAACTCCTGGCCCAGGCCCTGGTGATCTCACGTCTGGACTACTGCAATTCCTTGCTGGCAGGCCTTCCAGCCTGCGCCATCAAGCCACTGCAACTAGTCCAGAACGCTGCCGCTCGTCTGGTGTTCAACCAGCCGAAGTTCACCCACGTCACCCTCTACTCTCCTCTCTGCACTGGCTCCCCATCGCAGCACGCATCAGATTCAAGTCACTGGTGCTTGGTTTTCAAGCGGCCAGAGGTACTGCTCCCCATACCTCCAGTCACTCATCACTCCCTACACACCTCCCAGACCCCTCCGTTCCGCCTCCTCTGGTAAACTGACTGTCCCTTCCTCCGGGCGCCTGGCAGCCGCTCCTCGCGGTCTCGCCTCTTCTCTGTCCTGATCCTCGCTGGTGGAACGACCTTCCTAATCGGTCAGGACCGCGGGAGTCACTTGCGATCTTCCGCAAGAGACTCAAAACCCACCTCTTCAGACTCCACTACCACTGAACTCTGTCCATCTAGCTAAATTGTCTTCACCACTGTTTACTTGTTCAACACTATACTCCCCCAAAAAAATGTAAATAAAAAAAATTAAAAAATCACTAACCTTTTCCCGGTGTTACAGGTATGGTACGCTGATGCCTGCAATGATGTCTATTGCTGTATTCCTGCACTGATCTCGTGCGCTAACTATGATTGTTCCTACCGTGTATTAATGCACATCTTGTAAGTCGCTGTGGATAAGAGCGTCTGCTAAATGCTTAAAATGTAAAATGTAAAATGTCTGTAATGGGGACACTGTGCTGCCGTTCAGATGAGATGTTAAACTAAGACTCACTGGTTTTATTCAAATTTGCATGCCGCTTAGCACAATGAATATCATAATTCAGGGGTTTCTATTATGTTTCAACAAAATTCCAAAACATATCCCTCAATTTAAATTGCAAAATAAACACTGATGTCTAGTGAAAATTGGGTGGGTGCTGTCCACACAAAGCAACAAAATCCCACAATTGAATAGTAGGCGTACTATAGAAATATTGCAGTGTACAAGTGGGCTCATTTTGGAAAAGCATGGTGAATATTCTTTCTGTTCAGGGTGAAATTACAATACCCTGGCTCATTACTCACTGCCACCAAAGGTCTCCCTCACTGTGTTACGCTTCAGACAGTCCAAGTGTTTGGTCATGTCGATTTCTTCTGCACCCTCTCCTGGATCCTGCACTCTGCATTGGGCCCTGGGGTCACACTCAGTAGTCAGTGCTGGGGTGCATGTGACTCAGCACATGTGACTCATTACAATAGCAAAGACAAAACTAAGACAATTAAGAGAAAGGACAACACTAATGAGTTTACTACCGTTTCTTTGTGACCTTGTAGTGCTGAAGTCACACAACGATAAAGAAAACATTGTATTAGCACTTGTTACTCGTAGGTATGCAACCATGCTTTACCTTGTATCTTTCTCAGACAGGGCAAAATAGTTGGTGTTTGAACACCCGCCCCCTTTTGAGAAAGGTGTTTTGAAACTCTTTGAACATGTTGTGTGTCAGACTCCCTAAACTGGTGGTAGCTTAGTTGTCACTGCAACAAATAAATAACAGTTGAATTCAGGCAGTATACTCAAAGACAGATTTAATATTTTGAAATCATATTTCTCTAAAAATATTCACAAGAATAGATTCTGAAGTTTGTGTCCTATGCATTCAGTATACAGCATTTACCTTCAAGAATACAATATCCTTTGCTGCCATTTCCTGTTTTACTTCCCTGATCGCTTGTGAGAGGGATGTTATGTCCTTTCTCAGGGCCTCAACCATATTCTTCTCCAACTCTTTCTTCCTTTTCTCCTCCTCCTTCAGCGCAGCTATCCGGGCTGCCTCTTCGTCTCGTAGAAACTGGTGGAGTTTCTCAAACTCCTTCTTTATCTGCTTCTCCATGCGTTCTGACTGGCTCTGGGGTGAAGGGACGTTCGCCAGATTTAAAGTGCACATATCGCGCAGAATTGTATTTACCCATTTCACGACAGTATTTTAACTTAACACTAGGAGAGGCTGCGTTGTGTCACCCTTCCAATCACAATCGTTTGTCTCCCACACCAGGTGCGTTCCCCTGAAAAAGGACTGCCTAGATTGCACACGGCTCTAGACAATCATGTGATGTGTTTTCTGCCAGCTGACACTTCACCAGCTGAGCTGTGCAGTACCAATCTGGCCATGGTTGGCACTGGCAATAAGGATTTAATACCAAACCGTGGAGCACATCCACACACTGGAACCCGGTGTCTCAACAGGGTGAACCAGTCCACCTTATATCATTTATAGAATGTGACTTTCTCCTCCCAAAATCAATCATAAACTCTACACCATTGTTTCCAAATATTTAATTTAATTAAAAATATATCTTTTATCTTTGAACTTTGACCTCTCCTTGAGTCAAACGCAGAGTTGTCTAAAGGCATGATTTTATACCACTCACCTTGATTTTCTTCCCCGTGGGGTCACTGGTCCGTTTGACTTTCTCCAGGACTTCCAGCTTCTTGTCTAAGCATTCCAGGTCATTTCTGACTTTTTCCTGGAAAGAGACAAGTTTTCGCCCCAAAACATTCCACGCAATAAGACAAAGATGTGATTGAAAGGAAGCCATTATTTTGTATTATTATTATTATTATTATATATTTTGACCAATATATACAGTATTTTTCAAAATTGCATTCTGTGGGAATTTAGTGTCAAAAAAAGAATAATTCTTTCATTGTACATTCTATTTCAAAATGCACTTTTCCTCGTTATTAGTAGAACAGTGTAATCAGGGTATTCATTTCCGCCTGAACATGGACAAACTGAATTTTAAAAACGACATTGTGACATAAATTAACTGTTTTTGAACCTTAAACGTCTTCACTGCTTCCTGGATGGGCCGGGATTTGTGCTTCTAGTGCTTATCTGAGGATTTACAGCAGGGGTGTCAAACAAAGCGCATTTCCAACACTAGGGGCAGCAAAGGAAAAGCAAGATTGGCATGACAAGAGATCAAGAAATAAAGAGCATATCTTTGCAAGCGCGTGCCAGGTCTGGGGAAGATGCAGTTTGGTTCCCGCAAGTCTTACCGCCGTTAAGTTGCTAGCAAAATATCAAGAGTGACACCCCAATTACCAAAATGTCGTTGTCAAAGAGAAGAAAGGTTGACGAGAGTGCCGAGCTTTCCAGGAAAAATGGACAGAGTATTATTTATTCACAGAGGTGAATGCAAAACCAGTGTGCTTGTTATGTAATCAACAGGTTGCAGTGCTCAAAGAATATAACATTCGGCGCCACTATGAGACTCACCATAAAGAAAAGTTTCACCATTTGCAGGGGCAGTTAAGAAAAGAGAAGATAAAATAATTATTAGCTGGACTGAAAAAACAGCAGTCTGTATTTACTCGTAGCCGTGATGTCAGTGATAGAGCAGTGAAAGCTAGCTACCTTATTGCAAACGAGTTGGTGCGAGCATCCAAGCCATTTTCGGATGGCGAACTTGCGAAAAAATGCATGCTGAAGGCTGCAGAAGTCGTGTGCCCGAAAAGCAGCAGGCCTTTGTCAACATAGGTCTGTCAAGGAATACAATTGCAGACAGGGTACAAGATCTCTCGCGAGACTTGGGCAGCCAAATGAAGGACAGAATCCGGTCATTTATTGTATTTTCGGTCGCTATTGATGAAAGCACCGACATCACAGATGTTGCACAACTGTGCATATTTATTAGAGGTGTTGATGAGACTTTGACCGTCACCGAGGAGTTTCTTGAGTTGGTTCCCATGATGGACACAACAACAGCTGATGACATATTCAGCGCTCTCGTTACGCGCTGGACAATGTCGGAGTGGACTGGTCCCGTGCTGTTAGTCTGGCCACTGATGGTGCCCCATCAATGGTCGGGAGAAAGGCAGGTGTTGCCACAAAATTCAGGGAGAAGGTGCAGGCAGCCAACGGAGGAAAAGATTTTGGACATTTCATTGTATTTTGCACCAGGAAGCATTGTGCTGTAAAACACAAAAAATGGATCACGTTATGAGTATGGTTGTCAAAACCGTGAATTATATCCGAGAGCGAGTCAGAATCACCGTCAGTTTGACTGCTTTCTCAATGATAATCACATCGGCTGGCTTACCATACCACACTGAAGTGCGATGGTTAAGCCGAGGTGCCGTACTCAAGCGTTTCTTTGAACTACGAGAGGAAATTGGGGAGTTCATGGAGAAAAAGGGGAGGCCAGTAGGCGAATTGAAATGCCCGGAATGGGTGAGAGATCTGGCCTTCATGGTGGATATTACACAGCACCTGAATAATCTTAACAAAATGATGCAAGGTCACCAAAGAGTCGTCACGCAGTTTTGCGATAGCATATGCGCCTTCAAGTTGAAACTGTCACTTTGGGAGAAGCAGCTCTCGAATGGTGACACCGCGCATTTCCCAATTCTCGCAGCTATGCGCGCAAGCCAACCCAATGCTGATTTAGATAAATACAAAGATAAAATAACAGAATTGCTGCAGGAGTTCGAGCGCAGATTTCAGGTCTTCGGGGAACTTGAGAAGGAATTTGCCTTTTTTTGCTCGCCATTTATAGTCAATGCACCCGATATGCCCGCAGACATCCAACTTGAGATAATTGACTTGCAAAGTGATTCTAATTTGAAGCAGAAATTTGCATCGGTAGATTTAGGCACGTTTTACCAATATCTCTTGCCAGATTACCCCAGATTAACACACCTGGCTGCAAAGATTTTGTCCATGTTTGGAACTACCTATCTTTGTGAACAGGCGTTCTCTGTTATGAACCTCAACAAAACAAAGCACAGATCAAGATTATCAAACACACACCTGAATGCCATCTTGAAATGTGTTGCTACACAGGATTTGAAACCTGATATTGATGGCCTGGTGAAGGCCAAACGATGCCAAGTTTCAGGATCCAGCAGTAGTCGATAGAAGAAGCCTGTGGGAAAGGGAGTTTAATTAAATTCTTGTTATGTTCACAAATGTTTGCAGTCTGAAGAATGCAGTTCTTTGAAAATAATTTACTTTTGTTTTTAGCTTGAAAAGAATATTCTGCAGTATATCCCTATCAGCAAGCCAGGTTAAGTAGGCCTGTGCTACAAAATATTTTGATCTGAAGTAGCCATATCATATGGTTCAGTACTGCTATAACTTTTATGTTTTTAAATTTAATTCAATTTTTCATTACTTTGCACATTTACATTTTAGGCGGGGTGTTTAATTTTTTTTTCATAGCACCCTCTTTAGTTTACTATAAGGATTGCTTCAGTATCAGATGCAAAATATTCACTCTGTATAAAATTAAATAAACCAGTTTTTTGAAAGCAAAATGCATTTTATTTGAAATCCATTGGCCTCTCTGTAAATGAGTAAATAATAATGATAAGTGATTAGGCTACTATGTTGGTTGAGGCATTTTTTCCCAACTAAGAAAAAAACAAAACAAAAACAAAGCAACTGATTTGGAGTTGACCATAGGTTATTTTGCTATTATGTTACTGGTCCGGCCCACTTGAGATCAGATGAGTTGTATGTGGCCCCTGAACCAAAATGAGTTTGACACCCTTGATTTACAGACTACACAGATCGGCTCCTCGTCATCCAGGCAGAGTCCACCTTCATGCCAGACATTGCTGAAACGCATGCACGTTTTTAATCGACGGACTGGTATGTGCAGTAACCCCCCACCCCCCTTTTTCATATTACCTTTAAAGATGTCTAAAAATGTATCAGTGAAATTGATCACAGAGAAGTTCACACAGTGCATTGCAGTGAATTACTTTTGCGTTATATTCAGGCATATCCATTATACTCTGACCCACCCCTGAGATAGCATTGAACCAGTTTGGCTACATTTCTGTCTGGTATCATGGTGAGATCTACCCGGGCAGGGTAGGAACCTGTCTGTAGACTCACAAGCAGACTCATAGACTCACCCTGTAGTCACGTTTGCTGCATGCAATTTCAACTTCATCAAAGCAGTGGTAACTTACCTCACATGGTTTCCTGGGTCTAAATTGGTTCTGAGGTGAAAACAGAAATTGGCATACCCTGCGGCTCTCCAGGACCAACCCTGTGCCGCCCCCATCCCTGACATCGTCATTGTCTTGATTGAAGACCATGATAAATTTACCGGTTGAATCAGGTGTTTTAGTGCTATGCTACAACAAAAGCCTGCACCAACACCGACTCTGGTTGGACATCTAAACGTTTCTTGTTGGAGCTTCACTGATTGCTGTTTTTAAACTGACTTTAGCAGATTGCAGGTTTGGCTTATTACTATTTTTTGCCCTCTCTCTGTCTCCCATTGGCAGGTGTTAAGATTTACTCATCAGGTGAGCGCGCTTTCGGTGTTCCAGTGTGATTCCCTCTGTCCACCACAGAGCACATTGCATTAACTATAAAAACTCAATGGATTTTTTCATGGACTTCTCTTTGATCTTTGAATAGATTTACTGTGCACACACAGTATACATAATCCTACAATATCTTTTGAGGGTAGGTAATTGCAAATGGTGAATCAAGAAATTTGAATGGTGAATAAAAAAATAAATTGAGACTGGGGGAAAACAAATCTACACCCTCTTGACCAATCAGAATCGAGCACTTAAACAAGGAATGGCATAATGTAATAGATTGTATATGAGATACAGTGAGTCATATTTCCCAGGTTGCTGCTGAAAATGACAATTGAGCTCTCTGTAGACCTACCTAAATAAAAAAAAATAAAAAAAAGATATTGCAAAATTCTCAACAGTATAACGTGTGAATCAAATGCTCTAAGGAATAAAGTAAGTACCACATTGTAGAAAATTATGCAAGTAATTTATTGGGAACTGAATGACACGCTGTAGCATTACAATACAATGAGAAACGCAAAAAATTCAGCAGCTTCTTGAACAGGGGGACAAAGCCAGAGCATAACCTGTCACACTGAGCTATTACACGTGGTGTCATAGAAGACAACATGCATTCATGCATTCATTCAATTCTGCACAATGCTGTCACTGTGCAACAATCACATGTTACCCATTTAGTAACGTTAAACTTCTGCCTTTATCATATATGAGATTTTCCTCCTGCTGAGCGACTGGCTTCAGCCAATCATTACTCACTGGTGAAACGACCACAAGCATCTTCTTGTCTTTCTACTCAAGTGCCGTTTCAGCTGCAGTCATCGTTAGTTTAAAAACACGGTAAAGGTCAAAGCCTCCTCTGGACATGGCTGGGGCTGGGGCTGGGGCTGTTTCCCCAGCATCGCTCCACATTCTTGTGGCAGAGTCTGCCCCGTCCAGCTGAGACTTTGAACTGGGACCTGTCGTCAAAACACAGGCACACAAATTTAATAAAAGAGGCTGTTCCCACTGTACCCACATAGAGATGGAGACTCTAGGCTGTACCCACATAGAGATGGAGACTCTAAGCTACCGAGAGCAGGCCAGCAACACTCTGTGCAGTTCCTCTTTCATGACAGACTCCAGAGGTATGCTAATGGTTTCACCACTTTCTCCCTTCTCATTCATGTCCTGCAGGGGAACAAAGCCAGAGCACAATCTGTCATGATGAGCCATTACACACTGAGTCATTACACACTGAGTCATTACACACTGAAATATTACTCACTGAGTCATTACGCACTGAGCTACTACACACTGAGCCATTACGCACTGAGATACTACACACTGAGCCATTACACACTGAAATACTACACACTGAGCCATTACGCACTGAGCCAGAAGAAAACATGCATACACTGTGCAAACACAATCACACATTACACATTTAGTAGCATTATACCTCTGTGTTTGTTACAGTATTGAATCACACATGGGAATTCCCCCTGCTGTGGGCCTACTGCCGTTTTTGTGTAGTGTCAGCCAATCAGCACTCACCAGTGAAATGACCACGAGCGTCTCATTATCCTTCTCCTTCAGTTCCATGACCATGCCGTTACGGCTGTCATTGTCATTCATAAAGAAGGTCACCCGGTCTCCAACGGCCAGGGTCTCTGGGGAGCGGGGGCGTAGTGGCACAGGGTCTGACTCTGGTGAAGGGGGCGAAAACACCACAGTCCTTGCTGCAGGTGAAGAGCTTCTCAGAGCCATACTTTCCGTCATTACACCCTTTTCCTTTATCTTTCCCCTGAAGCAAGGGAGAAATAACAAGATTAGAAATCACCTTTAAGAAAACACTAAAATAATCATGATAATGTGCTGTGCTGTAAATGTCTCTCTCTAACTCACTCTCTCACACACACACACATGCACACACACACACAGGATCTCACCTGCAATTCAATTCCAAAGAATTTTCCAGTTATGGGATCAGGGTGTTTTTTAGGTATGATCCCCCCAATATAGCGGATCACTCCCTGAAACCACTCCCCCTCCACCTCCACCTGCACCTGCACCCTGCTGCCCTTGGTAAGTGTGAGGGCGTGGTCCAGCCCCTCTCTGTCCTGAACAGCACTGAGCCTCTCCTCTCTCTCACGCAGGGTGTGCAGAAGCTCAGCCTCCTGCATTGTCAGCGGCTGAATGTGAGTAACCAGTACAGAGTTATCCACACTGCAGCCCAGAATCTTGACAGGCAAGAAACTCGGAGTGATGACCTCAAATTTTGAAAGGTACCGGTTTTCCTCAATATAGCATATGCGACCTGCATCGTAGCCCTCCACAATGATAAAATACATGTGCTTATTTTTGGAGGTCATTGTTCTTCCTGGATGGCTGAGTTCACCACCTGCCAGGGACAAGAGAAGAGGGTGAGTATGTCATGTGTAACCACTTATGCAGAATGTACATACTTATACATTTATACATACAGTACCACTGCTCTGTGGGGGGTGGGGGGAATTCATGAGTATGTGTGTGTGATTTGAGTGTCACCACGGAGTCAGGTGGCTTAAACCACACTCTCCACACTTACACATAGCCCATGCCTACACCTCACATTACCATTTTTGCTTCCATCTACAAGCACTATGCTGGAAATTATGAGTCAGGCCACACCTGATAAAGGAGAGGTCCAGAGTGCTACAGTGTTCATCGCCGGCGGGACTTTACCAACATAGTGGTTCAACAAACACATAATGTACAAATCAAACTTGTGTTCCACAAACCCAACAGCATGCCTGCTGACTCTCCCCAGGAGTCTCCTGTATTATAGCCCAATTTCCCTGCCTGCTTCCTGATTCCGCAGTTCAGCAGCTTTGAATTTAGAGCTTTAGAATTTCATGCAGTTTCATTTTTTTTAAAGTCCTGTAATCTACCGCAGTCAACAATCCGTTCGCAAAAAATAAAGATATCATACAATCAGCGTTGGCAGGTATGTGACAGGATCATTTCAATGATAACCTTGAAAATATGTCTTATGCTGTTGTACAGGCTCTTGGTCAGTCTGTACCTGTGTGTGTGCTGGACAGGCTCTTGGTCAGTGTCCCCCCTTGGTCCCCTGCGGTCTGGAAGCGGGAATCCGGCCGACAGTTGTCCAGCTTGACAAACAGCCCTCGTTTGGGCAGACAACTAAAAAAATGCTCTCCTCTAAATGTACCATCACCCACTCCAGTCTCTTCCTCCTATAAGGAGGGAGAGAGAGAGGGAGGGAGAGGGTGGAAAGTGAGTGAGACAGAGTGAGAGAGTGAGTATGTGAGTGAGTGTGCATCTATTTGAGTATGTGAGTGAGTGAGTGAGTGTGTATGTGAGCGAGTGAGTGAGTGAGTGAGAGAGGATTGAAAACAATATGAAACACATATGCAAACATCACTTCATGCTTTACTGGCATATCATGATAAAATGCCCTGGAAAAACATTCTAAGTAGGTAGAGAGAACAGCAGAAGATAATTATATTCAGTCCCCCTGATGAACAGCAGTCCACGCACCAGCTCAAGCCCAACTCTGGTTCCCTCCATTCCTGGCAGTTTACCGATCCAGCGCACAGTGCCATACACTGTCTTGCCTGCGTAAATCTCAACCTCCACCACCGAGTCCAGGCTGAGCTGGCAGGTTCCCCCAGCATCGCGCCACATTCCTGTGGCAGAGTCTGCCCCGTCCAGCTGAGACTTTGAACTGGGACCTGCCGTCAAAACACAGGCACACAAATTACTGCTGACCACTGTGGTCATAACTTCAAAGGACGGAGGGAAGGAGAACCAGACAATGCTTACAAAAAAGAGGCTGTTCCCACTGTACCCACATAGACATGGAGACTCTAGGCTGCACACACATAGAGATGGAGACTCTAGGCTGCCGAGAGCAGGCCAGTGACACTATGGTACATACCTGGGGAGAGCAGTTCCTCTCTGAGACTATGGTACATGGTTTACATTATTTTCATGCTCATCAAACCATTCAGTGACCAGTTGGATGAGGGCATTGTCATCCTGGCCACTCCCATCAGGATAGAAAGGCTTCACCATCAGTGATCACTCAGAATGGCTTTGTATTTATTGGTGTTCACCTTGCCCTTTGAGGGATTGAGTGGGCCTAAACCATACCAGCAATATGCACCCCATTGGTCTGCATAATAAATGACTAATATCACAAGTTACAACTAAATTTTAACCTATATATATATATACAGAGAGAGAGTATATATATATATATATATATATATATATATATATATACAGTACCAGTCAAAAGTTTGGACACACCTTCCATCTGGATTACAGCCAATTAGGCACTCATTCATTCTTCAGCAAGATAACACACCTTCAAGTTGTGCAAGAACTATCTGGTGAAGGAGGAACGTGAACGACAACTCAAACTAAAGACCTGGCCTGCCCAGTGTCCAGACCTCAATCCCATAGAACTTGTATGGGTCAAAGCAAAGCAACCCACAAGTTTCTCTGGGAATTGCTGCAGGATAGCTGAGAAAAAATGTTGGGTGATTTCCTGCTAAAACGTATTAACCGAATGGCCCCTGTTTGTGAGGCTATTCTCACGCCAAAGGGTGACTATTTTGAGGAATCCAAGATTCAATTTTCAATTCAATTTTCTTGAACATTGCTTTGATGTGGTTCTCTGTGGCTCAGTTGGTAGAGCACAGCGTTGGCAACACTTAGGTTGTGGGTTCAATCCCCACTGGGGCCACATATACTGAAAATGTATGCATTCACTACTGTAAGTCGCTTTGGATAAAAGCGTCTGCTAAATGGCATATTATTATTATTATTATTATGTTCCTTTTGTTTATTGTTACATGCGTTTTTTGTAATTTTCAAGTATTTACCAAAACGTATACGATGTAAAACATTGTAAATTATAAACCTAGTTTCCAGCAGGTGTGTCCAAACTTTTGACTGGTACTATATATATTTATAAATTTGTTTAAAATTGTTTCCCGTTTTTCTCCCAATTTGGTTGCCAATTATACCCTCTATTCATTTCAATTCACCCTCCCCCACGAGTCCGCTGCTCGTTCTCTGGCTCGAGCCAATTTCCCAGGGCCAGAAGATTCGCCTCCTCCGAGACAGAACCCGACCACGTACGTACAATTTTTGTACAGGGACACCCTTCCGCTCCTCGAGAAACTTGTGCTGACAGCTAAATGCCGCCCCCAATTGTGGCTAATGGCCAGGGCCGGTCTGGAACAGACGGGTTTCGAACCATGTCTGTGATAGGCAGCTTACATTCATATTGGAATACGGGTGCATTAGACCGCTACGCTATCGACCAGCCCCAACTTTAACCAATATATTTGACAGAAACTAAACAACCACTGTTCTAAAGCAATGCTACGCTCAAGTAACTGGGCCCAGTGTTGCGTCATCTTAGCCATTTCAAGACAATGTTGCCTTTAAAGGATAATTTGTTACAGATTTTTTCCCATTTTATCTCCCAATTTAGTAGCCAATTACGCCCTCCATTTATTTCGATTAACCCTCCCCACACGGGTCCGTCGCTCGTCTCTACAAAGCAAGCTAATTCTCCGTGGGCAGCGACCTCCGCTTTCCTCATAAACAGAATTTGCCCACCCACGTTCTGGAGACTCCTTTTCCGTGCTTCACGGTGGACCCGAGCCCGCTCCCCCCTCCCCGCTGCCCCTTGGGCAGACAGCCAAATGCCGCCCCCGATCGTGTCTGATGACCTGGGCCGGTCTGGTAGAGACGCGGGTTTCGAACCGCGCCCCTGACAGGCAGCGCACACCACACAGGATCAGCCACCCCTGACAATGTTGTCTTTAAGCGTGTAATCAATGTCTGGAAGAGTGTCAAGAGTATTCACATGTTCATAGCATGTATAGTAAAGCCAGTTTTTTTGTTCACTTCCTGTATATCCATCCTTTTCCCAGTACAGAACTCACTGTACTGAAAGACCTCCAGCATCTTCTCCATCACTCTGTCCTTCAGGTTGTCCAGGTGTTTAGCCACGTCTATCTCCTCTCCTGGAGTCTTCTCTGGGTCCTTCACTGTGCACTGGGTCCTGTAGCAAAATTCAGGCATTGGCACTGCTTATTCATGTACGCATTTACAGTGTATGTCAATTTATTAAAACCAGGTGGGTCAACTGAGAATGAATTTCCCATTTGCAGTGATGACCTGGGGAATCAATGTAGGTAGGGAATGCAAGGGATTGTTTAGCTAATCAGATGTAGGGGATGGTTAGGAGGCCAGATGTAAACAGAAACAGAAAATGTTTGTTTGTTGATGGAATTTGACCTGGACACAAGGATGATCACCTCTACTCTTTCAAAAAGTGCCATCAGATCTTTAATAGCCAGTGTGTCACAGCACCAGTTTAATGTCTCGTCCTAATGATGGCACCTTCTGAAACATAGTGTCCCCATCACTGTGCTGGGGATTGGATTTTATTCGATCCATTGCGAAGATGGCCCCCTACTGGCCCACCAACACATTTTCCAGAAGCAACTTAATTTTCCCAGGAGGTCTCTGATCCAAGCGCTCACCAAGCCCAGCCCTATTTAGCTTCACCAGCTTGACATGAGAAGGGTACAGGGTGGTATGGCTGCTTAGCTTCATCAGCTTTACATAAAAAGGGTACAGGGTGGTATGGCTGCTTAGCTTCAGCAGTTTGATATGAACAGGGTGCAGAGTGGTATAGCTGCTTAGCTTCAGCAGTTTGATATGAACAGGGTGCAGGGTGGTATGGCTGCTTAGCTTCAGCAGTTTGACATGAGAAGGGTACAGGGTGGTATGGCTGCTTAGCTTCAGCAGTTTGACATGAGAAGGGTACAGGGTGGTATGGCTGCTTAGCTTCAGCAGTTTGACATGAGAAGGGTACAGGGTGGTATGGCTGTTTAGCTTCAGCAGTTTGACATGAGAAGGGCACAGGGTGGTCTGACAGCTGTGTGTTTTGGTTCAGAACATCAGAAGGAAGAGCATACGCGTACCTTTTCTTTGTGTCCTTGTAGCGCTGAAATAAAGAGTGTCGAAGAATCATCAAGATTCACATCATCAGCAAGATAACACAAAGTGTGCAACATTATCATAATGGCAGAGCTTCTCATTTAAAGATGGCTATTAAGAGCTTCATACAGCTAACTTATTACATGTCAACATTTTGCATTGATCAAAATTCAAGATGCAAATTGTGTATAGCAAGTGTTTTCAGATTGGTGTTAAAACTATTAAAATGATGATGTAAAAGGTACATTTCATATATGTACATTTATACATCATTATTTAATATTCATATAAAATCAAATAATGTCTAGCATACACTTTGGCCTAGATACCTGAGGATGCTAATAACAGGTTTCTAGGCCAACATGTATGCTAGACAAAACTACCTTAAAGTTTTTTAATTGCTGCTGTGTTGAATAAGTGTATATTATTTACCTGCAGGAAATAAATGTCTTCAGCTCTCATCTCTTGTTCCATGGTCTTGATTGCATGTGAAAGGGATGCCATGTTGTTTGTCAGTGCCTCAGCAGTCTTCTTCACCAGCTCTCCTTTTCGTTTCTCCTCCTCCTTCAGTGAAGCTATATTGTCTGCCTCTTTGTTTCGTAAAAACTGGTAAAGTTCCTCAAACTCCTCCCTTATCCGTCTCTCTGTGAGCTCTGATTGGCTCTGGGAAGAGGAGGAATATGCCAGAATTAACATCAGGACCTGTCATTTGGTGAGAAAATAGGGCTGCAACATCTGTCACATCTTTTAAAAGTCTTCTAAAGACATTTTCATTCATTTCTATTTTTTTCTGAACTTTAGTGGTCATTGTTGAAATGCTTATGCTTTAAATCCTTTTACAATTTTTGTGATTTTATGTCTGTACTGCAGCCTGCCTTTGCTAATTCTGTTTCATGTTATTTATATTTTGGAAAGTGTATTGTATGCCATGTAAAGAAAGCTTTAGATAAGTTATTGTTATAATAATAATAATTAATAATAATAATAATAATAATAAACTTTATTTTCAGGTCCCTGTTTTTATTTTTGTTTATGCACCCCTGTAGCACTTTGAGATTGTTTTACAATGAAAAGTGCATTATGAATAAAATGTATTATTATTATTATTATTATGAGAATGTTGGTTTACTACTGACCTTGAGGCTCTTTCCCATTTGGTCACAGGTCTGTTTCACTCTCTGAAACACTCCCAGCTTCCCTTGAAAACAATCCAGGGCATCCCTGACTTCATTCTGAATATGCAGATGTACACAGACATATACCAGTCAGGTGGAATGCAAATGCAGTCCATATTACATTTTACAATCTTAGAACATTCAATAGCAAAGACGTTAGATGGATTTAATAGAAACAGGGAAAAAACGAAATCTTCATTCATACCCTTCGGAAATGATATACCCTGCCCTTTTTCACAAGTTTTAGCCAGTGTTTGCGTATGGCAGTATACAAAATGTATTTAAATATATTAACAATACAATGTACATCTGATCAGTACAATATCCGAAATCCCAGGGTTTGTGTTTGTGTTTGTGTGTGTGTGTGTGGGGGGCTTTTCGCCGGTCCCAGCCGTGGCACCCGATGGAAACTTGCGGTACTGCACCCGTTTAACGGATACCTCATTTACTCAAGTGGTGCCTTTACTTCGGCAGTTACCTGTATATCTACGCTAGTAAAAAGTATGTAAAGTTTTTTATTAATTGTATTTATTATATTGCAAGACACTACCATATACAAAGATTAGGCCTTTCAGTTCCTATTGAATCCAAAGTTCATTCGTAATGCGCGCAACTCTGCAGTGCCTTTGTCACAAAATGTGCCCATTTAATTTCCTTAATAAGTGCAGTAGGGCTCCTTTGGATATGGAAGATATTGCATGTTCTGAGGTAGTATATTGTTTTCAAACCTTATACTTCAGCGCTGCCTCCTGGATGGGGCGCAGTTTGTGGTTTTCGTGTTTTTCCGAAGTTTGACAGATGACGCAGATCGGCTCCTCATCGTTCAGACAGAAGAGCTTGAGTTTCTCACCGTGGAGACTGCAGCAGAGTGCCTCGGAGTCGATGGAAGCCCTCTGTCCCCTCTCCTGTACAAAGGCCTCGCACAGGTTCTTCAAAGCGAGATTGCTGGGCGGTTCGACTCCCATAGCCTCTCTCCGGCAGACCGGGCACTCCCGAGAGCCCTTCGTTTCCCAGCACCGTTTCAGACAAGCTCTGCAGTAGCTGTGGCTACAGTTGAGAACAACTGGATCCTGAAATACATCACAGCACACGGGACAGGATAGATTCTCCTCCATTTTTTCAGGCGTCCTGCAGCGTTGAGTTATTGGTTACTGGCTTCCACTACCCACCTACAATTTAGTTTCACTTTCACTTTTTCAGCTTTTAGAGCGACGTCTGCTTATGTGTCAAATGTAATCTATTTTGTCGCGTCACAGTGCCCCAATGGCATTTTACCAACCGCAACGTGGGTAGTATAAAACGAATAGCCTACAGTGTATACTGTATTTTATATCCCCCTCCGCATTCATAATCCCCCTCAAACCAGTTTGTTCCGTTCGGTTCCTCCTTCTTCCTGATTGTTTCCCCTCATTCCCGTGGCACATCACTATAAACACGCCCACGCCCTGAGCAGTAGCCTGTCACAAACAGGTATTCCAAGGGCAAATTCCATTCATTTAGTGGCTCCTTCACTCCCTGGGAGACAGAGTCCATTAGTTGTGGGCGTTAAGGCACAGGCTTACCAGGACAGGGGTCCTATGGCTACTCTTGAGTTTTTTAGTGCTCTGGAGTGGACTGAATTTTCTAAATTGGTTATGTCCTCCAAAACATCTACTTGCCAATTAGACCCAGTCCCAACAAAACTTGTTAAAGAACTTCTTCCTGTTATGGGGCAACCCATGCTATACATTATTAATCTGTCTCTTTCATCAGGCTATATGCCAAATTCTCAAAAAGTGGCAGTAATTAAGCCACTTTTAAATAAACCAAACCTTGACCCTGAAAATCTCAGGAACTACAGGCCAATTTCTAATCTTTCTTTTCTTTCAAAAATTCTATAAAAAGCTGTAGCTGACTGACTTCATTCCTGATATCAAATGACGTCTATGAAACTTTTCAGTCAGGATTTATTATTAAAGTTGTCAATGACTTACTGATATGAGCTGACCGTGGATGTGTCTCTATTCTTGTGGTTTTGGACTTAAGTGCTGCGTTTGACACAATAGACCACCAAACTCTTCTGAGCAGACTTGAAAAACTAGTTGGACTGCATGGACAGGCACTCTCCTGGTTTAAATCCTACCTATCAGATAGGTATCAATTTGTGCACTTAAATGATGAGCCCTCTGCTCTCATCAAGGTGGAATATGGTGTCCCTCAAAGTTCTGTTTTGGGGCCATTATTGTTCTCCCTTTACATGTTGCCACTTGGTGTGACGACCGTGATAAGGACCCAGACGCAGATCAGGGATATGGCAAAAGAGTAGTTTATTAGAAGGCAGGGGTCAAAACCAGGAATCAGAGAATCGGAGGTACAAAAACGCGAGGCAGAGAGAAGTCGAAAACAGGCAGTCAAAAGGTCGATAAACAGGAAGGCAGAAAGGCAAACAAACAAAATCACTAGGCAGGCTCGGAGTCGTAATAAGAAGGGTAGTCTCGGGAAATACAAATTACACTGGCTTCGGAAAGGTAGGCTCAGGGAAAAATGAATCAACGTACTGACAACGGGTAACAGAAAACACTGGACATATATACAGGCAGACACAATGGAAATCAGGTGAGACAATGAGGAGAGAGAGGATGGAACACAGGGAATAGATAATTAAATAACAAGGGGGAAACGCAAGACACGGACACTGAACCATACAAACATATAGACAATTAACGACCTGGGAGAACAGGCAGACACGTGCATAGTAAAAGGGGAGGTACGCAAAGAGAAACGTTGCGTGCGTATGAAGAGAGAATAGAAAGCTAATCAGGGATAGGATAATGGGAGAGAGAAATGAGCGATAGTAAGAAGCGTGAGATAATTAGTGATTGATTAGTAGTGGTTACCTGTAACTAAATCTAAATGACCAGGAATAACGTTAAAGTAGATTAGTTAGTTAGTACTGTACACATCTAACTAATATATACAAAGTGCGATCAAGAAAGTAGGAAAGAAGAAAACGAGAAAATAAGCGAAGGCGGAGGAAACCCGGAAATTCTAAACACCCGAAGTGCATGACAAGACAAGGAGTGGATCTAGAAATAAACGGAACAGGAACAATAACAGACGGGGGAGCAGAACGTGACAGAACAGTGAAAAATGCAAAGCTGAAAAAAGAATAATGAAACATGACTGATAATAAATAAACAAAGTACAAAAATGACAGAACAATAACTCAGAATATAACACTTGGTGATGTCATTCATAAACGTGGCGTACATTTTCACTGTTACGCAGATGACACACTATTATACCTATCAATGAAACCTGGCGAAGGACAATTTGAACAGTTGGAGGCCTGTTTTAAAGACATAAAAGACTGGATGTCAGATAATTTTCTATTGTTGAATACTGATAAAACAGAGATGTTGGTCTTGGGGCCCAAAAACCTCAGAAGAGGGTTATCTGATTTATCTCTGAATCTGGATGGTTGCTCTGTTGCTGCAAGTTTGGTGGTAAAAGACCTTGGTGTTACTATAGATCCCAGTCTCTCTTTGATAGTCACATCAAAAACATTTCCAGAGTAGCCTTTTTTCACTTGAGGAATATTGCCACAATTAGGGGCTTCCTGTCATTAATAGATGCAGAAAAATTGGTATATGCCTTTGTTACATCTAGATTAGATTATTGCAATGCATTACTGTCTGGCTGTTCCAATACCTCACTCAGGAGCCTACAACTCGTACAGAATGCTGCTGCAAGGATCCTGACTAGAACAAAGGAGTATGAGCACATTAGTCCTGTGTTAGCGTCACTTCACTGGCTTCCTATAAACTATCGTGTAGACTATAAGGTACTCCTCTTAATTTATAAGGTTTTGCATGGACAGGCACTCTCCTGGTTTAAATCCTACCTGTCAGATAGGTATCAATTTGTGCAGTTAAATGATGAGCCCTCTGCTCTCATCAAGGTGGAATATGGTGTCCCTCAAAGTTCTGTTTTGGGGCCATTATTGTTCTCCCTTTACATGTTGCCACTTGGTGATGTCATTCATAAACGTGGTGTACATTTTCACTGTTACGCAGATGACA
Source organism: Aldrovandia affinis (assembly GCA_029706075.1). Classification (NCBI taxonomy): domain Eukaryota; kingdom Metazoa; phylum Chordata; class Actinopteri; order Notacanthiformes; family Halosauridae; genus Aldrovandia; species Aldrovandia affinis. The sequence goes on from JAINUG010000187.1 coordinate 1,522,263, forward strand.
CACAATTATACCTATCAATGAAACCTGGCGAAGGACAATTTGAACAGTTGGAGGCCTGTTTTAAAGACATAAAAGACTGGATGTCAGATAATTTTCTATTGTTGAATACTGATAAAACAGAGATGTTGGTCTTGGGGCCCAAAAACCTCAGAAGAGGGTTATCTGATTTATCTCTGAATCTGGATGGTTGCTCTGTTGCTGCAAGTTTGGTGGTAAAAGACCTTGGTGTTACTATAGATCCCGGTCTCTCTTTGATAGTCACATCAAAAACATTTCCAGAGTAGCCTTTTTTCACTTGAGGAATATTGCCAAAATTAGGGACTTCCTGTCATTAATAGATGCAGAAAAATTGGTATATGCCTTTGTTACATCTAGATTAGATTATTGCAATGCATTACTGTCTGGCTGTTCCAATACCTCACTCAGGAGCCTACAACTCGTACAGAATGCTGCTGCAAGGATCCTGACTAGAACAAAGAAGTATGAGCACATTAGTCCTGTGTTAGCGTCACTTCACTGGCTTCCTATAAACTATCGTGTAGACTATAAGGTACTCCTCTTAATTTATAAGGTTTTGCATGGACTTGCACCCTCTTATGCTGGATTTGCTACCTCTTATTTGACTGATCTACATCATTCACAAGATGCAGGCAACTTGGTAGTCCCTAGAATATCAAAAAATACAGCAGGTGGCAGAGCTTTCTCCTATAGAGCTCCTTTACTGTGTAACAGTCTACCCGTCTCTGTGAAGGAGTCAGACACGGTCTCAATTTTCAAGTCTAGGTTAAAAACACATCTCTTTAGTCTCTCTTATAGTCATTAGGTACAGATGTGGAGGGGGCGTAGCAATAGATCCTTCTGGTGCAATGAGCTATCCTTACTGTCACCAATCATAAGTGATGATCCGCCCCTATCAGGACTGCTGATGATGTGGTGGGATGGTCTCTGAGTGCCCTCATGGCTGCGTGCTCCCTGTGCTACTCACCTAATTAGTTATGCTGCCCTAGATTACTTCTGCTGGTGGAAAAGTGTTATCACTGTACTCTTTCCCCTGATCCGGTGTGATATTTATCATAGTCATAATTGCACCTTTCCTCTTTTCTCCCTGGCTTCGTGGCACCTGCCCGGAGCTCACCTGCCCCAGAGTCAACCCCCCACCCCTGCCATGTGTTAGCCGGATGCCGCTGGCCCGGACCCTAGCTGCTGGTTCCATCCCCCGCCCTGCCCTGGTATCTGGAGGGATGAGGTCCACCCCAAACCCTACACTTAGGATACCGAAGAATGCCCTTCCGGTGGTCTGTTAAGCCTCATGAGCCTCAAGGACTATTTGTTTTTGTTTATCTCTGTATCCCACCATTTTCCAGGAGTTCACCTCGACCGCCTTTTAAGGGGTCAGGGAATAATTTTCCAGTTTCTCACATTGACTCCAATGGTTTTCTGTTTTTTTGATTCCCTCTGGAAAATGCCATTTGTGAAGCGCTGTGTGACAACCTGTTTGTAAATGGCACTATACAAAAATAAAGATTGATTGATTGATTGATGTTGCGCTGCGGTCGCAAGTTAGATTTTTGTGCTAGGTATGCAACAGCCTCTGCAACACCCTCTGCAACATCAACGCAACCTCTGCAACATGTCGCGTTGCAGTCGCTCGAGCATGTAGATGCCTTTATGATTCCTTTCAGGGACACGGATCCTTTGACTCAGTTCCCTAACAGGATTCGTTCACGGATTCGTTCATGTTCCTTCGCTGCTATCGTTCAGACTCCCGCGAATGAGAACGAGAGTGACTGGGTCCAACTCCGTCAGTAAATATTGTTTAACTGAGTCAATCATTCAATTTAAATTACGATTAATGTAACAACAGGATAAATAAAAACAATAAAAGCGTAATATAAACAACAATAATATTTAATTGGTAACATGGAACAAACAGGCTAAAAATAAAAGCCTTTCATGGTTACATTACATTTACATTTTAAGCATTTAGCAGACGCTCTTATCCAGAGCGACTTACAAGATGTGCATCAATACATGGTAGGAACAATCACAGTTAGCGCACGAGATCAGTGCAGGAATACAGCAATAGACATCATTGCAGGCATCTGTGTACCATACCTGTAACACCGGGAAGGAAAAGGTATTTTACAATGTTTACAAAATGTACAATTTTTTTATTTTTATTTTTATTTTTTAAATAAAGAGTATAGTGTTGAACAAGTAGACAGTGGTGAAGACAATTTAGCTAGATGGACAGAGATCAGGGGTAGTGGAGTCTGAAGAGGTGGGTTTTGAGTCTCTTGCGGAAGATTGGAAGTGATTCCGCAGTCCTGACCAATTGCGGGAGGTCGTTCCACCAACGAGGGACCAGGACAGAGAAGAGGCGAGACCGCGAGGAGCGGCTGCCAGGCGCCCGGAGGGATGGGGCAGTCAGTCTGCCAGCGGAGGTGGAGCAGAGAGGTCTGGACGGGGTGTAGGGCGTGATGAGTGACTGGAGGTATGGGGGAGCAGTACCTCTGGCCGCTTGAAAAGCAAGCACCAGTGACTTGAATCTGATGCGTGCTGCGATGGGGAGCCAGTGCAGAGAGGAGAGTAGAGGGTGACGTGGGTGAACCCGGCTGGTTGAACACCAGGCGAGCAGCAGCGTTCTGGACTAGTTGCAGTGGCTTGATGGCACAGGCCGGAAGGCCTGCCAGCAGGAGTTGCAGTAGTCAGACGTGAGATCACCAGGGCCTGGACCAGGAGTTGAGTGGCCTCTTGGGTGAGCGGTCGGATCCTCCGGATGTTGTGGAGGGAGAAAGCGGCAGGTCAGTGATCGCTGCAATATGGCTCGAGAAGCACAGCTGGTTGTCCAGGGTTACCCCAAGACTCCTGGCAGACTGGGACGGAGACACTATGGAGCCTTCCACGGTGATTGATGCATCAATCATCGGGAGCCCTTCGCTGGGAGGAAGAGCAGCTCTGTCTTCCCCAGGTTCAGCTTCAGGTGGTGGGTGGACATCCATGCGGAGATGTCAGCCAGGCATGCAGAGATCCGTGCGGGACCTGGGTATCAGATGGAGGGAAGGAGAGAAACAGTTGAGTGTCATCAGCATAACAGTGATAGGAAAAACCATGAGCAGAAATAACAGAACCAAGTGACTTGGTGTACAGAGAAAATAGGACAGGGCCTAGCACCGAGCCCTGCGGGACACCGGTAGAGAGGGTGCGGGGAGAGGAGAGGATCCTCTCCAGGCCACCTGGTAGGACCGGTCAGCCAGGTAGGACTCAAACCATGTCAACACAGATCCAGAGATTCCCATCTCGGCGAGAGATGAGAGCAGGATCCGGTGGTCACGGTGTCGAATGCCGCCGACAGGTCGAGAGAGAAGGAGGACGGAGCTAAGGGATCGGGACTTAGCGATGTGAAGAGCCTCTGTGACGCAAGGAGAGCAGTCTCTGTGGAGTGGCCTGCTCTGAACCCAGATTGGTTAGGATCAAGCAGGTCGTTCTGTGAGAGATGAGCAGACAGTTGATTATAGACAGCCCGCTCTAACGTTTTGGAGAGGAATGGGAGGAGAGAGACAGGTCGGTAGTTAGAGATGACAGCAGGATTCAGAGAGGGTTTTTGAGGAGGGGACAACCTGAGCGCATTTGAGGGAGGAGGGGACAGAGCCAGAGGAAAGAGAGGAGTTAATGACATTAGAGACAAAGGGGAGGATGTCCATAGCAATGGACTGGAAAGAGGGGGAAGGGATGGGATCAAGAGGGCAGGTGGTGGGACGGTGGGAGAGAACAAGTTGAAGGATGTCAGAGTCAGGGAGGGTGAGAAGGAGGACAGAGGAGTGGGAGGTTTAGGTAGCGGGATGGGAGAGGGAGAGGTTGGGGGAAGGAGTTGCGAATGACCTCAACCTTCTCGTGAAAAGAAGGATGAGAAGTCATCGGCGGTTATAGAGGAGGGTGGGGGAGGAGGAGGGGTGAGGGAGAGGAAAACGTAGCATAGAGTTTACGTGGGTTGGAAACAGAAGATTGAATTTTAGAAAGGAAAAATGCAGACTTAGCAGAGGAGAGGTTAGCGGAGAAGGAAGCCAGGAGTGTGTGGAAGTCAGACAGAGCTGCAGGGGATTTGGATTTTCTCCATTTCCTTTCTGCCGCACGCAGCTTCAGTCGGTTAGCCCGAATGGAATCGGTTAGCCAGGGGGCGGGGGGTTAATTTTGGTTAATTTCTCAGATCAGAAGAAACATCTCCAAATTTAAAAAAATCATAAACAAATTACTTGAAAGGACAACCTTTCTAAGTAGGCTACATATTAATAAGTGATCATTCACATGGACTAAAACGTCCATTAATAAATGTAGCCTATGTGCCACCTAGGTATTTATGTTGACTAACTTAAGGTGTGGCTTGCATTGTGTCGGTTTCCTGCATCATAGCCTACATTGTTCACCAAGCTATCTGCACCAATATTAAAACAATGCTAACCTCTAGAATTATCAACAAAGTTGTGATACATTCATATAGCCTAGCATATTATGTTTGAATGAAGGAATATAATGATGTGGTTTCATTTCTCAAGTTGAGACTAGACCAAGTTTGTGACTACCTTAAAAAATATTGTGACGTCTTCGTTGGGAAAAGGCGTCTTTTGTTCATGGTTGATTTATTTACTAATTGTGAGTAGGCTATAGGCTAAGCGTTTCTCAGATGTAACTGCTGGGCTAAGCAACTAGTGTAAACCAATTGCTTTTAATTTTATACTCAGTCTCAGGCAAGTTCGTCATAGCAATATTAAGACATTATGGGGAGGGAGAGATGTAGAGCTGCAGCAACTACGTAGGCTAGTCTCTCGTTCCGGATCCGGACCAGCCTCATGGAACAAGGAACAGGACGAGAGCAACAGCATGTCCAGTTCCAGTTCCTTCACGGATTCAGTCCTCAGTCAGTTCCAGTTCAGGAACTGGAGTTACTGTTGCTTTCGGTCACCCCGATGGGAGGGGCTCAGACAGCGCGCCCCGCTCAAGCGCTTCAGTGCTGTCGTTGGCTAATGGCTACTACAGACTAGAGCCCAATGGTGGAAATGCTTAAATAGGAGGAGTCGCTGCAGTTTCAATGAATGGCAACTTTAGATTAACCAAAGGAATGAATCTGACATGGAGGTAAATCAGTTCCTTTCGTTCACCAAAATGATTAGTTTAAAAGGAACAAATCGTTCACGAACGACACACCACTGGAGTCCATACGTTTTTGTCTATGTCACACAAGTGAGAGTTGTATATCATCCATTATCAAATCTTAGTCAAATAACAAAAAAACCCATCATGCATATTTAAACATCATAGCATATTTATTCAAAGATTTCATTATTAGTGCAGCCCCCATCGCACTTGCACAATGTGGTACAGCGGAGTCCAGCTCGGTGGCACTTACAGTTGCCTTTACAGGCAACCACACAGCCACAGTGGATGATCAGTGAGCATGCCTTGCTGACATCTTCCAGATCTGTCCAATATGGCACCCACACTTTGGTTCTGGCATTCCATTCCCAACCCCATTCACTGGGGTCTGGGATCTTGGGAGTTTTGGAGAGGGATTGCTTCCAGACAAAAGCTGCAGTGTAAAGGTCAACCTTTGTTGTGAGGAGGTGGTACTGTGAATCAGCTGTGTTCTCCTGAAGTTCCTGACTGATGAACTGAAAGAGCTGGTCTTTATTTTGACTATCTTTGAGGAACTTCTGCCATTGGGCTCCCTTTGGCAGAGGTATCTTGGCTGAGGCTCGTGTTCGGCACCCTGCAGTCCCACCCCGCTTGACATGAGTTTGGGATTTGAGACTTGCCTCTATATACTGTATGTGTCCCAGACCGCATCCACTCTTGTCGTGCTGTCCGTCATCAAGCTCTGCAAGTATGGCAGCAAGTGCATCTGTGTGTACTCCAAACACCCTGGCACGCTGGGTTTTGATGATGTGTATTACTGCTGCCATATCAAGAACAACCACAGAAGCCTCTTAGGCTGCTGGACAGTGCCCAGGATCAGGCATGCCTGGTAGACACCCAAGAATATTAGACTTAGTTCCTGACCGCAGCTTGCCTTGATCAGATAAGGATGGAGGTTCACGCTGATTCTCGTGCTTGAAGAATTCATCTATGTCTGAATCAGGACGTGCTTGTAGGGACAAAAAAAGCTTGGTGACGAGAGCTGTATTCGCCTTGGCAGACCCCAGCTTGTTAGCACCCTTCTTCAGATCCACAGGTGGCCTGTTGGTGAATGTGAACAAGTTGGCCCTTGGAATGACATCAGACAAGGGCTTGGTGGCTTTTTCTATTCTGTCCCTTACAAACTCCATGAACATGGCTTTGCCAATGTTTGGAGCTTCCCTGAGGCAGTTGGAGATCTCATGGTCCATGACCTCACCAGTGTCTAAGGTGATGAAATCTGGACCCATTTCTTTGAAGGGATTGACAACTTTATCATCCTTGACAAGATCACATAGAGCTTTGAGATGATTGAGGAACTTCTTCTGTTCAGCAGCTGAGGACTCTGGATGCTCCAAACTTTCCTTGTTGCTTGAGGCAGAGAAACAGGCACCCTCAAGCCTCATGGACTGATGGGTGGGTATCTGGTAGTGTTGCCATGTCTTTCAAAAAGACAGGCATCCAGCGGGCATAGTTTGTATGTCCAAAGGCGAATAACCATGGGCACAAATCCTCGCAAGCATTCAGGGTTAGCTGCCAATTGCCCACTCGCTGACCCTGGATGAAGCGGCAGTTGATCATCAGGTAGTCTCTCACTGTCATCCAGTAACAGACTGTTGGAGCATTACTGTTGAGTCGATTCTCCATGGTTTCATGAGGCCCATAGCCCTCTCGGCAGTACTCATCATATGCCTGTTCTTTGAGCACATGGAGCCAGGCAAGAGTAAGCTGGTATGCATACCGTGTACGTTTGACATGCTTGCCACCTAGGAGAGAGGCTGCAACACCAGTAATGAAGATATTTGCTAGGGAAAACATCCGGTCCCAGCCAGACCCGGCTAACAGCTTAACCCACACTCTTGGGACATGATCTCGACGTGAAGGAAGCCCATGAAGCACACCATCTTTGATTCACCAACCTCGTTGGGGTACTCCCACTGACATTTTTTCTGTTGGGCATAGAGAGGACAGTCACCCTCTATGACTGGAATCTGGCCAGGATTCACAAACTCTATTGCTTTCATGACCACAAGCATTGAGTGTTTCTGCATGGCCATGGATGAGGCCTTGTCATAAAAGACAGAGAACTCCAACTGTGGCCCTTGGCCTGACATCTTCTTTGCATTGGCCATGTGAGAAGAACCCAGAGTAGGTCACTGGTGTTTCTTGAAGCATTCCATCTTTTTCGATCAGGACCTTGTGGAGATGGTTCAGCCATGCTTCATCAGGCACCCCTGCTCGGCGATTTTCAGCGAAAGCTGGTCTGGCTGTTCCATTTTGAATTGATGAAAGGATGATATCTCCAGCATATTCAGCAATGTACGGCACAATGGCAAAGTCATCAGGAAGCTTGATAGTGGCGCCTTCGGGAGCATCAAGGGTGAGAGGTAGAGGGTCCACCCCCATGTTGTCATGAGTGAGATGGTTGGTCAGGGATAAGGCAGTGCCATGGAGCTCAATTCGACCAGACTCGTCGATATTATCAACTCCACCAGTAGTGAAGACTCCCCGCTTGACCTGAGAAATAGGCTTTTCATGACGCAAATATTCGACACCAAGGTTTCTTCCTCCGTTTACTGTATGCTCTTTCCCCTTGCTCCTGGTCGCTTCCTGGCTAAAAATGTAGTATAAATGACACTATACAACAATCTAGTACTAAAAGAAGCTGAGATATGACATTCGCTCTTTCCTGCGAGCGCCATATTGGAGTTTCTGCATACCGGCCACTAGGGGGCCACCCCAACTTGTATGCGGTGGTTTTTGAAAACCTTATGCCTATACCTAACACCATGCCAAAAATAAAAAACTTGTCACAAAGTGCACAATCTTTATGATTTTTGACATATTCCCTCCCAGCTATCAGTAAAACATCCAGCTTTATAAATGGATTGTGTGTAAAGAAATGTAATGTAACGTGAATAGCTCACAACATTGCACATGCACCCAGGGTTCCTCCATCTGCAGCCCAGAGTTGATTGCCTTCCACCGAATGCGCTTTCAAACAATGCGTGCACCGGCATGTTTTCAGGTATCATATGAAAGAAGGCCTTTTGTGGGTCCATGGCAAAATAATTTAAATTCATTCTGGTGTGAACAACGATGTATTGCTTATTTTTCACGAAATTGTAAATTGTAATGTGTTTTTTTTTTTAATGTATTTTGTAACTGGAAATGCTATTCACGTAAATGAATGAATGCATATCTCAGTCATTTGCAAACCATATGCGAAATATAAGTGTGTTGAGAGGTGCTCTTAAAAAATAATTTGAATGAACGCAGTCTTACAAATAACACATTTACAGGACAGTCGTTTGGCTGATGTCACATATGCCATCATGTGATTACCATCACATCACAAGACAAGTGTAGCATACACCAACAGGGAAGCGACGTCTTCAGCTGACATCTCTTGTTCTATGGTCTTGATTGCAATGTGAAATGGACGCCATGTTGTTTGTCAGTGCCTCATTCCTCTTCTTCACCAAATCTTTTTTTTCTGTTCCTCCTCTGCCCTCAAGCGACGCCGTTCTTGGCCACCACTTCCTCTCGTAGACTGTTGAAGCTCCTCAAGCTCCTCCCTCGTAAGCTGCTCCATGCATTCTGATTGGCTCGGAGGCATGAAGGCGATGTGCCAGACTTTAAAGCATAATCGGTTCTTTATGTCGTCTCGCAGTCGTCTCGCGGTCGTCTCGCAGTCATCTCGTGGTCGTCTTGCGTCCTCGTTTCCACCGTGTCGCCTTGACTGTCCTTGCTGTTTGGCCACAGGTCTGCCTGTTACCCTGAAAGGCTTTGAGCACCTATTGTGAGGGCTCCAGGGTGCGTCTGAGGCTATCCTGGGAACAAGCGAAAAGAAGCTGACGCTGCCAAAGCAATATCCCGCACAATGAGACATGCAGGCCAAGACTGAAACTTGAGACCAAAAGCATACCCCCCCCACACACACAATCATTTTATAGGGAGTATAGTCTATGCTGATGCCTGACAAGAATGCTCAAACGTCCAGGCAGCAACTGCTCACGAGAAATACTGCAGGTGGAGAACTTATCAATAAACTGATGACTGCCCTGCACGTTTTAAACTGAGTTTCTCCATCAACCAGCTTAGTAATTTAGACAGCTTGGATTGCTTTTTTCGTTTTGGTTTATTGTGTCCGATGTTACAAGCGTTATAGTACATCAGGATGCGTCTGAAATAAACTGGGGTGGACAGATCTCCAGGCTCAGGGTTGGAGATTATTTATCTGGGAAAAGTGCAAATCTCTTACTTGCAGAGTTACGTTGTGTTTGGTGCTTATTTGAAAGGGGGCCATTAATTAACATTTTGTGCGAAAGACTTCATTCAGGAATCCCTGAGGATGGTCATTGCACTGAGACCTTTCCCACCCCACTTTTTTTATTTTTGCACTACAGTACTCTATACCATATCCATTACTTTTGTAATCTCGGTTTAAGAGTTGGGGTGGGACTGCCTGTGAAGGAAAATTGTGTGCGGGTACTTTTCCTATTGATCTTTACTGAATCAATTCACCCCTGTCAAACACTATTACATTGCATTCATTTAGCAGATTCCCTTACCTAGAACAACTACAGGAGAACAGAATTTCACCCACACAAGTTTTATGAGCAACAGTTACAAAAAATAATACAATACAATTTGGCAGACGCTTTTATCCAAAGCGACTTACAGTAGTGAATGCATACATTGTTCGGGATATGTGGTCCCAGTGGGAATCAAACCCACAACCTAAGCGTTGTCAACACTGTGCTCTACCTACTGAGCCACACAGAACCACACAGATCTGGCTAACAACACTCCCAGCCCAGTGAGTGTACGAGCAACATCACTTACATCGTGCTGCTGTAAGATACCTATGTCAATTGTAGAACCGCCTCAAATTGTAAATACCTAGATACATTCGATACTGTAATATAACAAAGAAACACCTGAACAGATAAATTATCTACATTTAAAAAGTACTAGGGGGTGGGGCTTCAGGGGTGTAGGTGTATGTGGGTGCAGGATCCACCTTTTATTGTAAAGACTTCATTCATCCACTCTTTCTGGACAGCCTCATACCAGCATATGTCTACACAGATAAGCTCTCCTGAGGTCAGCTCAGCCCCTCGGTTCTGGTAAGACCATGGCTCACCACAGCTCCGGGGCACAGAAACAGGAAGTGAAGTGAGTCAGCAGCCAATCACGGCACAGGCTCAGCATAATTTCATCCAATCATACCATTACTGTAATAACAATGCTCTGTGGAAGATCTCTCTTACAACAATTTACTGGCAGCAGAGGTGGCAAGGTAGAAACCTTTTTTTTTGTTTCTTACTGTATTTTGAATCAACCAGTATAGTAATTTTTACAGTGCCAAATGAATTAATAATATACAACATTACTTTACTTAATGTATTTCACTTATACCGTCTACTATATTGATTTGTATAGTATCTATTACTTACTGTATCCAATATGCAAGACAGTACTGTACAGACAATTGTTTTGTGAAATGTGCTACATAAATACATTTTTATTTTATTTTTATTTATCATCTCCAACTCATCATTCTGGGGAGGGGGGGCTAGATGAGGTTTGGGGTATTACACAAACTCTTGCACGAACTATGATTGTTCCTACCATGTATTTATGCACATCTTGTAAGTCGCTCTGGATAAGAGCATCTGCTAAATGCTTAAAATGTCAATGTAAATGTAATGGTATTACAGAAGTCTTGGGGCAACTGTTGGACAGAGGGGAATTCAAATGCACGGCTGATTGCGGTTGAAATTTGCCTAAATGACTATTTCATTGATTGACTTGATTGCCACATACTGTATGTCGTGAATCCAACCAATGACCAAGGGACCACACCCAACTGTAATAACTTTTTAAGGTGTAGAACTTGATGTTGGGTCACAGACGTTGGTCACAGCCTGAGTCTTTATTCACGCAATATGAAAAAATATGAATATTTATGGGGATCTACGACCAGGGTGGCCCCTCACAGAACAAAATGTTTCAGAATGGGAGGTGTGAATGGGAATGGGAAAATGAGACACGTCGAGTTCCCAACATTAATTCCGTCATCTGTCTGCAGCAGGAGCACCCCTTAGAGGGCCTCTTTTATTTAGGCAACTCAAAATGGCGGCTACAAAGAAAAAATGCAGACAATATGCATTGGATTATTTTCAATTCCGCTTTATTCTGTCTCCATTCAACCCACAGCTACTACAGCTTTAGTGTGTGAGCAGTTTCAGAGAAATGAAAGCGCAGTGGCGGGACGGCGGCCGGCTCGCTGATTCGTGCTGCTGCCACCTTTCCACGCCTGGGCTAACAGCTCTGATGTGGGGTGAGATAAACGTCACACTCACGCTCCTTCTTTTTTTAATAACGCTACCTTTCGCTCTCCCCACTACCTTTCGCTCTCCCCAGTCCGAGCAGGGTAATGGTAGTTTAATGGGCCAAAAAATGCATGCAGACCGCTTTTTATTTTAAAGTCGTATTTAAGAAAGGTTGCGTATTGACAGCGGTACCCCCTTTTATGGTCTGGTGAGCGACTGTCTGACCTTTTCGTTGGCTAATATACAGAGGAGCGCGTGTCGTCGCAGCTTATGATCCATGACCGATAAGTGACTGTAACCACATTTCGGATGCAAGTCACTTCGGCTGGTGAAAATATTTTTGACGCCTCGTTTTGTCTGTTTATTTTTCATGGACATAGCAAAAAAAAAAATATTTTTTACAATGTTAAAAAAAGCTAAACAAACCAAAGCATCGGATGCATTGCATTCAGCATTTATGGCCAAAGGCTAATTTCCAGCATGTGTCCCCAAAAAATTACAGAAAAATCTAAATATGTATCAAGAGATATAAACAAACACAATACACAAACACATTAGAAAAAGTAGATCCATTTTGCTCAGAAATTTTCAAATTAATTCAACAAAACACAAGCAGTTATACATACCATTATGAGAGCAAACATAGATATTAAAGCTTATTAGTAGATTATTGCTGCATTCATTATTATTATTATTTGTCTGACCCAAACCCCTAATCTGCCCCCCACCCCACCTCTCATTTTCCGTCCCCTTCCCTGGCATATGAGACATGCGTCCTTTAACCGAATACACTTTACCAGATCAATTTGATCTCTTACTGGCATCCAGCAGTCCCAGTAGTCCCAGCAGTCATCGCTTGTTCCAGGATCTCTCCTCACCACCTCTTAAAGTCCCGTATTCATATTTCTGCCCGTGTCCTCGATAGACAGCACCTCCAGTGCATGACACACTCTCAGTGACATCACTACTATCGTATCAGATAGCCACTGTCACTGGAACACTTGATATGATAACATCACAATTCAGCAGTGATGTCATCAAAATGGGTTTACAATGGGCTGTGTCTCAAATTACATTCTGTGTCCTGCGTTCTCGTGGACTTGTAAGAATGCACTTCCAAGTTCACACAAAAGAATGCTCTACTGAGAGTGCAAGAAAACAGAGCGCTTAAAATCTGTTACATTTGAAACGTACTTGCAATTTGACTCTTCTGACCGAGAAATACATCCGGCGCAGGTTACATTGAAGCAACCCCATTTTCCAGTTTTTCCAGTTTTTAAGTAGTTCAAGTCCAGTGAATAACCTTAAATGGTACAAAGGTAAGCGGTAAATTGCCAGAAGTTAAAATAAAATGTTTACCAAAAACTGAAAAATAATGTATTTTTTTGGCAGTGAGTAGTTTCCTACACCATCAAAAGGCACTTGGAAACAAGGAAACTCTGACAGGAAGAGGTCTGGCAGACACAAACCCACAACAAAATCAGAAGACAAGTTTCTGAGAGTCAAAAGCTTGCATGATACATTATTTTTCAGTTTTTGGTAACCTAAACTTTTTTTTTTTTTTACCTCGCAGTTTACCGCTTACCTTTGTACCATTTCAGGTTATTCACTGGACTTGAAACTAAAAACTGGAAAAATGGGGGTGTTCTTCCTTGCCTCACAGCAAGAAGGTCTCGGGTTCGAATCCAGGCCGGGGGCCTTTCTGTGTGGAGTTTGCATGTTCTCCCGTGTCCGCGTGGGTTTCCTCCGGGTACTCTGGTTTCCTCCCACAGTCCAAAGACATGCACGTTAGCCTAATTGGAGAGTCTAAATTCCCCGTAGGTATGAGTGTGTGAGTGAATGGTGTGTGTGCCCTGCGATGGATTGGCGACCTGTCCAGGGTGTATTCCTGCCTCTCAACCCTATGCATGCTGGGATAGGCTCCAGCCCCCCGCGACCCTGACCAGGAATAAGCGGCTTAGACAATGAGATGAGAGATGAGATGAGATGCGATTACACATGGTTTTCGTGGAAAACGATAAGCCCTCTCCAGTCAGTAACACATCTTTGTAGTTTTTTGCCGTTGCTGCGTTTTATTTATTGCTGACTCAGTTAGCTAACGCTACGTTTTCAAGTGCTTTGTTGATGTTACAGTAAAGTTTTTAATTTTAAATTGGGATAAAATAGTTTACAAGTTGCAAAGTAGCTTCGTTCATATTACTTGAGTAGCCAACATAGCAATAATACGTAATTTGTTCCAAAGATTACTCTGTACATTACCTTTTGTTGTTAATGACTCTGTTGCCCAATGTCAACAATAAAGTCAATTATATTTACAACAACATGTACTGGGTTTTATTTATTTGTGGTAAGTCAGCTTCTTGCTCGTGACACTATTGTTGACTTCAGTCAATTGTCATTGCCAGAATGTCCTGATTGGTCCCAAATCAACCAAATCATATGTACATCTCCATCAGTAACTTTAAAATGTAAATGTAAATAGCAGATAGCTGCCGCTAGCTGGATAGATAGTCATTTAGGTAGATAGCTGCCGCTAGCCTGATAGATAGTAATTTAGTCAATGTTACATCTGATACATAGCTATGTTGCTCTAGTAATATTAGCATTTAAGCTAGCTGGCTATGTTAGAAAAGTTACAACTGAGCTACAGTTAGTTAGCTAGCAGGCTAGTTAGTTAATTTGTGACAAAAAATAATGTTACATCGCTAGCTAGCTACGTTAATATTTTTTAAAGTTGTGCATAGCTAAATACAGTGGGGAAAATAAGTATTTCACCCCCTGCTGATTTTGTGAGTTTGCCCCCTTACAAAGAAAGGAACGGAACGGTCGGTCTATACATTTCATGGTAGGTTCATCTTAACAATGAGAGACAGAATATTTAAAAGAAATCCCAGAAAATCACATTATATGAATTTTAAACATTTATTTGTGTTTTATTGAGGAAAATAAGTATTTCACCCCCTAGCAAGAATTCTGGCTCCCACAGACCGGTTATGTGACCAGGAGGCACACAGATTAGTCCTCTTACTTAATTAGTACTCCTAATTAAGTACTCGTTACCTGTATAAAAGACAACTGTCCACAGAATCAATCAATGAATCAGATTCCAACCTCTCCACAATGGGCAAGACCAAAGAATTGTCTAAGGACATCAGGGACAAAATTGTAGACCTGCACAAGACTGGAATGGGCTACAAGACCATTGGCAAGCAGCTTGGTGAGAAGGAGTCAACTGTTGGTGCGATAATTAGAAAATGGAAGAAACACCAATTGACCATCAATCTCCCTCGGTCTGGGGCTCCACGCAAGATCACGGCTGGAGCTTGTTGATGATCTCAAGGCAGCAGGGACCACAGTCACCAAGATGACCATTGGTAACACACTACGCTGTAATGGATTGAAATCCTGTAGTCGCCGCAAGGTCCCCCTGCTCAAGAAGGCACATGTACAGGCCCATCTGAAGTTTGCCAATGAGCACCTGGATGATTCAGAGGAGGCTTGGGAGAAAGTGCTGTGGTCAGATGTAAGGGGGCAAACTCACAAAATCAGCAGGGGGTGAAATACTTATTTTCCCCACTGTATCTAATCGTGAATAATGTCAACTAACTACATGAAAGTATAAAAATACAGAAATAAAATGTACTCACACTTGTATGTGAATTTGAAGTCCTCTCACCTTGTCCTGTCACCTTCCATTTTCTTGCTGAATAAAAAAAAAACCATTCTTTGCCTTCAGCACTTAAAACGCAATGACTACTGGGAAGGGTAAGTATATAAAAGTGTGCATAGATGCAGCCTACGAGTTTCAGTCCTCCAAAGTACACTAAGGGAACTTCTGGTCAATTATTTGTATACTTACCAAGTTGCATTCTTCAGTTTGGGACAGACTTGATCACATGACCGTTTATTTCCATTCTTGATATACGCACTAGATAGAACACAAGTATGCAGAGACACAACCATTGAGTCCAGAGGACAAAAAACTGTTAATAAATAGCAGTTGTTTATATTGCAGTCAATTAGCAGATGCTCTTATCCAGAGCAACTTACACCACAAGAGAACATACAGTGGGGAAAATAAGTATTTCACCCCCTGCTGATTTTGTGAGTTTGCCCCCTTACAAAGAAAGGAACGGTCTATAATTTTCATGGTAGGTTCATCTTAACAGTGAGAGACAGAATATTACATTACATTATATGCATTTTAAACATTTATTTGTGTTTTATTGAGGAAAATAAATATTTCACCCCCTAGCAAAACATGACTTAGTACTTGGTGGAGAAACCTTTGTTGGCAAGCACAGCGGTCAGACGTTTCTTGTAGTTGGTCACCAAGTTTGCGCAGATCCCAGGAGGGATTTTGGCCCACTCCTCTTTGCAGATCCTCCCAAATCCTTAGAAATCCATTTTCAGTGTCCTGGCTGAGGGAAGGAGGTTCTCACCCAAGATTTCCCGGTACATGGCCCCATTCATCCTCCCCTCGATCCGGTGAAGTCGTCCTGTGCCCTTAGCAGAGAAACAGCCCCAAAGCATAATGTTTCCACCGCCATGCTTGACGGTGGGGATGGTGTTCTTGGGGTCCAAGGCAGCTTTTTTCTTCCTCCAAACACAGCGAGTCGAGTTGATGCCAAAGAACTCGATTTTAGTCTCATCTGACCACAGCACTTTCTCCCAAGCCTCCTCTGAATCATCCAGGTGCTCATTGGCAAACTTCAGACGGGCCTGTACATGTGCCTTCTTGAGCAGGGGGACCTTGCGGGCACTACAGGATTTCAATCCATTACGGCGTAGTGTGTTACCAATGGTCATCTTGGTGACTGTGGTCCCAGCTGCCTTGAGATCATCAACAAGCTCCAGCCGTGTAGTTCTGGGTTGTTCCCTCACCTTTCTCATGATCAGGTTCACTCTACGAGGTGAGATCTTGCGTGGAGCCCCAGACCAAGGGAGATTGATAGTCAATTGGTGTTTCTTCCATTTTCTAATTATCGCACCAACAGTTGACTCCTTCTCACCAAGCTGCTTGCCAATGGTCTTGTAGCCCATTCCAGTCTTGTGCAGGTCTACAATTTTGTCCCTGATGTCCTTAGACAATTCTTTGGTCTTGTCCATTGTGGAGAGGTTGGAATCTGATTCATTGATTGATTCTGTGGACAGTTGTCTTTTATACAGGTAACGAGTACTTAATTAGGAGTACTAATTAAGTAAGAGGACTAATCTGTGTGCCTCCTGGTCACATAACCGGTCTGTGGGAGCCAGAATTCTTGCTGTTTTGCTAGGGGTGAAATACTTATTTTCCTCAATAAAACACAAATAAATGTTTAAAATTCATATAATGTGATTTTCTGGGATTTTTTAAAAATATTCTGTCTCTCACTGTTAAGATGAACCTACCATGAAATTTATAGACCGACCGTTCCGTTCCTTTCTTTGTAAGGGGGCAAACTCACAAAATCAGCAGGGGGTGAAATACTTATTTTCCCCACTGTAAGTACATCCACATGAGTTTTATGAGTGACACAGAACTGGCTAACAACACTCCCAGACCCAGTGAGTGTACGAGCAACATCACTAAAGCACTACTGCAAGTTATCTATGTCAATTCTAGAACCATGCCTGAAACTGAAAATACCTAGATACATCCGATACCATAATAAAGAAACTCCTGATAGATTAAAATACGTTACCTGAATTTAAAATTCCATTTAAAATTGAATATCGCAAGTGCTAGGGGATGTGGTTTGGGGCAGTCCAAGATACAGCCTGAAGAGATGTTTCAGTCTCCTTAGGAAAATCAAAAAAATGTCATACACATGACCTCTAGTCCCTCAGCCATGTGCAACACTGTTATAAGCGTGGTATAGCACCTATGTGTGGGTGGGTGGCTGGGCGAGTGGGGGAGGGGGGGTTCAATCTTAATGAATAGAGATCCAACCTTCTCTGTAAGTTGCCTATTTCAAGAAAAAGCAATGGCTGTAAACGTAAGCTTTCCCACTCATCAATTAAGTGCCTTCAGATGTGCTTTATAGGGAACGAAGTGACTAAAGCAGACTAAATCAAGAGCTGAAATCCCCCTGAATGCACGATCCAGATAAACTTCCTTTTCCTTCAAAAACAAACGGCTTCCTTTTGCAAACCAGCAACCTTTACTCCACAAAAGAACTGAGGTTTATTTTTATTTTTCTTCTTCTTCTTCTTCTCGTGTTTGACCTGGGGTAGTAAAAAAAACGAGTTTTCTTGTTCCTTATATATATTTTTCCAACAAAATGTCCTGATTTGCCCAAACAATCAAATTGATTAATCAGCGACAAAGGGTATTCTGCCTCTCCATCCTCCAGGCATGTAAACCCATTGCATCCTGGGAAATCACAGGCTGCGTCCGGGTGGTCTTACCTTAGGAGCAGGGAACGGCCGTCCAACGTCAGTCTGCATTTAATCGACGATAGACACAGCTCTGGTGGAGCATTTTTTTAAACAAATTCTTTTGCTTAATCAGCCCTTCTATTCATTTAAACAGATGTGGTAATTGCTCCAGCTCTGCTATTGATTTCCCACAGAACTGAGAGGGAGAGGGAGATGGGTATTAAAACGGTTTTAACGCCAGTGCGCCCAGAGAAGCCCCACTCAGCGCGGTGCACTATCTGTGTGGTGATGCACGCTTAAGATAATGAATTGCTCTGGGAACACGAAGAGGACTTTACTGCAAATTGGCGTGACTGCCTTCTCTTTGGCTTTCCTTCCTGAGATGGATCCATTTTCCCCCTGGCATAATTAACTACCTCTCAAGTCCGAAAAGAAACAAACAGTCAATTTGAGAAGAAGAAGAAGAAAAAAAAGCTGTCGCTTTGGAATTAGAATTCTCCACCAGAGTTGGATAAATGGAAAAATGCAGCAACAGGAAATAATTATAAAATGTGCTATCGAGGAGCTTCTTTTTCATGTGAATTTGTGCAGCTGCCCAATGGAAACAAGCATTGTTTAAAGGTGATGGAATTTTTTTAACAACTGGACTAAATTTGCATAACGGCAAATTTACAAGACAGCGCACAATTTTCCTGTTTCCGGCTTGCATCGAAAAATCGAATATTCTCACATACAAATTAGGTCTTGATCAAATCGCATGATAACACATTTTCCAGTATGGCGAACCATGTGTGGGCAGTTCCAACCTCTCTCCTGAGCCATTTCAACCTCAACCTGCCATTTAAATCGGACTTTTCTACTAAATGGCACCTACTAGAAATGGACAGTGATTGGCAGAAAGATACAGGCACAGCCATGCTCCAGTTGACTGGTTTATTAAATAAACAGCCACCACCATGTTCCTGCACACTTTGGACACTGTCCCGCATTGCCTTATATGTGCAACTGTGTACATTACAACAGGCAACATTATAGCATGGTTAAAATGGTGCCATCTACTGGCCACACTCCTACCTTACAGGACCAAACGACTGCCATCTGCGACCAATTAACCACAAATCAACAGGGAATAAAAGGGACCAGGTTTCCCCTCATGAAGGAGAGAGAGAAAGAGAGAGAGAAGAGAGAGAAGAGAGAGAGAAGAGGAGAAGAGGAGAAGAGGAGAAAATTGGTGGAAGTTTTGCAGTGTGGAAAAGAAGCCGGTGAAGTCTTTTGAACAGCCAGGATTTGGGGAAAGTTCAGGGTAACGGATTAGCTCTTCAGAGCGGAAGACACTTTGGTTTAATTTGACTGTTTATTTAAATGTGAAAAAGCCGTTTGAGTTGGCCTTCCCCATTTTTTGTGTTTTTGAGCACATTGAGCGCATTTCTCCTTTAATTAAATCTATTTTTGGGACATTTGACTATTGATCTGTTTCTTGATCTGTTTTCCACGTAACAGCCACATTCATACCCATTAGGGTGTTACATTACATTGAGCCTTAGAATATCCCCATTACATTTAGACATTTAGCTAACGTTGACATTTTCTATTATACAAATCAATTTATACAGCTGGGTATTTACTGAAGCAATTCAACTGATGTGCCTTTTGCTCAAGGGCACCCTTGCACTGCCCTGCCTGGGAATTGAACCTGCAACCTCTGAGTTACAAGCCCGGTTCCCTAACCATTACACCACACTGCCGCAAAAGAAAGCACAAACAAACTACACTGACACTCATGTAGATATATCCTGCACTCCAGACCAGGGGGACATGTACTTGCATCCATACTCTGCTCTGTTGCATGTATTCATTGGTGGGTAATCTGAATTAGCCCTTGGGTGTAAAGCATTTTATGATTCTCAGATTAATGGCACGATATAACTGGTAACAACACGTGACCAGACGGTCTGTGCCTTCGGGGCCAACAGCTTGTTCTTAATGCTAGGGCACCACAGAATGGCACAGTCTGGACAGCTGGTTGTTTTTGATCTTTTATATTTTAGTTGGCCTTTAACATAACCATCTGGAAAACTGGGAAATGACTAGAGCAATGACCCCTTAGAGCTTACACCCCCACCCCCCTCCTCCGCCTCCAAGCAAAGAAAATGGGTCAGAAAAGTTTAACCCATTTCCGCCGAACTGCGGGATTTTCCGTAGACCGCGCAAACCCTTCATTCACCGATATACGGGATATTCCGCAGACCGCGCAAACGCAGTCGCCATACTATGGGAAATCCCGTATGTGTAAAGGGTTGGTGGTGGTAGGCGCCACTCGCAGAACCCTAGGGGATCAAAAAGTTAGACTGAACCAGTCTAACCACTAGCTCTGCAAAACAGAGAAATAGGGAAGATAATAATTAGGGATGAACGCAAGATCACACCCACCGGGTGGTAACTCCAAGTGTCTGAAAACGAAAAGGCTATGATAGCCAAACGAACCAGATTGTAACCAGAACCAGTCCAACCGAACTGAACAAAAGCAACCTGAATCAAAGCACCGACTAGCGGGCAAGGTTCTTTATAAAAGTTACAACTAAATAAGTTCGTAAAATAACGACACGAGTATCCCAAAACAATAAAGGCTAGGAGAGCCGAGAGAACATGATTGAAACCCAGAAACAGCCCAACAGGCTGAACAACCAGAACCCGAACGAAAAGCGCTTAATAGCGAGCAGGGTTTTTTTATATTGGGTACAATAAACATGTTACACAGTTTGCATAATACCTAAAAGTTCCGAGCGTCCGAAAACGCGAAAAGCCAGGAGAGCCACAGAACCACATTGCAACCCGAAACAGTCGAAGTGACTGAACAAACGAAACCCAACAGAAAGCCCATAACAAATGAGCAAGGTTTCTAATAAGGGTACAATTTAAATAAGTATTATGTAAATACCCGAACCAATAATACTGAACATCCCAAAATGTGAAAGGCTAGGGAAGCCAACAGAACCAGGTTATCACCTGAAAACAGTCTAGACGACTGAACCCACGAAAACAAAATGAAAACGCTTAATAGCGAGCAAAGGGTTTTTTAGTAAGACACAAGTAAATAAATTATTATGACTGGACATAACCAAAAGTACTGAGCGTCCGGAAACGCGGAAGAGCTAGGAGAGCCCACAAGATCACATGGTAAAACCTGACCCACTAGTTCTGAACGTCCGAAAACTCGAAACGGTTAGGGGGGACCGGCAGAACAGCAGGACGACTGGACCCACATCCGACATCCTCGTCAGACAGCAGGGCCCACAAGTTGACCCACATCTGGCATCCGCAAAAACTGTAAAGCCACCAAAACAACATTGAAACCCGAAGACAGCCTCAGCGACCAGGAGGGTACAATTTACACACGAGAGAAGTACAATAGTGGGTACAATTAAATGGTGGCGAAAAGGTCTAAGCGTATGGAAACGCAAGAGCCTAAGAGACAGTTAGGGGGGGATGACAGACAGCAGGGCACAACAAGACCCACATCTGACGTCCGCCAAAACACGAAACGGATTAAGGGGGACCGACAGAACCACAGGGTAACACCTATACCAGGAGATCTGCTGAACAAAATGAAACCCAGAATAAAAGCGCATTATAGCGAACAAGGAATCATTTGTAGATGACAAAAGAATAATTTATAATGACCAGACATAACCAACAGATCGGTGTATCCGAAAAACGTGAAAGGCTATGAGAGCCGACAGAACACGTTTGTCACCCGAAAACAGTCGAACCGAATGTTAAGACTTGACCCATAAGTTCTGAGCGTATGAAAACGCAGGGGGGGCTAGAAGAGCCGCGAGAACAATATGGAAACCCAAAACAGACGAACTGGCTGAACAAAATGAAACCAAACAAAAAGCGCTTAATAGCGAACAAGGTTTCTATTTGTAAGTGACAAAGAAATAATTTATAATGACCTGACATAACCCACAGTTCTGTGCGTCCGAAAACGTGAAAGACTAAGAGAGCCGACAGAACAAGTTTGTCACCCGAAAACAGTCTCAGCGACCCAACAAAAGAAACTAAACCAATCGCTCCTACACACGAGCGAAGTTTCAAATGCGGGTACAATTTACACACGAGAGAAGTTTTCAAATGTGGGTACAATTAAATGGGGAATGAACCGACCTTAACCCAAAACTCTTAATGTCCAAAACGAGAAAGGCAGATAGCCAAAAGAACCAGTAGTAACCCACGAACCAGTCGAACCGGCTGGATAAAACGAAACCAAAAGAAAAGCGCATTTTAGCGAACAAGGTTTCTAAAAGCAGGAAACTAAATAAGTTCTTCGTTAGGACCAGAGTACTCCCCAAAAACGTAAACGGCTAGAAGAGCCAAAAGAACAAGTTAGCAACCCAAAACAGTCGAACAGACTGACGAACGGAAACCAACCGAAAACCCCCATTTAGAGAGAAAGGTTTCCTTAAAAGGTACAACTAACTAAGTTCTTGCGTTTTTGAAAGGGATTGAAATGGAGATAGTCGTTTCTAAAGAAAAGTCTTGTGTAGTCTTTGAGAACGTCTTGAAAAAGACATTCTTACCTTACCGGCTAAAAATCGTAAAGAAGGCTTACGATTTCGCCCCGAATGAAGTTGGGTGCGAGTAATTATAGGGAAGAGATAATTGGTCATTCAAGCCAGCTGAGCGCGTTAAGGAAAAAGGCGCACACCGCCATCTGGTGGTGAATCTGGGGAACAACCGTGACAGTATGAGAAATTCTATGAAATTGAAATGCGTGTTGAGGTGCAACGTCCAAATGTTATATCATTATATAACAAACACATGGGCGTTGTAGACTTCGCTGACAAAAGAAAATTCCTGTTACAAGAGACAAAAGAAGTCACTAAAGTGGTACTATAAAACAATTTTGTACATGGTTGACATCGCTATCCTAAATGCTTGCATTGTTTACAATAAAGCTTATAATACAAAGATGAAATTGCGCGACTTCAGAGTGTCTCTATCAACGAACTTGATAGGTATAAGCCACGGGAAAGCAATAGGAACTCAACAAGATCCCAACAGACACAACAAACAAAAGGCACGCAAAAAATGTAAACTAATAACAAAATGAAGAATGAGATGAACTTGTGACATTACAGAGAATGATATGAACTCAATTTATGGAAATATAACACATTTCAAAATGGTTACATGTAAATTAAGATGTGACAAATAAATGTAAGATTATAAGAATGTATCTGTACATACAGTACCAGTCAAAAGTTTGGACACACCTTCCATCTGGATTACAGCCAATTGGGCATTCATTCTTCAGCAAGATAACGACCCGAAACACACCTTCAAGTTGTGCAAGAACTATCTGGTGAAGGAGGAACGTGAACAACAACTCAAACTAAAGACCTGGCCTGCCCAGTTTCCAGACCTCAATCCCATAGAACTTGTATGAGATGAACTGGAAAGGAAGAGTCAAAGCAAAGCAACCCACAAGTTTCTCTGGGAATTGCTGCAGGATAGCTGGGAAAACATGTCGGGTGATTTCCTGCTAAAACTTATTAACCGAATGGCCCCTGTTTGTGAGGCTATTCTCACGCCAAAGGGTGACTATTTTGAGGAATCCAAGATTCAATTTTCAATTCAATTTTCTTGAACATTGCTTTGATGTTCCTTTTGTTTATTGTTACATGCGTTTTTTGTAATTTTCAAGTATTTACAGAAACGTATACGATGTAAAACATTGTCAATTATGAGATAAACCTAGTTTCCAGCAGTTGTCCAAACTTTTGACTGGTACTGTAATTTACACACATATTTTGTATATAATAACACTAATTTGTTCAAACGTTTAATTGATATGACATACCATATATCTCCACAAATTATGTATTATTATAAATTATGTACAAATACATATTTTCACATTTTTATCATTTGTATATGTTTTTCTATTGCAACTTTTTTTGTGATTGGGCATAACACACCAGTCTAAACATCATGTTTCTCTTTCCATTTCCAAGAGGGAAGTGTTAGACTGAATGCTGTCTGAGTGTGAATAAGTGCATTATGTGGCTAGGCACACACCGTGTTTATACAGAATAATTCATTAGGTGGATATGGGTTAAAGAATAAAACAGGTCATATATTTGGAGAGCACAATATGGGATTATTAGTGAGGGCAGAGTGAGGGAATATGGGCTTTTCCCCCTTATCACACAGGAATATAGACTTTTCCGACCTTGCTTTGCTGATGTATGGATCAGTGAGTATCTGAATGAATCAGCATTCTTCATTTCAGGAGAACACAACACAAATAAAATGAAAGGCATAAACATGTTTCAGAAGTTTCAGAACTGGAGGGGGGGCTTCTTCAATCCCCAAGACCCCCAAACCCAAAGTAGTAGTTCAAGAGTTCAAGTCTTGTTTTCCCTGTAACTATATGACATAGAAATGAAACATTAAATGAGTTGGTGATAATTAACATTGTATTGTTTTGTATGAGTGTTTTTAAGCAAATGCGTAATACTGGGCAGAATGAAGCGAGAGGGTGTGGGTGAGGAGGGCCATGTCCTCTGTGGACCGTGTTCAGTATCCATCACAGCCATCAACGCTCATGCAGTACCTGTCCTTTTGACAAGGGGGCTGAATAGCCAGAAGACGGGGTCAAAGACAGATGGACCCCGAGATTCATTTTGTCACGCATACGGGTAGCACCAGGCGTGAAGTCTGCCCGGCCGAGTCGTGTCCAGCTGGATCGACCTTGTGGGCATTTGGCCCTCCCTCTCCAACGGAATTCAAAGCATTGGATCAGGAAACAATTTCTCACTGTCTTTACTCAATACCCCCCTCTCTCTCTCTCTCTCTCTCCTTAAGACTGTTCTCTGCCTCCCCCTTTTACTTTTTTCTTTTAACCTTCTCCTCTCCTTCTCTCACTCTCTCTCTCTCTCTCTCTCACTCTCCCTCTCTCATTCTTTTCTGTTTCCCCTCTCCTTCTCTTCCTCTCTCTTTACTTCTCTCTTTGTTCTCCTCTGTCCTCTTTGTGCTTCCTCTTTCTCTCTCTATCCTTATCTTTCTCTACTCTCTCTCCATCTTTCTCTGTTGACACTTGAATATGCCTGAATGAGAATTTGGAGGTGTATAAGCATAGGTGGGTGGGAAGCTCAGCGTTAATTAAAGAAAGTATTCTTTGTTTTGACATGCATGTTATACATGTTGTTAGGTTCCGGCTGAAAACCAGAATGAGTAAAGATGCAGTAATAAAGTTTACTCCTTCAGTGGAGATGAACATGCACACTGTTTCTTTTTTTTTTTTTTTGGGGGGTCAGTTGAAAGGGACAGGAAAACCGTCTAATAAGTCCAATAATTGAGATATCAACCTTCTTTGATGAATCAATTTTCTTGGCAATTTGTTCCTGGTTGACTGTCAGTCATCTCTGACAGTGCTGCTATGAATGCAGCATGCTATTCTATAAGTCTTGCTCTGTGGAAAACATTATAACCATGCCATTTGTATAGGTAACTGTCAAAATAAAGGCAGCACGGGTAAATGAGGCATCTTTTGAACGAGTTCTGTACATCAAACCAGTGCAGGTTGAGTATCCCACCCGCCAGGTTACCAATGTGTTGCCTTAATTTTGGCAATTGCCTGTATATATCAGAAACATAATTTCAGTATCACATTAGGGGTTTCAGTATTGTTGCCAAGAATACATTTTGGGTAAAAGTTGTCTCAATTCACAGCCTTTTGTAAAGAATTGGGCTCTTTCACATACTTTTTGGCAGAGGGTTGTCCTTAAATCAAATGACATCGTTTTTCATTGTGTTTTGTCACCTTTATAAACATGTTACTTCACATTAATGAAGGTGTTATACATACTTCATTTGTTATTCTTATTGAACCTATTCTCATCCCCTCTACCAATTTGGAATGTCTAAGCATATTCATAGGCCTGTCCCGTTACTGCAGTCCTCCATAAATTGGGTTGAGCGCACACAAGCACACATCTCCCCAAAGCATATTCAATCACATTATTTTCGCTCTGCAGTCCAGCAGCTGAGGTTTGCAGTCATTGTGTCAGATATCGAATGAGTTTGCTTCATGCACAGCTGTTGCAGACAGACCGCAGGTGCCTTAGGTTAAACACTACCTGGACGGATATTCATTGCCTGTCTCAAGCATGTGGGTGATATATGCCCCCATCCACCAACAACACCTACACCCCTTTCCTACTACACCCCACCAATAACACCAATGCCGCCACCAACAAATACAATTTCACCACCTCCAACACCACTACCAACATGAACACCACCTTCACTGCTAACTTCCCGCACCACAATTTCACCACCTACACCTCCATCAAAACCACCACCACCACCACCACCAATACAACCAACACCACCTGCCAGTATCACCACCATCAACACCACCACTGCTAACCTCCCGCGCCACAATTTCACCACAGGCCACTCAACCTACAGCTCCACCACCCAAATAAATAAATAAAAACAAATAAAACAATAAAAGCACAGACGTGTGCAGAAGAAGAGCTGAGGTTTAATCAAACAAAACTGACAGGTGCAGGAATGCTTAGCCCTGTACCCTTTGCCGTGGGCATGCAGTTAATATTGACTATGGGTTAAAGGCAATTAAAATAATGGAGAGAGAGAAAAAAAGAAATAAAACTTTGAGACTCTGCCAAAGTGTTCTTGGCATCGCATCTGTTCACCACAAAGACGGGGAGCGAGTGCGCCCCCTGATTTAATGACCCAGGAGCGTTCTTACAGGAACGGCCCGGTGATAGGTCTCCTTTCTATAAGATACATTAAATAGTGAGGACTGTCTGGGTAGGGAGAAATCTGTGCCAAGGCCAGAAGCCTTCAGCTAAGAGGAAACCAAAAAAACAGCTTAGTAAGTATTTAAGAAAATAGCTTCCCTGAGAATTAAAAGGCTAATTAATATTGAACAAACAAACTAAGCGTTTCGTTTCTCTCTTACCGCAAGCTGCTGGACACGGCATTGGGGGCTTGATTCAAAAATAAATAAATAATGATCATTTAGAGAAAAACCGTCCTTTTTTTAACGGTCTTTCAAAATACATGCATACAATTGACTTTGTATTTTTTGGGGTGTTGTTTGTGGTTTACAACATACAAGTTACCATACTGGTGTTCAACCACGCTCAACTGCTGCATCACACCTAGGATTTTAACCTCCGACCCCTGTGTTACAAGCCCAGTTCCCTCACCACTACAACGCACTGCAGCCCCTGGTACACGCTGTAGAGGCAGATACCCTGTGGTGCCCTGTGGCAGCCTGGTCACAGATACCCTTGATGAGAGAGCATTGACCTCTCCAAATGCTATCAAGTGATAGCACAGTACTCCTCTGGTCTCATGCTGTCTGTCTCATACCCCATGGCCATTGCTCATCTTCACCATACACACACACACATACACATATACATGCACACACACACACACACACACACACACACACACACAAACAGACACCCCATGGCCATTGCTCATCTTCACCATACACACACACACATACACATATACACACACACACACACACACACACACACAAACAGACACCCCATGGCCAATGCTCATCTTCACCATACACACACACATACACATATACATGCACACACACACACACAAACACAAACAGACACCCCATGGCCATTGCTCATCTTCACCATACGCACAGACACAGACACACACACACATACACATATACACACACACACACACACACACACACACAAACAGACACCCCATGGCCATCGCTCATCTTCACCATGTACACACACACACACACACACACACACACACACACAAACACACAATTATTACAATCACATCACCAGCACGACCGCTGAATTTAATGAAGTCAAATTAAATGAGGCCTGAGACACATGACTCTCCTGCAGACTCCCACTTCCTCTTTGCTCTCACAGCTACCGCCATGCTGTGCCTCAACCTGTAAGACTCACGGCGGGTCCTGTTTCAGGCCTTGAACCTGCAACACCGCAGGTTCATCTCAGGCCTCTCGCTGGGACTCCATGGGGGCTATTACGAGCCCCGAGCTGCTCCTCTCTGTGTTTAAAGCTGGGGTCCCCAATACTGGCCCTGGACAGCCACAGGATCTGCTGCTGGTTTTTGTTACCAACTTAGACCCCAGAAAAACAGGTGAGCTGTTTTAATCGATCACTTAAGTGCTGAGTAACAATAAGAACAAGCAGGCTATCCAGGACCAGGGTTGGGGACCCCTGCTTTAATGCAATAGGAGCTTGTAACTGGAAAACCATCTGGTATGGATGCCAAAGTCAACACCATGGGTTTCATAACCTGTATCCTGTAGGCATTGACAGAATGAGACTCATTTTGCAAGTGTAATGGTTTTATTTCACCGTGCAGGTTGGTTGACGTGTCTTTTGAGTTTTGTGTGTTCTAATGAAGACCCAAGGGTCAAAACGTTAACTAACCTGCACAGCTAAATAAAACCATTACACTTTATGTAATGTAATGTAGTGCGTGATACGAGTCTCATTATCTCAAGTCTTATTTGCCAATTTGACTCGGCACCTTGTGTTAACACTTTTTCTGGAGTGTGTATATTTATCATGTTACCATATCCTGTAGGCCTCATCTGTCCCAATTGGTGTGAACGCGCAGCCCAAAAAATAATTTGATGACTGTGATACTAAATGGGAAAAAATACATGTTGAAAAGCACAGTGTGATGAGCCTAGGGCCTGACTGTGTCAGCCTGCTCTTCTGCTGATTCGCTGTGAAAGGATGTTGAGGGGGGAAGACAGGATTAGTGTTGAAAAAGAGAAAGAATGAGAAGAGGTGGTAGGAAAGGGCCTAAGGCCGACACGGTGAGAGGAACAATGGTGGTGGAGGGAAAAGAAGGTGATAAAGATTAGGGAGAAGGTAAAAAGGAAAACAGAGTATACTGACAGCCTGCCAGAAAAAGACAGCGTCAGTCAACAGAGCGGAAAATGAATAGCATATAGTACACACACACACACACACACACACACAAATATATATATATATATATACTGTATATATATAAATATACACTGCATACATTACTGATTTCTTTTTTATGTATGAGGAAAGTAGGAACTGCAGCAGCCATCGGTTTATGCAGTTTATCAAGAATAAACCTCATGGTGGCTAAGGACTTGTGCCTCAGGGGGTTGTCTCTGAGATGGACCAATGTCAATACCACCGACATACATACATACCGACATACCCAACACAGAATAATATGCCCAATGTAGGCTAACGAGCCCCACACAGGCTAACGAGCCCCACACAGGCTTTGGCAACACCATTTTTTTGTCACACCAATAAATCTCCATTCGAATTTGGTGAGGCTAAAATACGGCAGACCAGATCCCTAAGTGTCGCAGCTGCAGCTGTTTGGACACAGCTGGTACTTAAAGAGTGTCCCAGGTTTGAGTTTTTTACGTTTGAATAGACACTGAGGCAGCACAGCCACACAAGCATTAAACCCCAACCTGGGAACATTCAGCATTAGGGGCCGGGAGAAAGGGAAGGAGAGAGAGGGAGGGAAGGACAGAGAGAGAGAGGAATGTATAGTCTTTCAAAAAAGATGATACGTGAGCAGGTGGCAACATACACATGAAACATTTTTCAGCAGCTCAGAATGTCTCCGTTACCTGGCTTCTCTTAATACATGAGACAGAGAGAACACTAGGGGGAAGGAGAAAGAGAGAGGGAGAGAGGGAGAGCAGAGAAAAGTGTAGAGGTAGAGAGAAGGGAAAAGAGAGAGACATGTGGAGAAGAGAGGCATGCCAGGTTCTTTTACAGTTTCAGCAGGAGGACAGAAGACAGCGCAGGAGAGGTCTAAAGAGGCTCTCTCTGTAATTGGCCAGCATTAGGCATTTCGCCAGCACGCTGCAGAAATCTATAGAATAAATGAACTTCTGAAAAATGCAGATCTGCAGCCCCGATTATGAGCTGCCCTGCCCCCAAGAGAGCAGAGAGAGAGGCGGAGAGGGAGAGAGAGAGAGAGAGAGAGAGAGAGAGAGAGAGAGAGAGAGAGAGAGGCAGAGAGAAAGACAGAGAGGGGAGAGAGAAAGAAAGAGGGACAGAGAGAGAGGGAAGCAGAGAGAAAGAAAGAGGGAGGGAGACAGAGAGAGAGAGGCAGAGAGAAAGAGAGAGAGGGTTCTATTTCCACTCATTCTGAATAATGCAGAAGTGAACCTGCTCAACTCTGTTTCCTCTGTCTGGAACCTCTTACTCTGTCCTCACACACTCCCAACCTCCCCTGAAACCTCTTACTCTTTCCTCACACACTCTCAACCGCCCACTGAAACCTCTTACTCTTTCCTCACACTCTCAACCGCCCACTGAAACCTCTTATTCTGTCCTCACACACTCTCAGCCTCCCATCTCCTCCTGTCTCCCCTAATAGCATCGCGCCAGATTGCTCTGTGCTATTACACCTGGCCACGATGCACCCACTTCACTGATCGATGACACCTGGCTAACGGCACCTTGGCTGTGTCCCCTGCCCTCCAGGATTTGAACCCGCAGCCCATTTCGGGGATGAGCCACGGTAATGCCCCTACACACAGACACCCCTCTGTCATGTAGGCTCCCCCACCACCCCCAGGTCTGCTCCTATGCGACATGGCCTGTGCGTGGAGCAAAGAGGAAATGAGCAACACAGCAACTAGCACAGTTCTGAGCTACTATGGACCAGGACTGGCACGGCACAGCCAAGGATAGGGGGGTGGGGATTCCTCAAATGCCTGGACAAATGAAGAGGAAATATGTTGTCTGGGATTTCCTCTGCACTTTCAGAATGTGGAAGGGAAGGGGAGGTGGTGGGGGTGGAAAGCAGGCGCAGGCCTTGTAGCTTGAAAATTGTTTCCAGGTTCGAAAAACAAAGGAAATACCATTCGCTGAGCGTGATCCATTTCTCCGTGTAAAACATTGTTCCCATTGTTCAGCCTGAGCAGCTTAAACTAAAACACCTGCAGGAGAAAATACAGTGTTTTTCTTTGCGCGGTGTGTGTATTTATTTGCTCGTTTTAAATCATTGTGGAAGCATTAAGATCCGCCCTCTGTGTGGCCTGGACTCAAGACGACATTGAGGATTTCTGGAGGGAGCAGAACCTGAGGCGATGCACAGGCAGATTCCCACACCTAAGAGCTGAATGTCTTCTTTTCTCTCCTCCACCCTAAATATTAGCTTCTGCTAGCGAATGCGCGTGGCTAACAGAATTTCTCATTTTGATTGGTTTAGTATATAGTACAGTGGTTACCTCCCCCCGCTTTACAAGCAGTCCCTCTGCCTCCACAATACCCCCTCCCACCCCATCCCCTCTTCCTCTGGTCTCTGCTCTCTCAAAAATAAATGTTAGGGTACACTTTTGTTCCTCCGGGTACAAATGTATTCGTTGTACTTTCAAAGGTGCACATAAGATCCTTCATGATACAGATTTATTGAGGAAAGGTACAGATTGTACTCAGGTAGGGTAATGAATACTTGTTCACACTGGCAGCTATATTGGAATGAAAAGGAGTCTTGTACTGCAAGCAATATTCTTTTTCTCACAAGGGTACAATTGTGTTATTCTGACTAAAGGTAAAATTGAGTACCCCACAGGGGTACTGCCACAGTGACAAACATTTGTGCTTGTACCTTGTTTGTACGTGTGCGTGTACATGTGTGTGTGTGTGTGTGTACATGTGTACATGTGTGGGCATGTGTGTGTACAAGTGTGCGTGTGTGTGTGTGTGTGTGTTTGCACATGTGTGTGTGCGTGCATGTGTGTGTACATGCACGTGGATGTGTGTGCGCGTGCCCATGTCACACATTTCTACATACTGTAATACAGTGCCCTCAGTGATTCCTGTACATACTGCCTCCTAACAGGAGACCAGCACCAGGAGAAAATGTCACAATGAGCTCTATTAATGTTCTCTGAAGTACCAATGCAGCCAGATCAAAAGTGTTCTCATTTTCTCAAAGCTCTGACAGCTCAATCCCATTTCTGCTTGACATGAGGATGCAAAGATTTGGGAAAATATGATATAATGCAAGTATTGAAGTATTTGATTATCACGATGTTGGGTTGAGCCAGCAGCAACAGATGGCAATGCCCAATTCCTTCAATGCCCAGCACCTTGCAGCTACAGCTAGAACGTCTTACCGTAGGAGGGTGTGGGAGACGTTTTATTTTTTCCTTTTTTGGCCAATTCGACCACCTCGCTCCTAGTCTGTTTTCAAAAACACTAAGCTCAACAGATGATAGATCAGTTCCCGGTGAAGCCAGAACGGGGGTTTGTTTGGTTGTGACAGACCTCCGGCATTTCCAAGCTGCCAAGACTTTGTTTTGCATGTAGCCTTTCAACGATTTAACTCTCATGAGGATGAACAAAGATTTGGGAAAATATGATATAATGTCAAGTATTGAAGTATTGAAACTCGTTGATCTTGAAGTGCCTTGCACTAAACTAATGCACGGACATCAGGAGTATGCGCTTTCGACCACAGTTGTCCTTTACTGATGATGTCTTTCCCATCAGTTCCATCCTGACATCACCTTAGACACTGTTGCTTGTGAAACATCAGCAAGTTCTTCATCCCTGAAGCTCCCACTTTGGGGGTGTCTCGATATGTTAATATTGGCTCTTCAAAAGACAGGGAGATAGGAGATTAAATTGGCCTTCTGCGCCCACATCAGCAGGCCCTTCTCACATAAGATCGGACACCCCTGGTAAAGAGTTTATACAGTCCCATGCTGTACAGTGCATTTATTTTACAATAAACCCAGTTTAAATGCAAATGTGGTTTGTCTAGACCAAGGGTGTGAAACTCCTGACAGAGATTTTGGTTCCACACGATGCACTACACCAGGTGATTTAAATTAGTTTCCCCTCCTTGGTTGAAGAAGTGAGCTAATAAAATTTGGTTCCTTTTTGGGTTAAAAAAGCAATTGGTCAAAGTCAATTTGAATGCCTCTTAATACATCTGCTCACCACTCTCTCCTTTCATTTACCCTCCCGGTTCCAGTGCAGTCAACTGGCTTTACATACTTGGGTATTAAAATTCATCCTACTCTAAGTTCCATCATTAAAGATAATTTTGCATTCACTATTGAAAATATTAAGAAAGACTTAATTAAATGGGCACCATTGAATTTTACGTTACATAGCAGGATCTCTGTAATTAAGATGAATGTTCTTCCACAAGTTCATTGTCTTTTCTCTATGATTCCACTTCCACCTCCTCCCAAATTTCTTTACAAAATCGATACAACCTGTAGAAAGTTTATATGGGGTAATAAGCAAGCGAAGATCCGTCTTGCAAAACTACAGCATCCTAAACTATCAGGTGGTTTGTCACTGCCTAATTTCTAATTTTATGTTTGGTCCTTTCAGCTGAGGTCCTTGAGAATTTGGATTGACCCGACGTCTAGGGTTGCTTAGCGCTCCATAGAAGATGGACCAGTAAGGATCCAAGAGCAACCTTTCTCCGGTACTAAACAAAGGGCGTCATCTCTTCGGTATGGGCCTATTATCACCAATCCATTAGAAATATGGAAGCAAGCATATAGGCATTCGAGTATCTATAGTATTTTTCACAAGTTTTCTCCCATTTGGCATAATAATAACTTACTAACGGGGTCCAAGCCCTTTGTTTTCCCACCCTGGTCTAGCAGAAAAGTTCACACCTTGGATGATTTGTTTGATGCACAAGGTCTTCGGTTGTTCCAAGATTTAAAATAAATGTATTCTCTCCCTTATTTCCTATATCTTAGACTTCGCTCTTCCCTTCGGGCTTATGGAGTTCCCTGGAACAGTCCCATGCCCTAGTAAAGTCTCTCACTCTGGGACTAGTTTCTGCTCTTTACAATACATTTATGAATGCTAATGATTCCCCTCTCTGTGTACCTCGGTTTGGGATAGTGAGCTCCATGCTTTTAATGTTCATTTAGATTGGCATGTTATTTGGGAAAATATTTCTTCATCCTCAAAAAATGTAGCTCACCGATTAATACATTTTAAATTTGAACATAGGATATATTTGACCCCTCATCGTCGCTTTAAAATGAAGATTTCGGATGACAAAACATGTGGTAGGTGCTCTCTGGGTGCATTGGACACCTTCAAACACATGTTCTGCGAGTGCCCTGCTATCATCCATTTTTGGAGGTTTGTTGCTGATGTGCTTTCCTGGTTACTGTGTGTGGATGTGCCCGCGTGCCCAGAGCTGCTCCTTCTTGGGGATGATTCCCGGATTTGACTAAATTTGCTTAAAAGACGCCTTTTGTTAGCAGGCTTGACTGCTGCCAAGAAGTCCGTTCTGAGGGGTTGGGTGGGGCCCACCATTCCTTTTCATTCAATTTGGTTATCCTTTTCTCTGGATGCTCTAGTTTGAACCTCAACGGCGAGGTTGCACAGGGCACGAGCTGCCACCTTGAAGAGTTGGACTGATGCTGTGCACTTCGTAGTAGGCCTCATTTGCCAAGTGTAGTAGGGTGATCATTTTTCTTGTCGCTTGCTACCCCTCCCCCAAATTAGTAATTTAATTAATTAATTCATTTATTTATTGCCATTTTTATTTTATTCATTTATTTTATTTGTATTTGTATTTGATTATTATTTTATTTATTATTTTGTTATTGTGTGGTTACCCTGTCTGTATGTTGTATGCATAAAGAATTACAAGTCCAATAAAAAAAAGAGGTGAGCTAATTAGTGAAACCACCTGGTGCAGTGCATTGGTTGCAACAAAACACTGCGTACACTCAGCCCTCGATGGAATGAGTTTGACACCCCTGGTCTAGAGTTACCTTCTACTGACTCAATGGAGAGGGGACAACAGTACAAGGTTCATGCATACGGTAGAGCCATGGAATGAACTGGGATGCTTTAGGAGGAGATGTAGGACCATTAATAAACCGGTGCTAACTGGTTGTAGAACTGTAGGGTATGGAGGCAGTGGTCAGGGATGCTACTGGGGCAGCATGAGGCGAACTGTTTGGTTTCTGGTTCTCGACTGAATCCACGAATAGCAAGACAACGGGGAGAACTCAAGGGCACTCAACGTCGTGGTTTGGTCATCACCAGGGGACAGGGGAAGTCGTTTATGCCCAGTCACAGGGAGACTATTGTGGCCTTGAGTTTTTGAAAATTGGCCCAGGAAAAAAATAAAATAATAAATAATAATTATATATATATATAATATACACATAAATAAACAAGTACGTTTTCCTGTTTAACAGGGGTCAGCTAAACCGAACATTAAAACAATAGTGTCAGTATTATTACCATTTAAAAAAATATATATATATATATATATAATAAATCACATTGACAGTCAGAGGAAAAAACTGATGTTAAACAGACCGAACAGAAATGGAGCCATGGAGGTGTCAGGCATTGGAGAACCGAGCCGATGGTCCAACCCCCACCCCATCCTGCGTTTTTTGTGGGTTGACAGTGACAGAGCGCATCTCCTGAGCGGTAATCTTTAATTACCCGCTTGGACATTGGTGGGGGGGCGTTAATGAGGCCGAGGGGCACGTGGGTCAGACTCCGCCCGGGCCGCCATAAATCTGGCCACTGGAAGGGAATCCATGTCACGCAACAGCACCCCATTGATTTAGGAGCTTCTTGTCCTTGCACAGGGGGGGCCTTGAAGGAAACCCAAGTTTGTTCATGTGCAGTTTTGTTGTGCGATGCTGAATGAAAAAAAGACCATGCATTTTTTGAAATCTCTTTAAATCTATTTTTTTACTCTAATTTTAGCTCCCGTTTTCAGGGCTGATGAAAACACAAAAATGACTTTGCTGATCTTCGCGAGGTTTCGGGGGGCCGGGGGTCTCGTTGGAAAGGGGAGTCCGCCGGTACCGGCCATGGCACCACCTGACAGACGCTCACGACACTGCACCCGTTTAAAGGATCCCTCATTCACTCAAGCGCTGCCCTTATTTTGCCAGTTACCTGTACGTGTATTGTAAAAAGACGTAAGAGTGCGTTATACCACGGTGAGCGATCGCTCCACTGAGCAAGTGCCTACAACTAAACACAAAAACACAATGTGTATTTTTGACCCACAGTCTTCCTCCTCTTCTCATTTTGGTTCCTGTCTGGCAAAAAAATAAAATAAATAAATACATGAACCAGATTAAGCTGGAGGTGTAAGGCTGTATGTTCCCATGGAGCAGGTAAAAGTCTGTTCGGATAACGAGTGGGGGGAATGACCCTGTGTTTTTGATGGAAGACTTTGTCCATCCCTGCCAGGGAAACTTGAAAGTGCAATTTGAAGTCGCGCAGCTACGCCGACGGAAAGATTTGAATGTTCCTCGGGTGGGGGTGAGTGAGAAGAATGTGTGTGTGCTCTCTTTCTCGCCTTCCCCTCTGTGTCATTCAACTCCAATGACACGGACGTTTGCTAAGCACTTGCCTCCTCTGCAAAGTGGGCACAGGACCAGCGGCTCACTCAGGGAGAGTGGGCCTCTGATCTCTGCCAAGCACGCTGCCCCCCCCCCCGCAGGGTTAAACGGAGGGAGCTCTGGCGGGAGTCCCGCTGTTCTTATTGATCTACTGGAACCTTCCAGCACCCCCTCTATCCCCCTCCCCATCTCTATATCTCTCTCTTCCTGCCTCTCTCTTTCTCTCTCCACCCTCTCTCTCTCTCTTACTGTCCTCCTTCACCCTCTTTCTCTCCCTCCCCCTACTTTTCTATCTCTCTTTCCCTTCCTCTCTCATTATTTCTCTCTATATCTCTCTTTCTCTCTCTCTTCCCCCTCCAACTCTCTCTCTATCTCTCCCCGATCCGTCTCTCTGTTGGATAAGATATTACAACAACAAAAAAATGACCCCCTTTTTTATAATATCACACAGAGGTGACATGATGGTCATTTATTCAGCTCCCCCACCCACACACCCCTGCCCTGCATGCGACACGTGAATTCACCGCTTCTGGCTGTTTTAATTGTGTCAGGGAGACAGATGGAGAGAGAGAGGGGTTATCTTGTTCTAAAATGGTTTGGCAACAGTCGATAACTTCTGTCATGGTAATCAAGAATGTTTGAATCCCTGAATCCTGGAGAGGAAGCAGAGAGAGAGAGAGAGAGAAAGGGAGCAGCGAGAGAGAAAGAGAGAAGGAAGGAGAGATGGTGAGAGAGATAGAGACAAGGAAGGAGAAGGAGCATAAATAAATGTGTAAAAAGTCAAAAGTTCCAAAAGACAAAGAGAGCGATGGGCGGTGGGAGGGGTAGAGGGCACAGGGTTTGTCCTCTTATTAGGGCTAGCCTTGCAGGACCCACACACTCTGAGACACACTAAGTGTGAGAGACTGGGTGCTATGAGCCTGATGGGGCTCCTGGTCCAGCACATTACAGCCTCACTGAATCAAACACACTCACACACACACACACAGACACATACATACAGACACACACACACACACACACACACACATACTCACTCACACACAGACACATACACACACACATACTCATTCACACACACACACACACACACACACACACACACATACTTACACACACACATGCGGGCATGCACAAACACACATGTAAACACACACACACACAGGAGAGGCAAAGTGATAGATAATGACGGAGACACAGAGGGAGGGAGAGCGAGGATAATTAATTGAAATAACTAAATTAAGTATCAAAGACAGACTTTGCTGATTGAGTTGCACAGTCTATATTCTGAGCTATACACCTTGTCCTTAGAAGAGGGACATGGCGCCATCTGCATAAAGTGCTTAAGAGTCCATCTGGACCCAACGAGGAGTCGTGGGAAACAGCAGGGGTTCGAGTGAGGTGTGAAATGACTGAGCGAAGGACAGGGGAGAGAGAGAGAGAGGGCAAGGGAGGAGAGAGAGACAGAGAGAGAGAGAGAAATTAAGGGTGAGAGGAGAGAAAGGGTGAGGGAGGGTGAAGAAGCAGAGATAGAGTGTGAGAGAGGAGAGAGAGCTAGAGAGGAAGAGGGTGAGGGAGGAGAGTAAGAGAAAGAGGGTGAGGGGAAGAGAGAGAAAGCAAGTGAGGGAGGAAAGAGAAAGAGAGAGAAGTGAGGAGAGAGAAAGATGCGGATGGAGTAGCCAGAGGCAGAGAGAGAGGGTGAGGGAGGAGAGAGAGAGAGAAAAGGAGGATGAGGGAGGAGTGAGAAAGCAAGTGAGGGAGGAGAGAGAAAGAGAGAGAAGTGAGGAGGGAAAAAGAGGGGGATGGAGGAGAGAGGGTGAGCAGAGACAGTTCAGAAACAGATTGCGGTGGGAGTGAATCGTCATGCCTTCAGAAGCGGTTGACGTGGCGCTCAGCTGACAGCAGCGTTGACACCTCTTCAAAGGCCATTGGAGACGCGGAGAGTTTGTGTGTGTGTGTGTGTGTGTGTAAAAGGGTTATCCGCAAACGAAACATTTAACACAAAGCGTAACGCTTTCTCAATCCAGCACTCAAGCTCCAAATGCAGGCTGGCATTAGCATCCACAGCTTTTCTGCAGATCTCACTTACATTTTTGCTGAATGTTGGTGAGCAATAAAAACGTTAATGTGTAGCTTCAAGGAATGCCCGACTTCAAGGAAACAATGAGAATTATGCGTATCAAAATGTCAACGTCAACATGTTAAATGGAGATAGATGCAACTGAACCCCTTATGTGGGCTCCAAAAGGCTTTGTTCTGCCAGTCTGTGCCCTGAAGCAGAACAGTCGATCACGGCCACGGTGGGACCAGCTTAAGAGCTGGAGGTAGGCTGACAGCAAATGCCTCACGTCCTCCAGCCACGATGCAAAGGCGGAATCCCGATCTTGTGCAAGTGCCTGTACGCTCCCCGATGACAATGCAGCCGGGGCTTCTGGGATACCTCCTAGACAGGCAGAGCGGTGTAGGGGAGTGAGAGAGGCGGTGTAGGGGAGAGGTTGAGGGGTGTGAGAGATTTGGGGACCTGGGTGTAGGGGTGTAGGGGAGAGGTTGCGAGGTGTAGGGGAGTGGGAGAGAGGTTTAGGGGTGTAGGAGGTTGGTGGAGGGGCGTAGCAGGTTGAGAGAGAGGGTGTAGGGGAGTAGAGAAATAATGAAGTGTTATACAGGAGTAGGAGAGGTGTGTAGGGCAGTGTAGGGGATTGGGGGAAAGGTGTAGGGGAGGTGGCAAGGGGTGGAGGGGTGTAGGACATTGGAAGGGCAGTACAGGAGACTAGAAGAGAAGAGTAGGAGAGTGGTGCAGAGGTGGAGGAAAGGTGGAAGAGAGGTAGAAGTGACTGGGAGAGGGGAATAGCACAGTATTATAGTAGAACTAAAATCAATAAACCCAGATTGTATTTCATACCCTCCATTGTAACAGACGCGACAATTAAATAAACTAATTCTACCAGATGATGTTTCAATGCCCTCCTTTGTTACAAACAGGCATATATAATTAAATGTTTAAAACAAAGAAATAATTAAAATAAAGATGATATTATGTTTCATCCCATTGGGCATGTTCCTATGGCAATGCTTCAAGGCGGAAACTTAAGAGTCATTTAGAGAGAGAGACAAAATAGCGTGACTCGGCGGCCTCGATGGGAGGAGCAGGGCGTCGATGACGTGGTGGTGACTGATTTTACCGGCAAAAGGTACGCCGGTATTAAGTTTCTCCCTTGGAGTGCACGGCAATTTGGTTAGCAGTCCTCTCCCACTTCACATAAACAGATTAGACACGCCGCGTCACCACGGCGATCGGCTCTCCTTCGCCTTCACGTTTCAAAAATGAAAAAAAGAAATGAGGTAAAACACTGGGCAATGACAATGGGGTCTCTCTCCTTTTCTCTCTCTCTACCTCTCCCTCTCTCTCTCTCCTTTTATCTCTCTTTCTCTTCTTATCTCTCCCTCTACCTCTCTCTCTCTTTCTCTCCCTCATCCTCTCTCCATCTCCTTATCTCTCTCTCACTCTCTTTCCCTATCTCTCTCTCTCTCTCTCTCTCTCTCTCCCCCACTCTGTGCATCACTCCTCTATAGAGTACATCTAATGGTCATGGTCACCAGTTCAAGGGTCACTGTGATTCACTATGAAACAAACGGTCATATTCCATGTTGAACCTCTGAGGAAGAATAGTGCTTTATCACCAGATGGACGATGAGTCTATTCAGCATTTTCATACATCCCACCTCTTTAGATCTTCCTTACCCATCTCCCCATTGACCTGAATGTGGAATGACCACTATGACCTTCGACATAAGACAACAGGGCACAAAAAAACAGCCCAAGTAGCTGTAGTGCTAATAAGCTTAATACATAACAATACATAGCTTTTCTCGCAGTTTAGTAGCCAAACCCGCGTCTCTACCAGACCGGCCCTGGTCGTCAGCCCCGATCGGAGGCGGCATTTGGCTGTCCGCCTCCGGGGGAAGGGGGAGGGTGAGCCGGCACGAGTCCGTCGAGGAGAAGGTAAAGGCGTCCATGGAAGAATTTCCGTCTCGAAGAGGCGGGAACAATCGGCCAGGAATGTATGTCTCGCTCCCGGAGGACAGGCGGCGGACTCGTGGGGGAGGGTGAATTTAAATAAATAGAGGGTATAATTGGCAACCAAATTGGGAGAAAAACAGGAAAACATTAGAAGAAAAAAAAATGCTCTTTACATTGACCAGCAACTTGTTTTATGTTTTTTTTCATTTACTGGCAATTGTACATTTACTGGTTGTGCACCCCTTCACTGAAAAGCACTTATTAAAGTCACTATGTAAATGATTATACCATTGTTATTATTATTGTTGTTGTTATTATGATTATTATGCTCAGTGCATGTATTTTCCATGCGCAGTCCTCCCTGGGGTCCGTCAGTGAAACTGCTTCATGTTTTAATCAAACACCTGTCCATGTTGCAGCTCCAGGTCACACCACCGTGGGGAGCTATTCTCACAGTGACCTTTGCCTTAAAGCTGCTCTGTGTAATAACAGGTGTGGGTGGAAGTTGCCCACGAGTTCTGGTACTGGTCATTTGGATACAGTTAGCTGGTCCTGTGTCAGTACTTAGGGGCAACTTCTCCCTTGAGTGTAATACCACACTCTACTGGCAACGGATTTGAATTGCAAAAACAGTCCAATTGAAGCCAAACAACCGCTGTAGACATTACATTACATTACAGGCATTTAGCAGACGCTCTTATCCAGAGCGACTTACACAGGTTCACATTTCTTTACATACAATCCATTTATACAGCTGGATATTTACTGAAGCAATCCAAGTTAAGTACCTTGCTTAAGGGTACAATGGCAGTGCCCCCCACCTGGGATCGGACCTGCAACCTTTGGGTTCCTTAACCATTATGCTAACACTGCCACCCCTGTAGCATAGGCATAACGAGTGGGGGGGATGGGGGGGACATGTCCCCCTCAATATTCTAAACAGTCATATCTGTCACCTGGACATCTAGTCATATCTGGAATTGGAGGCCATAAAATTGCTGCCAACGTATTACCTCTGTATATCGACATTTGATTAAAGAAATGTCAAATGGCATGTGATTCATGTATACCACATAATGGCATGTGTGTATATCATGCGATCACATGGTGTTACATTTACCTCAGAGGTATTCACGTGTAATCACATACAGGCAACTGCCAAAATAAAGGCAACACTTTGGTAACCCAAGGGGCAACCCAAATGGCCCTGGCCTGGGCTAGGAGAGTCCCAGTGGAGAGTCCCAGTGTTGGAAAGGGCCGGGATTGGGCCTATCCGCTGGTCCCGGCCGTGGCACCCCTCAAGGGTGCACCCGTTTAAAGGATCCCTCATTGACTCAAGTGTTGCCTTTATCTTGGCAGTTACCTGCATATTTCACGTGTGCAGAATCCATGTGACTTTTGCATTATGGTTCTGCTGCCGTATCGTAGCTTAACAGAGCTTGAGGCTTGGGTACTCCAGCGTCGCCGACTTTTCACGTCTTTCCGTTTCCGACAAGAAAACGATTATGGAAGTTACATCCGTGCCCGTGTGAGATTATCAGACTGTCAGTGCTGAAGGATTATGTGGCCAAAGGCAGTATAGTGGAAGGTCAAAGCTATAGCTAGCTTTTGGACCACACGTTCAATTGCCGATTTATCATGGAGGTAGGGATAGGCGCATGCCTACCATGGCAAAAAAGGCACATTTCAGCAGAAGTTCGTCCTTTTTTTTGTCCTTTTTCTCCGTCTTTCTCGAGGTTCGTGCAAAAGAAACGGACACCTCAGCTCCGGGTTGACTGCCGCTGTTTTCTGCACGCACAGCCTGCTCAGATCAAACCACCTCGTCGCGTCTGTTCTGGCCCACAGCGAGTGGGGATGACACCTGTTCGGGTTCGAAGCGCTCATCCTCGCGTCGTCATCGGCTTCCCCCCACGTTCACTCAAAGCTGCCGGGAGCCATGGCAACCTGCTCCTCCACCACGGACCAGTCAGTCGAGGGCCAGACGCACTTCCTGGAGGGAGCTGGAACGCGGATCGGCATGGCGACATGTGCTGGGAGATGGCGTGGATCGTCAGGTTCCAGAAACCCTCCCCCACCCCCAACCGGATATTCTGACATTCCGGAATACAGTCAAAATACTGTCATTCCCAAACAACAAGGCGAAAGTGACAAATCGACTAAAGAGGTGGGTGATAGAGCTCCAATGACAGAAGAGAATTACATTACAGGCATTTAACAGACATTCTTATTCAGAGCAACTTACACAGTTTACATACAATCCATTTATACAGCTGGATATTTACTGAAGCAAGTTAATTCAGGTTAAGTAACTTGCTCAAGGGTACAATGACAGTGTCCAACCTGGGGATTGAACCTGCAACCTTAACATTACAAGCCCAGTTCCCTAATCATTATACGACACTACTGCATGCGTAACAGTGAGGAGCAACTCAGATTTTATCTGTGTATTTCCCACTCACTGCTGACAGACGGCTACTTCATCA
The DNA here is from genome assembly GCA_029706075.1 of Aldrovandia affinis. Classification (NCBI taxonomy): domain Eukaryota; kingdom Metazoa; phylum Chordata; class Actinopteri; order Notacanthiformes; family Halosauridae; genus Aldrovandia; species Aldrovandia affinis. The sequence goes on from JAINUG010000187.1 coordinate 1,565,091, forward strand.
CTGTCGAGAAACAACCATCCGCTCAAATAATTCACTTTCAAATCAATAATAACTCATTAGGACACTGCTATTTAAAAAAAAACAAATTTTAATTAATTTCTATCAATTCTATTACATTGTACTTTACTTTACATTACAGCTGTATACTGAATAGACATTCAAAGCATGACAAAGCCTGTGTGTGTGATTGTGTGTGTGTGTGTGTGTGTGTGAGTGTGTGTGTTTGTATGTGTGTGTGACAGTGTGTGTGTGAGTGTGCATATGTTTGTGTGTGTGAGTGTGTGTGTGTGTGTGTGTGTGTGTGTAAGAGTGTGTGTGCGTGTGCGTGTGTGTGTGTATATGTTTGTGTGTGTGTGTGTATGCCAATCTGAGTTTCATGGCACAACATAAACTCGACATAAAAGCATTTGAAATTATAAATGGACGTCAAGACAGGATGGAAAGATGGCAATAGGTGTACGTTTTGCCTGCTCCACTTGTGTGTGGGGGGGAGGGGTGACTGATCCCACCCTAAATCTGCTTTGGAGCCTCATTCATCCCCCTGGTTCTGTGGGAATCCATTGAACTGCCTCTTCCACTGGACATGAAGCGGAATACTCCAGGCCTCTGGTGTTTCATTGCAATACTGTAGATTTCAGCACACTGGCACAAATAAAGTTTACTACTGACAGGAGTACCCAGGGATACACTTACCTGGCCTGTGTAATGACGTTACCTGCCCGCAATGATGATTAATTCCAATGATGATTATTTTCGGAAGATTAACCCATTATTACAGCTTCCCTGTTCTTCTCACTACGTTCTCAAAAGTAACGGTACAATTAGGGTACACTTTTGTTCCTCAGGGTACAAATGTGTTCATTGTACCTTCAAAGGTACATGTAAGATCCTTCATGATACGGGTTTGTACCTTTTCCCTGTGAAAAAGGTACAAATTGAGGAAAGGTACAGATATGTACCAAGGTGGGGTGATGAATCCTTATTCACACTGGTGGCCATGTGCGCTCTCTCACTGACACCAAAGAGACCTCTCTCAGACACTACCCCCGTCCGCCGCCCCCACCACCACAGGGACCTTGTGCCTGACGATATGGTTCTCACAGCATTGTTTTCTTTTACGATGATGCTTTTGTTTAGATTGCGCTGTGGTCGGATTTGTTTATCTATGCTGGTGTCCCTCTAGAACCTAGGTATGTGGTAAGTTGCTAAAAACATCTGCTATATAAATAGATGTAAATGCAAATGTAGCACAGGGTACTCTCTCCCCCAGAGAGAAAGAGAGAGAGACAGCACTCGCACAGGCACACACACACAGACACATAGACAACACACATATGCAAACATACACACATACAGTGCCCCTTCCCCCCTCCACACCCCAGACACACAAACACACACACACACACACACACACACACACATAGGTAATACACACACAAACACACACGCATACAACACACACGCATACAACAGACACACAAATGCACACACACAGATATAAACACACACACACACACACACACACACACACACAGAGATAGATACCACATCACATCTCAAACTCTGGCTGGTTTCTTGGGCGGGATGGTGCCTTCAGTTCTGACTGTTCCCAGCATAGAAATATACTCTCATTTAATTCAGCTCATTTCCATATAGCACATAGCGGTACAGTCATCTCTGGGGAGGAAGTTCCTTCTTCTAATGCCCCCCCTCCCTTCCACTTTCCTTTACCAGGGTTGGGCATTTGTGTATGGCTTCATGTCATGTTTTAGCTTAACATGTGATATATTGTTATCAAGGGCAATGAGGCAGAACATTGGGTGATCTCTGCGCATGTGTATGTGTGTTCGTGTGTGCGTGTGTGTGGGGGTGTGTTTATTTGTGTTTGTGTGTGTGTGTGCGTGTGTTATATTCTCAATGCAGTTAAAAGTAAAAAAGCACAATTAAAAGTTTGCAGGTCACAAAGTCATACTCTTCAACTCCAGCAAAAGAAAACAAAAGAAAAAATCTGAAATGAAATAGAGAGAGGGATGGACACAAAGACAGGGAGGGAGAGACAGGGAGAGAGAGACAGTTCCTTCAGAGACAGATTGCTGTGTGAGAGATTGATAGCAGAACACTGCCCAGCCACACGCTGTAGCTCTTTCTTCGGCCTGGCAAAGCAGTGTGTCATTTTTCCATTCTGAAGGGCACAGAGATCCACGCGGCAACCCATGTAATCACCCGGTCTCATTTCATGCTGGAGGAAAGCCAGGCTTGCTGTGGCAACACAACAGTGTCCCAACCTGTACCAAGTCACAGGCTGACAAACACTGCGCCTTGGGTCGGTCTGCTTTAAATGGCAGCTACATAAAATAAAGATAATCAACTGGCGTACGGCATACAGCACGGTGTTTCTGCTTTGTGTTCATTGAATCAAGATGGTCCTTTGGGTGCGTAAAATGACCAGTGCAGATCGGACTACCAAATATAAATAAATCAATGCGATTCGGGGCCGGATTTCAGCATTTGGGTTTTTCTCAGACCCAATTTTAAATCACACATTATTCCTCTTGAAGCACCGCGGTGCCCCTTTCAACACACTCATCTGTGAGACAGTGACTATTACACCTTGTACACCTTGCAGGCCACACACAGTACTACAGGAGCGAGCCAGTGACTATTTTACACCATACAGGCTACACACAGTACTACAGGAAAGAGATAGTGACTGTTTTACACCCAACAGGACACACATAGTACTACAACAGAGCCAATGACTATTTTACACCATACAGGACACATACAGTACTACAGGAGAGAGATACTGACTATTTTACACCCTACGGGCCACACACAGTACTATAGGAGAGAGATACTGACTATTTTACACCCTACGGGCCACCCACAGTACTACAGGAGAGAGATACTGACTATTTTACACCCTACGGGCCACACACAGTACTATAGGAGAGAGATATTCACTATTTCACACCGTACAGGCCACATAGTACTTACAGGAGAGAGACAGTGACTCTTTGCACCCTACAGGCCAAACACAATACTACATGAGAGAGATTGTGGCTATTTTATAGTACTACAGGAGAGCCAGTGACTATTTTACACCCTACAGGCCACACATAGTACCTTTGAAACAATTTTTTTGTTTTTACATTACCACTGTCAAGATTAATGCATGGAGATTGGATGGAAAGAGCTTATTGAATTTGAAGTAGAATTTCTAGAGTACTAGGCACATTCTCTTTCACATTCTCTTTCTCTCCATCTCCACCCCCCCACACACAGACACAAACATACACACACACACACATATTTTGTAAGTTCAATACAATTGCTCTGATTTTGCTTCCCACTAATGTACCTTCATGATGGAGAATTCACAATAAATGCCAGAAGTTAAACTATCGCGCATAAATCCGCTGTTTGACCAGATGCTTTAAAGGATTGGACATTACAGCTCAAAAGCTACTTGAATTCCAAACAGAAAAAAACTTTATCAAAACTCTTTATCAGCACTTGCTGGTATTTACTCATTCCCAAGACATTTCTACTCACACCGAGCTCATATCTGCTTCTTCAAAAGAAAATCCTACTTATAAAATGGTGCAAATGTTCCCACTCAGAACCTGTCTTTAACGAGTTCCTTTTTTTTTGTGGTGGGTGGGGTGTGGGGTGCGGGGTCGCGGGAGAGGCTAATCTTTTCTGCAGCTAACATGCACGCCGCATTGTGCGCCACACGCAAAGGAACTTTTATGTCTCTTTGGCTGGGGGGAGAAAGAGGCAATGCGGAGTGAGGAGCGCCTGGCTGCCAGCGAGGGTTTTTTTTTGTGTCGTTGAATCAGGAACAGATGCAGCCGCTGCTTGGAGGCCGTGTTTTCCGAGAGGCCCGAATGAGCTCTGGTACGGGCCCGGCCGCGGGAGGGAATGGCGCAGGCAAGCAGCCTCCGACCGAGTTCACAGAGCGTGAAAGGAAATAATTTGGAAGCCTAAAAAAAGAGCAAGCGAGAGAACAGAGAAGGGGAGGGGGGCGGATGAGGAAGAATGCAAAGTGCCGGTGATTGCACAGATGACAGAAAGAAAGAAAAGAAAAAGATTTGCGAGCCCCTCCCCTCCCCTGTTTTGGCTGCTTTTGTCACTCATTTGAGAAAAAAGAAAAGAAAGAAGAAAAAGACAAAGCCCATTGCACCTGTTCTTCTCAAGTTAAATACATTTCGGAACACCTAATCAGGTGGTGCGTGCAATGTGACCAGGTTTCGTACAGGTGGGATTCATTCTTCTGCATACCGTGTCTCTTGCAGGGTACTGCATGTATGTGTGTGTGTGTGTGTGTGTGCCTGTGTGTGTGTACCATTGGCTGTACGAGGCTACCCAGAGGAGGAACTGCTGCAGGTGAAATGGACCTACCTTACTCGCCTCATGGAGATGGTTGCTATATCAGAAGAGGACGGAACACCTAATCACAGGAACAGGTGGGATTCATTCTTCTGCATACAGAAAAGGCAGAAGGTGATGTCTCTTGCAGGGTACTATATATACAGGTAACTGACAAAATAAAGGATGTGACAGAATGTGGCATAACAAGGATGTGATAGTTCACTAACTGCTGTCCTCCCAACTCCCAATCTGAAACATTCAGATCTGCAGTGCGTACTGAAAAAGTGATTCAGATCTACTGTACAGTGTGTACTGAAAAAGTGATTCAGATTTACAGTACAATGCGTACTCAAAAAGTGATTCAGATTTACAGTATAGTGAGTACTCAGGAAGTGATTCAGATATACAGTGCGTACTGAAAAAGTGATTCAGATCTACAGTACAAGTGTGATTCAGATTTACAGTATAGTGAGTACTCAGGAAGTGTAGTGAGTACTCAGGAAGTGATTCAGATATACAGTGCGTACTGAAAAAGTGATTCAGATCTACAGTACAGTGTGTACTCAAAAAGTGATTCAGATTTACAGTACAGTGCGTACTCAAAAAGTGATTCAGATTTACAGTATAGTGAGTACTCAGAAAGTGATACAAATCTGCAGTGCGTACTCAAAATGTGATTCAGATATACAGTGCGTACTCAAAAAGTGAGTCAGATCTACAGTGGAAACTCAAAAAATTATCCAGATCTACAGTGCAGTTTTTTGAAGTGATTCAGATCTACAGTACAATGCATACTCAAAAAGTAAGTCAGATCTACAGTGTGTACTCGGCTACATTGTGTACAGTGTGCAGGTTCAAAACACGCTTGTTATGATTTGAGAAGAGAATAAACGCATCTTAAAAAGTGGCAGATTGCCAGGGTGTTCTCGATTGCTTGCCCATTGCTTTGGAAATTGAACAGCCAATGTGCAACCAGTAAGAGTTCATTTTATAACATGATGTAGTAACGCGAACAACAAGATATCCAACCTGAACCCATAAACCTCTCACGTTGATACCATGTCCTTAAGTGCAAACGGGCTTTCTCATTCAGACGCAGAAGCTAACAAGCAAGTTATGGCTGGAAAGAAAAAAGAAAACACAAGGCGTGTGTTTGTTGGGCTCGCAAGAATCGTGATTTATTACATGAACCACACACTTTTCTGGCACTGCGTGGTAGAAAAATAAAGACCGTGCCGTCCCATGGGGAGATCTGGCCACATTCGCACAGGGAATGCAAGGTCCCTGGAGGTCAGAATGGATGCTGTCCTGCAGGGCTGCTTCACAACTGGAGGTCGAGGTCAAGGTCAAAAACACAGGAAACACCAAAGTTGATTAAAAAGGTGTTGGGCCACCACGTGAGGCCAGTACGGCGTGTACGTGCCGTGGCGGAGAGCCTGCCGGCATCTGGAATTCCACAGGAGGAATACGACACTGCTCTTCCACGAGAAAGGCGATCGACGCATGCTTAGCTGATTGAAGTGGAAAACGCTGTCTCGGGCGTCGTTCCCAACATCCCATAAATGCTCGATGGGGTTCATGTCTGCTGAGGGGATGTGGATAACGTCAGTGTCATGCTCCTCAAACCATCGGGTGACTATTCGTGCTCTGTGGACGGGGGCATTGTCATCTTGAAATACACCCCCATCTCAGGAATAAAAAACGCTTTAACGAGATGATCACTCAGCATCATTAAGTAACTATTGAAATGGACCTCTGCTTCCAAGGGTGTGAGTGCACCCAAACCGTGCCGGGAAAATGCCCCACATCATTACAGAGCCACCAGAACCGTTCACTGTTGAAACTCTGTGGTGTTTCCATTTATTGGTTCGCTACCTCTACCACGTGCTGTACACACCACTGCCCTCCTGTGAACCAATCAAAAGACTTGACGGATAACTCCACCTCATTTCGAAACACGGTTCAAGTCATGTGGTCGTTGCTGGCCCCGCCCCTTTTCTGGGATTCAAACCGTGCCGTCACCTTTGTAACGCCTTCAGTGAAATCAGTAACGGTGCAAACCACCAGCTGAGCTGCGTGGCCATTTTGCTGGAGGATTTTTCTGCGTGTGTCTTATGCAGGATGATCGCAGCCAATCCCAGTGGTCTAGAGGAGTCGTGATGGGGTGGGAGGTTCGGGGTACGCTGTGAAACGAAGCCGCAGTGAAGCTGTGATTCCAAACACGAGGGTTGCCTCAGCACCGAGAGCCAGTGTTTTACCTGGATATGCTGCTCAAAGTCTGCTCTTGAAAATAAGCTTTGCTTTTGCTGAATCAGCAAGAGCGGTTGGAGGAAAGGCAGGTCAGAGGGACGGGCGACCCAACGTTCACCCCCCGTGATACACTGTATCTTACAGCCTTAAAAAGACAGTTCACCCACCGTGATACACTGTATCTTACAGCCTTAAAAAGACAGTTCACCCACCGTGATACACTGTATCTTACAGCCTTAAAAAGATAGTTCACCCACCGTGATACACTGTATCTTACAGCCTTAAAAAGACAGTTCACCCACCGTGATACACTGTATCTTACGGCCTTAAAAAGACAGTTCACCCACCGTGATACACTGTATCTTACAGCCTTAAAAAGATAGTTCACCCACCGTGATACACTGTATCTCACAGCCTTAAAAAGACAGTTCACCCACCGTGATACACTGTATCTTACAGCCTTAAAAAGACAGTTCACCCCCCGTGATACACTGTATCTTACAGCCTTAAAAAGACAGTTCATCCACCGTGATACACCGTATCTTTCAGCCTTAAAAAGATGGTTCACCCACCGTGATACACTGTATCTTTCAGCCTTAAAAAGAGTTTACCCACCATGATACACTGTATCTTACACCCTTAAAAAGACAGTTCCCCCACCGTGATACACTGTATCTTACAGCCATAAAACGATAGTTTAGGGTCTCTGCCTCTACTGCCCTTGGCAAGGGGCAGGTTAAAAATAGACACACAGGAAAACATAGGACACAACAACAAGAGACATAGGGAAGAATAACATATGTGTCACATGAGTGACCAATCATAACTGTTTTACACTGGAGGGAAAGGCCTCTTGATTGGCTAAAACAAGTCAAGCAAGGTGACTGACTTACTGTAGCTAAACTCCACACCACACATTATTGTGGTTCATGAGGCCTCGTCCTTCCATCCCGAGCAGTGACAGGAGGCTCTGGACAATGTGCTTCATGATAGCAGGTTTGAACCCAGACATAGAGAACACTGCTTCACCTCAATTTGTCTGTTAATGATCCTGCAGCATAGGTGGGTTGCCCAACACGTAAGACGAAGTGGGCTTTGGACAGGGGCACCCGCCATGCAATTTGATAATGTAATGCAAGACTTGTAACTGAAAGTAATTCTGCATAAGCGGCTGACGGGGTTACGCGGGACTACAAATCAAGTTGGACACATATGGAAAACTCTTAGAGAATGCATCACTGATGGGGGGGACAGGAAGGGCAGACGTTTGAGAGCCTTTGCCAAAAGCCTTCCGTACCACAAAATGGACATAGACTCGATGGGAAACAGAGAAAGCAGAATCCAAACACACGTTTCAAGAATATTTTTGTATTATGTCCATGGCTGTCGTTGGAATGAAGTTGTTATTTCCTTTTTTCTTGAACATTTTCGTGGCCACATTTTCATTGTGAGAGACAGCAGGCGAGCACAGCTTATTTATTGGGTCATTTTGGCCACTACACTGTATTATTGCTTGATGGATAGAAACAAGCTCATTTACAAAATGCTGGCATAATACTGAGGCCCTAATCAATAATCACACTGGCAAGCCACTGGAATATTGTCATATAAATATTAGAGTCGCAGCAATGTTGTCACATTTTGACAACAGTAACAGTCTTGTTTTAACTAGACCCTTCCTCGTTGCCTCCAGTTCCCAGTTTAAGGAAAGACGTTTGTTAGACGCTCAGTATTTAATGCCTGGCTATCTAGCTATCTGAGTACATTAGCTAGCTAGCTAGTATGCTGCAAATAGATTGTTAGCTCACCAAACAACCTTACCAACAAAGATTGTGAATCATATTCTCATCGTAATGCATACTGAATCATCGCAGGGGGCTAAAATAGGATTCAGGAGGTGATCAAGGTCTCAAGATTATCACGTCCCTAGCACCAATGATATTTGCTTACAGAACCTCATCCATCACATTACACATGTTTTTTTTAATTCCCTATTTTTCTTCACCTAATTTAGAATACCTAATTGTATTCTCCTAGGGTCCCAGCTAACAATTTTTGGTTCCCGCAACATTCCTGCAAAGTTATGGTATGTCATAGACATAACAACTGTGGGGCACGCACAGGGGGCAGGGGGACATGTCCCCCCCAATATTCAAAATGGTCATACCTGCCCCCCTCTCCCCCCAGTAATTTGTGGATATAAAACATTCCCTTTCATTATGTCCCCCCCAATATTTAACATGTGGTTACGCCCTTGTGGTATGTGTTCCCGAAATTTGTTTGGTTTCCAGGGTGCCCTATGGAAGTCACAAAGAACATTGCATCAGGTTAAAAAAGCATTTGAGTGGTCGTTTACGCTCATTCTATCTGCAAAGTTAGAAAAGTTAGACAAACTTGCCATTTATGTACTTTTGGAACATTCTTAAAACATTATTGACAACACTATCCTCCATGTTTTGCTTTTTTCATGACTAACCAATAACATACCAGTAAGTTTGTATGCGCCGTTTTTTTGCCACATTGGCAGAACTTGTTTGAGACAATAAATATGTTCAAAGAATGTTCTCAAAACAAAATGGTTCTCAATGAAAACTGGAATATTCCTCAATGTTCTTGAAATTGTTTTACATCAGCTGGGCCTGTCCCATCCCTATAATGCCCCCTGTCAAGTTGGGAGAACACAGTAAAGCAATAAAGACCTTCAATTGATGCTCAGCTGGCACAAGGCAGACTGCAGACGCCTGACCGTCCAGAGGATTCGCCCTGGCACGATGAGACGGGGACAACCCTGCTGACTGTAAACCATCCCTTGTGGCATGGGTCACGCTACAGCCAATCACGCGCCACCCTACGGGGCTACCAGCCACGGCTGGCACATGCACGGTCAGGTACGACACCAGACCTTCACGGCGTGTCACTAAACAGAGAACCATTGCAGTATGAGCCAGTTTAATCTCCAATACACAATAATCTATAAATAGTCACTCCCTATGGTAATATACAAATAATGTGCATTTTTAGATTGTTTCCCATCTCATTCATGCGCCCTCTGTTTGGCGTTTATGCTCACTTAACATCAGTGACCTCTATTTGTCTGACACATCTTCATTCATTCAGCAGAGGCTCGGTTGCTTACTGTAGATTAAAAATAGAATTCTATTAAAAAGGGAGAAACAGCTTGCTTTCTTGTGCAAAGCACACAATGAAGCCATTCCCACAGCTGCTGTTGTTGTTATTTATGTTCTTAGCCGTCCTTAGCTCTTTTGAACTTACCACCCCTTACGGAAATGGAATACACTGCAATATATTGTAAGTGTAATGATAAATATATTTCAATACATTTCATTTCCTTAAGGGATTACCTACAGTTAACCGCCAAAATAAAGGAAACGCCAACATAAAGTCTCTTGCTAGGGTGTTGGGCCACTACAAGCTGAATAAAAAACAGCTTCAATGCACCTTGTCATTAATTCTACAAGTCTCTGGAACACAGAGGTACAACACCACTCTTCTACGAGAAATCCCATCATTTGGTGTTTTCTTGATGGTGGTGGAAAACGCTGTTTCAAGTGCCAGTCCAGAATCTGCAATCCAGTGTTCAATTGGATTGAGATCTGGTGACTGAGATGGACATTGCATACGGTTTACATCATTGTCATGCTCATTACACCATTCAGTGACCACCATTTTGTTTTGTTCAACCCAGCATGTGAATTCTAATTTGTGATACTCAGTTTGCCAATTTAAAGTTTGCCAGTTTGTAAAACTATATTCAAAGAAATGGAAGATTAAGTAATCTGCATTTTGTTAATGAGCAGTCAATTTACTAAAAGGATTATTATTTAACCATGAACGCTTGTGTGGGATGGTGATTTCTTAAAGACTGAATAATTTATTAACTATATTTGTTTGGTTGCATTTGTTTCTGAGAGACTCTAGCATTCAGCTATTCATGTCGCATTCAAGTCAGTAACTGAATGTAAAATCTGCATACGTGGTATTTGCATGTGTAAACAACTAAGGTTTTTGTCACAACAGTACATCGTATGCAGGATTGCAATTCACGTTATAATAAATTAGTGATTTATATTGTAACAGTTACAAAAGCGGACATAACTAATTAATTAAAACTGTGCCGGTGATCTTCTGTATCTTCCTCAATGAATCCCTCCAGATAAAGAAAACGAATTCAAGATGTGTGCATACTGTATATACAGTATAGTTTCAAAACATAATTTATTACTGCCCTCTAGCGTACCGTGTGCGCATATTCTTCACCCAATCGCTTTGCACAAGCTCGTGCGACCTGCGATGTGCGATTGGCTCTCGTTGTGTTTCTATGGGAGACTGGCAACACGGGACAGGGAATTTAAAAAAAGGAAAATAAATAAATAAAATAAAAGCAGAACCCTGTCAGCTGTATCAGCATGGATGAACATTGCAATAAACTGACAATATAACAGCAGATAGTAAGTTTACCAACCACTGATTCTCCGGACATAGGCCTAGGTGAATGCAATAGTTACATTTACATTTACACTTACTACATTACAATAGTGAAAGTGCTAATAGTAGCAATAATAATACTAATACCACTACCACTACTACTACTAATACTACTAATAACAACAATAATAATAATAATAGCCTCAATATCAGCAGGCAGTGGATGTTTCTGCTCTCTAACGTGATGCTGTTGATCCTCCAATTTCCACGCTTCCCACTCAGACCTATATAGCTTGGCTCGCGAGCTAAGATTCCATGACGCGGAGCCGCGCGCAGTCCAGAAGGGGAGTGTTATTATATATATGCGGCTGTGCTGGGGACTCGGGAGAGCGCAGGCGCCGTGATGAGAGGTATGGTTGAAAACGACCAGCGATGCCGCTCAGCACAGGAACCTAGCTAAATGTGACTGATCAGATCATCAAATCTGCAACCGCGGAATCACATCAGACGGAGGACGAGAGAGAAGGAGACGGGGGAAAGAAAGCGTTGCTGCATTGTATCTCTCTGGATTTTTCCACCCTCTGTCGACGAATTCATGACCTGGGCACCGACATTCTCTCGACCGATGTTTTTCTCCATCTGAGCCGCGGGGATTTGTTCCATATCATTTTTTATTGATATATATATATTTTTTAAATAAAATAAACAAAAAACAAACGGGTCATTATGCTTTTGTTACAATTCCATGACAGAAGACGTTTGAATAGCTTTTATCCAGGGGCGTTGTGCTTGCAATCCTTGCTGTGGATTTTATGTGCCGTGAGCGGAGAGGACCAGCCGTTCAGTGTGGAGGTAAGACGGCGGAGCGATGTTCTGATGACCGTCATGATGTAGTATGGATAATTAGAATAATTATACAAAACAAGCAAAATTGCTAATGTCTGAGCTTCTGATTGAGAAACATGTTTTTTCCAATGAACACGAACGGCGTCCCATCCGCGTTTGTCACCAGCTGGGCTACAAATGACACGAAGACGAGCCCGATTATGAACGCCGCGCGAATCCCTCAAAGCGCAACCCGAGGAGTTCGACTACGACCTAACAGCGGGCTACAGTGTTCGTGTTTACCTGCGTTGCGCACAGTGTAGCATAACAACCATCTGTCCCCCCCAGCACCATACTGTGTGTGACCTGGAGGTGCGTTCGGTACATCGACTCAAAAGGTTAAGGGCTGTGTGCATTCATATCTCAGGGGGTAAGGTTGCTGAAATGTCCTCTTTTGGACATACCCTGCGTTCCAGTTATTTTTTGTTTAGAATTCCTTCCCAGTTCCATATGACAGCTTTACTACGCGGGGCTCTGTCCGTTAAACTAGTGTGCACAACTGCTAGCTCACTATAACTCACGTAGTAAGGCTGTATATCTCATCATAACTCAATACTCACGGTGTTAATCAATGCATGCTCTTGTGCGCTGTGTCGTGTGGATATTTTAAACGGTTTGTCGTTTTGTGTTTTGCGAGTGGCGTTGCACTCGCAGAATACATTTAACAGTTCAGTTGGTGAGCCGCGCTGGGCATCTTTAACGGTTGCTGTTTCACTGCCAACTGTTTTATTATTATTTTTTGCTTCTCTCGTGTCTTGGTTGTTAAAAACATTTAACAGCCCATCAGTCCAGTGCTGCTCTCTCTCTCTGACAAAATGACAAGAGAGCAGCATTGCTCACCATATGTGCAGTGCCCTAGTCGGTGTAGATGACGGACCCATTCATTGATTGTGGAAACCTGTTAAATTAACACTGCTGAAGTCTTATACGGCTATTCAGTTAATACAGACATTGTCCTTTGCCTAAAGTACGAGTTGTTAGGCGCTCCAATATGAACTCCATCGCTCAAAGATTAAGACTGTAAAGGACTAGCATGCGAATAAAACACATGAAACCACAGCCCTCCACCACTAGATTAACACTTTAGGATACCGAATGTCACATAAATGGCTTAATGGCGTGTCGCGTTAATTTATGAATGGCCCAAAACCAACGATTCACAAAATCCAACGTCAGGTGAATCACCCAGCGGCGTCTACAGCCAGCAGCCTATCACACTGGAGCTGCTCTGTGCAACGCTGCTCGTGCTACGTGAAACGAATGTACTTTACTTATGGAATAAAAACATACTGTCTGTATGCATAATAATAATAATAACAATTGTATCGCTCAGTTCATAAGATACATATATGGAAGTCCCACAGGAAGGTTGCTCTCTTCTCACGCTGCTTTGTGGTTCACTAGGCCCAGTGGGTGGATGGGTGGAGTCAGGTCCAATGTAAAGAAGTGTCTTCTGGAAAATGTGGGTGTGGTTTTGTGGAAGCTGGGGGAAACGTTAACCCCCACCCCCCCCCCCAAAAAAGAAGGAGGACTGGATGAATCCCGACTCTCACATCTCCCAATTTTGAGTTATTTCAGGAAGGAAGGAAACTGCTTGTTTATGTTCGCGGGCAGAAGTTTGAAGTCAAGAGCAGATTGTAGTCCCTGATAGGCATCTGCTGGTACCCCTGTGAGGCCAGGGCTTAACTTCAGTTACCTCCAGGATAAGTTTATTGGTGCAATTGGATTGCTTAATGTAACGTGTCACTCTTCTAGGCAAATTCATGCAAAAGAAAAACAAAACACGATTAAATATAACACTCTCTCTGACGTGTGCATATAGTTCTTTTTTTAAAGGAAAGTGCATGTGGTCAGCGGAGGTAAACGCAAATATTAGTAGCTTGTGAAGGTTTGATGTATTTATTTGTTGTTGTTATATGTATTAAGTTAGCGTATGTGCATTCGCCTGCCTTCGCTTTCGGTCGCGCTGCTTATGTTTCTTTGTATGTTTGGTTTTGGAAGTGAAGTGGTTTGATGAAAGAGTGGTTCTCCAGTTATTCATCGAGAGAGAGAGACCCGGCCTTGCCCTGTCAGTTTTTTTCCCTTTGAACTCACTGCACCGTATGATTGTTACGGCTGTGAAAATCACTGAGATGGTAGGCTACTAGACAGAGGGGTTGTCTGATCACACGCCCTGAGCACGCTTACCGTACACGTAGACCGAGAGCTGACACGGGAGTCGAAAAGACGCTGCGCTGTTGTCGCCGATGCGTTAAAGGTCACGAGCAAGCACGAATCGATCGCGGCGAGAGACCCCCTTCCGCACCGTTGTCCCGCGAGACGCAGTTGCGCTTCCTCCTCATTCACAAAGCGTACCGTACTACAATGCCGTACGGGAGCCTCGGCACGCGAACGCTGGGAAAACCCGGAGCCGGTTACGGCATTGTTTCAGAGAGGGGGACGTAAGCGCGCCTAAACACAGAAGACTGAGTCCTCGTGGGTTTACTTTTCGCAATATTGTAGCAATGAAGCCGTCTCTTATGTCATATTGCACAATAAAGAAAGATGCAGTGAGCTTCACAGACCCGCACACATCGGGGATAGATCAAACCACGGTATTATTTATTTATTTATTTCACCTGCTTGTGTGGCTTGGGTTCGACCACGTCAGTCAATCAGTATTAATAAGCGAAGAGGCAAAGCATTGCAAAGAGACATGAATGGATAGAGATAGAGAGAGAGAGAGAGAGAGAGAGAGAGAGAGAGAGAGAGAGAGAAAGGGGATAGAAAGAGAGAAGAGAGAGAGAGAGAGAGAGAGAGAGAGAGAGAGAGAGAGAGAGAGAGAAAGGGGATAGAAAGAGAGAGAGAGAGATTGGGGGGTTATCTCTGTGGTTTCTGGATGATGTAAGAGCACAGCTGCTCCAGCTGGTTTGTTCACTGGCAGCTGCTTCAGTGTGGAAGTGTAGTGGTGTGGTTTGTCCGTTGCAAGGTAGTTGAATCAGATAATAGCCTGTTGGAAGCTGGCCATTGTCATCTCTCTCTCTCTCTCTCTCTCTCTCTATCTATATCTCTCTTCTCTCTCTCTCTCTCTATGTCTTCCTTTTTCTGTGAACACAAATGTGAACATAAGCACGTTCTCATACATACAGACACACTCACGGCACACACACACACACACACACACACACATGGCATACTTAGGGAACAGAGAGAAACCAGATAGTGGGCCGTTTCCCATCTGAATGACAGATCGTTGGGCGAGGATAATCTGAACAGCGCTTTGAGGAGGAATGGTTTGAGAGAATTTTGCTTGGTGATTGGTGGAGAGAATGAGGCTGCAGAATTCTGTCTGATGGTTGGCAGAGAGAATGAGATTGCAGAATTCTGCCTGGTGATTGGTGGAGAAAATGAAACTGTGCAGAATGCTGCCTGATGATAGGTTGGGAGAATGGGACCGCATCTTTGTGGACCTCATGGTGTAGGGACATCTGGTCCAGGGGAGAGTGCTTCCTCTGCCCTGTGGACTCCAATCGCTGCTGGTCTCTGGTTTTGTGCGGTCCTGGTCACTCATATCCCAAATGTTTCTGGCCTCCTGTGGTGCTGTTATCCTGGTCCCTAACATTCCAGACCCTTCAAGCCTCTTGCGGTTGTGGTCACAAACGTTCCAAATGCCTTCAGGTCTTGCAGTTGTGGTCACAAACATTCCAAATGATTCTGGTCTCTTGTGGGCCTGGTTCCTCCTGTTCCGAGTGCTTCTGGTCTCTGGTCTCCATGGTCCTGGTCATGTGTGTTGGGAACATTTCTGGTCCGCCGTTCTCCTAGTCTTTCATCCCCGAAAGTAATGTGCTTTCAGGGAAGTTCTATCACAACCGCATGGTCACATTTAATTTCCTGGCTCTGTAATATTTCTGTCTCCTTGCAAATCGTTTGCTTCCTGATTAATGAGTTTTTCATTTTCTTTTCTTTCTTTTTTTAATTTCCTTTTGTCTGACATCAATAATCATCTGTGATGGACAAAGGAGGCATTAACATCCATGCCAAAAAAAAGTGCTGAGAAGTCTCCCTCATGCAAGGAAGCTCTCAGCTCAAAAAAAGGAAAGGTTTTATGTAATGAGAGGCAGAATAATTAGGAAGGGACAAAGGGTTTGTAATCTTTCTTTCTTCTTTTTTGTCTGAGGTGTGGGAAGGCCTTTAAAAAAATATATAAATAGTATTTCCACAAGGCCTGAGGCAGATATAGGCTTTCATTCTCTAGTGCATAAGTCGGATTGAATGCTGGGAGGTTAACAGAAATGAACCAAAACTAATTATGCATGGAAGAAGTCTTTTTTTCATTTTTAATTTGAACATTTCTTCCGCTGTAATTAAACTTACTGCAGAGATGGCACAAAGTGGGCTGAACTCGGTTGAATGAAGTAGAATGAAAGGAAGTGAATATGAATTATGATATTTTAATTGCATGATTGAGTTGATTAAAGGCCTTGGAAGGTTTACTGTTTGTCATCATCGGTGACGACAAACCGAGTGACTTTCGAGAGAGAACACTTTGCAGTGGCTCAGTTTATCCGTCGACTGAGTGATCCATCAGTCAGTCATCACATCCCACCAGTGGTTCTCAACCCTGGACATGGAGAGCCCCATGCTGTGCTGGTTATCATTGCGTCTCAGCACTTAATTGATTGGTTAAAGTGGTTGATTGCATAATTAACTCACCTCACCTGGTTTCTTGTGTACCTAAATTGTTTGCTTATTTTAATGTGAAAACAAAACCCAGCTGTGGCTTTCCAGGACCAGCATTGGGGACCCCTGGTTGATTCTCTTTGCCTCTTGGATGACTGGCTCAGACTCTGGGGGTTAACACAATGCTGAGAGCAAGGGTGGAGGAGGTTGTTTGCAGCTGCTAAACTGTAGTTAACCTTGAAGAAGCAGGTTTTGTCCCATTTCAATGGCAGTATCCATGGGTTACAAATAAGTAAACAAACAGTTCAGATTTCCATCAAGAGCATTTCACACATTCATACCACATCATGCACACACACACACACAGACATGCATGCTCATGCACACAAACACACACACACTTATACACATACATGTACACTCATACCCCCTAGCAAACATGCACATACACACACACACACACACACACACACACATACACATGCGCGCGCACATACACAAAATCACATGCATGTTCAAGCACACACACACACACACAGACACACACACACAATGTGCATGTATACACACACACGCACGTAAATACACACACACGCAAACACACACACACGTTCACACACCCACATGCACACACACACATATACGCATGGATATATACACACACATAAACTCACGCATGCACATACACATATACGCACACACACGCACACACATGCCTGCATGTACATACAGTCAGACACCCACTGGCTTGTGCATGCACACCCACACATCCACGCACATTCTCCTCTCCACAGCTACAGAGTCTGACAGGCCCGTTTCTGCTTTTCTTCTTAGTTTATCTTTGATCTGCATTTCTGTGTTTAAATGTGTGCATATATATGTGTGTCTTTGCATATATATATATATATATGTTTGTACATGTCTGTGTATGTACGCATGTGTGTATGTGCTTGTGTGTGTGTGTTTGCATATGCTTGTTTGTGTGTATGTGTGTATGTGTGTGTGTTTGTGAACTTGGGTTTCAGTGTATGCATGCATGAACTCATCATCACACATGTATTTGTTTATTTTTTCCCTCTACAACCCCCCAACAATTGTAACTTTATTACAATTTAACAATGAAATGATCTACACGTTTTGGTATGTGTCCCCTCGAACTCCAACTAGTGCACAGTTAACCCCCCTCACAGTTAACCCTACCCTCAAGAACCCATAAGAAACACACCGCCCACCCCCACCCCGCCCCTCAACCACTCATGTCGACCCCCTTCTGATGGATTCTGGAACCGTTGTGTGTGGTTCTCTGTGTCTTGCCGTCCACATTCAGCGCCATGACGGTCAGCTGGCATGATGCCTAGCAGCAGAGGATGGGAGGATGTCATGTGGGAGGATGGGCATGAGCGCGCTTCTCTCGGACGAACCAACATGCCTCAGGTGTGAACACCTGTGAGTGAGTCTGTCAGAGAGACACAGGTTCACTCCAGGACACCCAGAGGCCCAGAATGCCCCCTCCCCGACACACAGGTTTAAAGGATCCCTCTTTTACTCAAGTGTTATCTTTATTTTGGCAGTTACCCCTAGCTCCCATCAACCCTCCTTTAACATCCAGAAAACCTCCCAAATCCACCCCCAGTCCCCCCAAACCCTGGGCCACAGGTGCTCATCCCCTCCCCCACCCCGTCTCCCTGATTTCCCCCCAGATCCTTACAGTGACTCCAGTGTCCAGTGCTGTAACCCCTCCCGGGCCCCTACACCACCCCACTTGAAAAAAGTCTCCATTATTCTTTCCAGGCGAGGCGAGCCATCTCCCATAACGAGAACCAAGCGGCCGCGGCTGACTCTGTGCCGCAAGCGTAGCAGTAGGCCTCTCTGGAACCGCTGCTCGAATTACCGTCACCGTTCCCCCCGATCGGCCGGCCGACCCAGACTGAATAATTGAAGCCCAGCGCGAGCGCAGCCAGGTCCCGCCATGCTGACGGCGCTGGGAACCAGTCCAGAGCACACAGGCTCTCGCCTGACAACTCCTGAGTGAACAGGGCCCACCATCCCACAGGCGTAGGTTTCATAGGGGGGCATGGGGAGTCGTACCCCCCGCCCCTGTCCCCACCCGAGTACCACCACCCTCTCTTGTGTGAGAGCATTAAATTGTGGCCATCAGTAATTTATGCTTGTTCCTAAAAAAAAAAAAATGTATGCACTTCTGTGTGCACCGTGTAGCAAAAAGAATTTGAGCTTGGCCAGATATACAAAAAAAACTTGTATTTTTGCTGTTCAGACGTAAAAATAGCATAACAGGATTTTTGTTGTCACTGCCTTGGTACTGCACGTTAACCCTCTGCGTGAATGATTGAATTGAGTGAGCTTGTTTGAGATCTAGGGCTGGACAGGGAGTAAAGGTGAGCTGGTCGGCTCGATGTTTGATATTAGGGGATGTGGTGGCCGATGGTCACCATGGGAGACCAACACACGGTTGATGCCACACTGCTGTTTGTGATGTAGTCAATGATCTACCACAACTTTATCAGCAGACCCATAAATTCCACATTACATTTTGCTAACAGTAACCTCATTACTCAGTAACCGAAGTTGGCATTCAGGCAGTCCTAATCAGTTGATAGAATAATAATATAATATATGCCATTTAGCAGACTCTCTTTTATGCAAGGTGACACAGTTATGAATGCATACATTTTTCAGTATATGTGGCCCCAATGGGAATCGAACCCACAACCTAAGTGTTGTCAGCGCCATGCTCTACCTACTGAGCCACACAGAGCCACAGTTCCCCTAACAGAGTTTTTTTTAACATCTGATATCCAAATATGGCTAACCTATGACAGGGCCACGTTGGCCCTTTGTCAACCTCCAGCATTTTCACACACGTGGATACACCTAATACCACCAGACATGCGGCCATAAGTGAACCAAGAGATTGGTTCATTGGAATAGTCACATTGTTGTTTACCAAAGAGCGAACCATGCTAAGGGTTAACTTGGATGAGGAAGCATTCAGGTTGGCCCTTTGGGTTGCAGACTAACAAACCTAGCCTGGCTTGTTGATAAAGAAATGACATAAGCAAGGCTGTAAATGGCCAACCTCGGGCCAAGTGGGGCCTGTGTAGAGGGAATCCACTGAACACAGATGGCAAACTAGAAGACACGATTCATCTTGTGAGTGTGGAAGGGGAGAGAGACAATGTTTCTGACAATGTCCTGCCGAAAGGGTTACCTCGCGGCCTGTCAGATGGTGGTTTTGTGTATTTTCGCCGTTTGGGGGCTTGTGCCTTTGGAGAGCTGCTTCCACCACGGTGTCGCTTACAGAAGCCAGTGCATTTTGGCTCATTGTACTGTGATGGCTGTTGTTGTCCTGCAATTTAAATCTCACCCCCTCCCCCACCCCCAGTCGACAATATTGTCAGACCCATCCCCCTTTGGTCCCACAAAATATTGTTAGCCTCATTAGCAGATCTCAGGTCAGATTTGAGGTCAGTTACATTCACGTCCGTTCCAGCTCAAGGTGGTCTGAAACCTTTGGATCTTCACTGTACCTCTTTCCCTT
The DNA here is from genome assembly GCA_029706075.1 of Aldrovandia affinis. Taxonomy (NCBI): domain Eukaryota; kingdom Metazoa; phylum Chordata; class Actinopteri; order Notacanthiformes; family Halosauridae; genus Aldrovandia; species Aldrovandia affinis. The sequence continues at coordinate 1,585,264 of JAINUG010000187.1, forward strand.
TGCTTGTTTCAGGGCAGAGAGGTTGAGAGGATGCATCCTTTATATTAAGTGCGATATGGGTGGTACTGTATATTCAGATAAAGAAGACAGGGACTCTATAACTCTGTAGATTTCTGTGTACGTTTCTTGGGAGTGGCAGACGTGATCTCGGCTCTCTTCCGTTGACAGTGCTGCACATCCCAGGTCACTGCCTCCAGGTGCGCGGTGTGTAGTGTTCCCCGGGGCGACCGGCAATGTCACACATACGGGGGGGCATTGTGGGCCATGCGCTGCCACTTCTGTCCCCAGGGAAACAAGGCTAATTCCAGCATGTTCCTAATTGATTCATAATTTAACATATTAACATATTCTTCATTCTCCCCCTTCTTTTCTCTCTCTCTCTCTCTCTCTCTCTCTCTCTCTCTCCCCCTCTCTCTCTCTCTCTCTCTCTCTCTCTCTCTCTCTCTCCTTAAAATCCTTCTATGCCTCTACCGGGAGGTTCTGAACGAGACCAGCTGTCTGCTGGTAGCTGTTAGTGTTTTAAATCTTTAATGAAAGCGAGGACTTTGGTGGCAGAGAGCAGACAGAGAGCCGAGACGTGAGAAGCTGGGGGTGCTGACCGCTTCAGCGGGGACACACTCCTTTTTTTCTCTCTTCTTTCTCGTCTTTTATTCTCTCGCTCCAGTCAGGGGAGGGGGGGTCAAACGCAGTGAAGCCGAGTGATCGGTGCAGTGCGATGGCGCCGTTCAGATTGGCTCGCTTCTGACGCCCCTCCGGCTCCGTTTCCATAGCGACCGCGGCATTTGCACTCTTTCCCGCTGCTGGCCATGTAAGGCAAAAAACAACAAAATAAAAAACAACAACATTGGAGTTACAGTATATGCATATATATATATATACAGGTCACTGCCAAAATAAAGGAGTAATTGAGTAAATTAAGGTTCAGGCGGCTCTGCTATGGTGTGGAGTGCATTTTCCTGCATGTCCATGCAAGCCCTTAGAGATAACAAGGTAAACACCAATAAATACAAAGCCATTCTGAGTGATCGCCTTCATCCTATTGTGAAGCATTTTTATCCTGATGGAAGTGGTCTCTTCCAGGATGACAATGCCCCCATCCACAGGACACGAGTGGTCACACGTATGTCATGAAACCAGATCTCAATCAAATTATGGAATTTTAGAATGTATGTAGAATGTATGCTAAGATGCATTGAAGCTGTTCTGGCGGTTCGTGTTGGCCCAACATCCTATTAAGACACTTTATGTCGGTGTTTCCTTTATTTGAGCAGTTACCTGTGAATACCTGGTTTGGTGGAGGTTCCCTGTAGTCTGAGGATGTAGATCATAGTGCTTGGAGATGCAGCATGTGAAAATAAAGTGAGTTCAATTTGTAGCTTTCATTTTTCACCTCCCTGGGAGAGGCAGACAGGGACCAGGTGAGACAGCTCGGGTGAGACCGTTGGTGGTGTGGGAAACGTCTGTACAGCAGTGTCTGAAAGGGCAGAGGGGACCATTAGAGAGGAAGTGCCCAGAGCAGAGACACAAACACACACACATGTTCAGATGTGTACACAGAGAACCACTTGCAAAAGCACACACACACACACACACACACACACACACACACACACACACACACATTCACGCACACACACAAACACACATACGCACACACACACACATTCACACAAACACACACACATGCACACATGCACACAAACACACACACACACACAGTATTTGTGCCTTTATTCTCATTATTTAGATTGTACAGAGGTTCCTCAGTGGGCGTGGAGCACCAGGAAACCTGAGAGCAGGGACAGAGATCAGAGCCTGTATTCATAAAACGTCTCTAGGATCTCTTAAGAAACTGATCTAGGATCAGTTTCTTACTTTTAGCTACCAATAGATAAGGTAGAGAGAGAGAGAGAGAGAGAGAGAGAGAGAGAGAGAGAGAGAGAGAGAGAGAGAGAGAGAGAGAGAGAGAGAGAGAGAGAGAGAGAGAGAGAGAGAGAGAGAGAGAGAGAGAGAGAGAGGCGAGAGAGAGAGGCGAGAGAGAGAGAGAGAGAGCGGCGCGAGAGAGAGAGAGAGAGAGAGAGAGAGAGAGGTGGTGATGTACCGAAGTGCTGGAGGTAAATAGGAGCCTCTTTTTTATAAATATTACCCATCTGACTGCTCTCATTAAACTGTACTTCTTTATTCCATGTTTTCCAGCCAGTCGCACTCCCGTCTCCTGCGCTTTACACGCATATAGCGGCCCTGGATCTTTCAGCCAATCACATCGCACTTTACTTTCCTCTTGTGCCCTAGCCTCAGTCGGACCTTGGCTGTGTCCGAAACCGCTCACTCGTTCCCTATTCCCTATTCCCTATATAGTATATACTATACTGTATAGTGTACTATGTAGCGAACGAAAGTAGTGTTTTCGGATACTACAACTGAACGTCATTTGCGTCAACCAGTATCATAAACAAACCGAGCACTCATGGCAGCTGTTGAAATGTACTCAGGTGGTATCGGGTTTGCATGTTCAGTTTTGAATGTTAAATCCCAAATAAATTGTTGAAATTCTAATGATGTGCAAGTGTGGTTTTGTCAACTGTGGTGCTGTCTGCTAGCCACTGCTTTAGCCACCAATAGCTACCGTTATAGAAGTCGGGAGCTAACTAGCTCGTGTGGAGAAAATAACGTTAGGATAACTCACGAGCGATAATAACGGTAGCTATCGGTGGCTAAAGCAGTTAGCTAACTTTACCACCACCATGATTCCTGAACCTTTGTTCTTGAGGCATAAACGGAGGTGTATGTATGACGGTACGACACGACCGCATTGCATTGTGGTACACGGGATCAATTGTAGGGTACAGTCGATGTACACTACAAATCACGGTGAATTGTGGGTATTTTCTCGTTCACTATATAGTGAATGAAATTCACAGTTTAGAATTGCCGCACACTACAAAATGGCGTCCACACATAGTAGTGTACTATATAGGGAATAGGGAGCGGTTTCGGACACAGCCCTTGTTGCCGTATCCCACAATCCTACTTTTCATCTCTGGCACGTGTGCTGTGTACTTCGCGAGATCCGTTGATGGTGCAGATTCCCGCAAACAGCGCCCGTTTGTTGTTGGCATCGAGTACCTGGGTGCGTCGTCATGGACACCGTCTCCCCTGCCAACAGGCCTGGCTGTTAATGAAGTGTTCCCGTGGCTACAGAGAGGCGGCCCTCATGTTCCCCATCAGGCTCATTAAACCCCTCTCCGCTTGTTAAGCTGTTGGGCGCATTTTGCTCGATCACCAGGATAAAGGTGTCTGAGTTCATTTAAGCAAAACCTAAAGAGGGTCACACAAGTTCACTTACATTCACAATAATCTTTGGCAAAAAGAGAGAGAGAGAGTGTGTGTGTGTGTTTGCGTGTGTGTGTGTGTGTGTGTGTGTGTGTGGATGTGAGTGTGTCTGCATGTAAGATCAACTAGAATGAAATGTCCTACAACAATAAGAGGCATGGTCTATCACAGCAGCACTGAGAGAGAGGGAGAGAGAGAGGGAGGGAGAGGGAGAGAGAGAGAATTGAATGGAAAGTCTCTCACCTGAAAGGTGCTTTGACAATGAGCGGTACTGTCTTTTTGGGGTTCATTTGGTGCAGTTGCATTTTTTCCATTTATTGGCATGATAAAGACACATTCTTGCTGCCAAAGCACAAACACATTTTTTGAAAAACATTACAAAATGAGTATTTATATATATATATCCCCAATGCACCCACAATGATACCACAGCACAAATCAGAGGAAGTTAGGGGAATGAATGTGCTCCTGGCACCAGGCAATCATTGTTGCCAGCATAGCAGGGATTATTTTTTGCTATATTTAGCACTTTTAGGACAACCTTGGAGAATTTTATTCTACCTTTTCTCAAACCAACTTTAAAAAAAAGTACACAGTTTCTTAGTTTGCAGTAAAATAAGAGCGTACCTCAGTTGCCCAACACATTATTGGAAACAATAGTGAGAAGAGGCTCTTGTGGCAGAGACCTCTAAGTAAATAAATTAATGTTTGCAAAAACAGATTAAATACTGTTGTTTCCCCCTTCTCTTCACCCCTCCAAAACAAATCAAATCAAATCAAATGTATTTGTACACATGCCCCCCTTTAGCAGATGCTCTTATCCAGAGCGACTTACACAGTTTACATTTGGCGATGTGTGTGTGTGTGTTTGTGTGTGTGTAGTGTGTGGAAGTGTGTGTGAGTATGTGTGTGTGTTTGTGAGTGTGTCTGTGTGTGTGTGTGTGTGTGTGTGTGTGTGTGAGTGTGTGTGAGGATGATGTGTGTGTGTGTGTGTGTGTGTGTATGTGTTTGTGTGTGAGTGTGTGTGAGGGCGATGTGTGTGTATGTGTGTATTTTGTGTGTGTGTGTGTGTGTGTGTGTGTGTGTGTGTGTGAGGGTCATGTATGTGTGTGTGTGTGTGTGAGTGTGTGTGAAGGCGATGTGAGGGCCATTTGTGTGTATGTGTGTGTGTGTGTGTGTGTGAGGGTTGTGTGTGTGTGTGTGTGTGTGTGTGTGCGTGTGTGTGAGGGCGATGTGTGTGTGTGTGTATTTGTGTGTGTGTGTGTGTGTGTGTGTGTGTGTGTGTGTGTGTGAGGGTCGTGTGTGTGTGTGTGTGTGTGTGTGTAGTGTGTGAGGGCGATGTGAGGGCCGTTTGTGTGTATGTATGTGTGTGTGTGTGTGTGTGTGTGTGTGTGTGTGTGTGTGTGTGTGTGTGAGGGTCGTGTGTGTGTGTGTGTGTGTGTGTGAGTGTGTGAGGGCGATGTGAGGGCCGTTTGTGTGTATGTATGTGTGTGTGTAAACTGAAACATCCTGATATCCTTAAGTGTGAGTAATCAGCGCCCCGTTGCGTCCTTCCTCCACATCTCTGGATCAGAGGGAGTTTGAGTGGAGTGGAGGAGTGATCCGCGTGTCTGTGGTGAATCCGGAGAGCCGACAGATATACGCTCCTCTCACTCCCCTCCCCTCCGCACACACTGCCCACTAAAGGTCATGTGCTTGTCTGCTCCAGACTTCCTCCCAAGGGGAAGCCCCCCTCGATCAATAAGTCTCCCCGCCTCCTCTGATTAGCGGCCAGCTGCTTGTCGCTTCTTCCCCCAGATTGGCCGGTTTGTTGATCTCCTTGTTGTCAAGGTCTCTGGATTGAAGACGGGCGTCGACTCTAACGCATGAAAAAAAATAAACTAAAGGGCCTCATTGTGCGTGGCTGTAACACATGCACCCTCCTTTTTAAATTTGTATTATTCTTTTTTTGAATCCAATGAAACTCACAAAGGAAAAGCCTTTTCATCGGCAGCCCACTGCTGGGTAGAGCCAGCTGTTTGTTGGATGCCGTTTCAGTTTGGCGCGGTTTTAGAGGTCAGCGGCACAGTTTCACCAGGCCTCGCCTTGGCACCACTCGGTCCAGTGCCAGTCGCTTCTCCGCTGGTCTCAAATCCGTGAAGATTCCTTCAGTGGCCTTTTTGTTTCTTTTTTTTCATTTTCATTTATTTTATCCTCCCTCCCATGAATGTTTTGGTTGCATGTTGTGTGGGGAAAAAAACTACATTGTTCTCAAAAACAAAAAAAGTGCCAAAAATAAAAGGAGGCGAGGGCTCTGCGGGAACGGAGTTACGTATGGATCAGGTCATGTGATGAGGGGAGGAAACCCAAAAAAGGCCCACCAGCAGGTAGAGGCGGCTGTACCTCCGTGTCTCTCTTCTGTGGGCCTCTCTCCCGAAACCTACTCATATCCTCCTTGTGTTTGTTACATTTCTCTTGGGGGAAAATTGGTTTTGTGGTTTTGTGGGCCACTGTGCCTCTGGAGGGGTGGCGGGTTTGAATCTTCAGCTCGGGGGAGCGCTGGATCTGCGATCGTCTGTCAGCTTGCACATTTTCATCCCGGTCTGCTGCCTAATAAAACAGAATACTGGGACGGAACACATAAAGTGTACACTACATTATTTTTCCGTTTTTGGTAACCTACACTTTTTTTTATTAACCTCTGGCAGTTTACTGCTTACCTTTGTACCATTTCAGGTTATTCACTGGACTTACAGTAACTGCTTAAATTTCAGTAAAAACTGGAAAATGGGGATGTTCTAAAACCTTTGACCGGTAGTGTACATGATGTGGGGGCTGCTGGGCGGCTCATCCTGTTAATGCACTGTTCTAGTGTGCGGATGAACCCATGGTCTGCATGCTGTTAAGACACTGTTCTAGTGTGTGGATGAACCCACGGTCTGCATCCTGTTAAGACACTGTTCTAGTGTGTGGATGAACCCATGGTCTACATCCTGTTAATGCACTGTTCTAGTGTGTGGATGAATCCACGGTCTGCATCCTGTTAAGACACTGTTCTAGTGTGTGGATGAACCCACGGTCTGCATGCTGTTAAGACACTGTTCTAGTGTGTGGATGAATCCACGGTCTACATCCTGTTAATGCACTGTTCTAGTGTGTGGATGAGCCCCACGGTCTGCATCCTATTAATGCACTGTTCTAGTGTGTGGATGAACCCCACGATCTGCATCCTGTTAAGACACTGTTCTAGTGTGTGGATGAACCCACGGTCTGCATGCTGTTAAGACACTGTTCTAGTGTGTGGATGAGCCCCACGGTCTGCATCCTATTAATGCACTGTTCTAGTGTGTGGATGAACCCCACGATCTGCATCCTGTTAAGACACTGTTCTAGTGTGTGGATGAACCCACGGTCTGCATGCTGTTAAGTCACTGTTCTAGTGTGTGGATGAGCCCCACGGTCTGCATCCTATTAATGCACTGTTCTAGTGTGTGGATGAACCCCACGATCTGCATCCTGTTAAGACACTGTTCTAGTGTGTGGATGATCCCCACGGTCTGCATGCTGTTAAGTCACTGTTCTAGTGTGTGGATGAGCCCCACGGTCTGCATCCTATTAATGCACTGTTCTAGTGTGTGGATGAACCCCACGATCTGCATCCTGTTAAGACACTGTTCTAGTGTGTGGATGAACCCACGGTCTGCATGCTGTTAAGACACTGTTCTAGTGTGTGGATGATCCCCACGGTCTGCATCCTGTTAAGTCACTGTTCTAGTGTGTGGATGAACCCACGGTGTGCATCCTGTTAAGACACTGTTCTAGTGTGTGGATGAGCCCACGGTCTGCATTCTGTTAAGTCACTGTTCTAGTGTGTGGATGATCCCCACGGTCTGCATCCTGTTAAGTCACTGTTCTAGTGTGTGGATGAACCCATGGTGTGCATCCTGTTAAGACACTGTTCTAGTGTGTGGATGAACCCATGGTGTGCATCCTGTTAAGACACTGTTCTAGTGTGTGGATGAGCCCACGGTCTGCATCTTGTTTATGCACTGTTCTAGTGTGTGGATGAACCCACGGTCTGCATCCTGTTAAGGCACTGTTCTAGTGTGTGGACGGGACACACTCTCTGTATTTCTGTAGAATCCCAAGGACTGTGGCCAGCACCCCTGCAGAGCCTTGCACAGCTGGCCAGAGCATCGCGCGTGGAGGGAGGGATTTTCAGCCTGCGAGATGGATGGAGGATGCTACAGTGATGAGACAGAAGAAAATCAGGGGGAAAAAACATCAATGCATATAAATCATCAATACTTATACACGCTGTGTAAATATGAAGACGTGAACATAAAGAGGGATAGACGGGGAGCGCCTCCACCCTATAGTTAGCTCATAACCGTGAGAGTTCAACCAGTTAAGAAAGCTGGTTGGAACTATGATTGTTCCCACCATGTACTAATGTATTAGTATTAATGCAATAATCTTGTAAGTCACTCTGGATAAGAGTGTCTGCTAAATGCTTAAAATGTAAAATGTAAAAATGTAAAGCAACACTCACTGTTATTGGCACTGAGGTAAAAGCACGGAGACAGCAGACGGACAAACTCCCTGACACGTCTTCGGTCCCTGGGAGAGGCAGTCGTATCGCCGGGTGCTGGGGCTGATACCACTAGGTGACAGTACCTACGAGAGCACAGCGGCCTCTCATTTTGGACAGCATGCCAGATTTACATAACGCATTTGCTCCAAGCATAACGCAGTGCAGGCTGCGCCCTACAGGGACATCCTAGTCCCGCGTTTCATCACTTATTCAGAAAGCAGTTCGCTTGAGATGCATTCCTGCATGGCACAATTAAATGTTTGTGTATATATGCTCCATAATATACATGTACATCAGTGTGCACAGCATGACAGTAGTATTTTATATGACAGTATATTATGAACATATATGACCGTGTCTGACAGTACATGGCAGTATACAGAGATGGGCAGTATTTCTGTTACTTGTATTTGAAATACGTATTTCAATTACCTTTGAGTATTTTGTCATTTGTATTTGACAGGGCTGAAAAAATTCAAATGTAATTTGTAACAAGACACTTTAGGGTAGAGTAATTTAGTATTTTCAAAATACTCAAAATACTTTATCCATGATTCAAAGAACATAAAAAAAAGAACAACAGTACACTTAGACACTTAGATTTTTAGACCCGCTCTCTGTCGGTTGGACAAGGCAGTGAATGCATGCACACGTGGATGCATGCATGTATCTGGTCGCAGGCAGCTATTGAGAATTTGGCGCTTGTTTTCACACAAGCCTATTCACAGTATTCTAAGTGGCGTTTTGAGAAATCGTGACGTGATGTGAAAAGTTAGAAAAGACGATTTCTCAAACCGCCACTTTGTGACTCCAGAAACACAGCTAGCATGTACAATTCATGTTGATTTGTTTGTAAGTTTGTACTGTACTATTTTCAGTATTTTTCTTTCATATACAAATAGCATCAAAGATAAGAAATTGGTTGTCAATAGCCCAAACAACCAAAATGGAGGGAGTAATGTGGGCAAACTAATTAGATGCTAAAGATGCGATTGTGCCTCTAACACTTAACACACGGCGATAGCCTATGTGATTTTGGCTTTTTGCTCATATTCATAGAGAAAGGCAGCCACCTATTCATATGTTGGCCTACGATAGCCAATTGGAGACTATTTTTTTCCTGTATTTTGAAAATACAAAATACATGTATTTTATCTGATACATTTTCTGGCACCAGTATTTTGTATTTTGATCTGATACATTTATTTGAGGGGTATTTTGTATTTTGTAACAAGATACATTTTGATGTATCTTTGCCCATCTCTGGCAGTATACAGCATGACAGTGCATGGCCACATACGGACGTATATTACCATTACAGCCTATGCCCCGATTTGACCGTATTTGACCGCGCATGACCTTTCAGAGATATGACAGTTGCGGAGACGTGAGGCGGATTTGTTGACAAACAGCAGATTGCCACCCCAAGCCTTTCAATTTGCAAGCCCACTGGTCGACTTTGAAAGCCGGCGCCCTTGCACGCGTGTGCATGAGTCATTGCGTCAACCCATCTCGACACTGCCCTGATGAAGGCCTGCAGCCGAAACGCGTTTGCTTTTTTAAGTTGTTTTTTTTAAGGGTACATTTTTTTTACCGTTTGCCTCCCGTGCACCCTGGTAGAACTGCAGGGCAGCCTGGGCAGTAAATGATTGGTTGGGCAGTATCACATGCCCGGGCCTGCTAGATGAAGAGCTTTTTCAAATGTATTTATCTAACCAGGCAAGTCATTTTTTATTAACGGCCAGGAGGTACAAACGCAGCAGCGCAAACAACAAAGAAGAGAACGATACGAAACACAAAGGAATCACGATCAGACGCCCATCGGGCACAA
>JAINUG010000187.1:1597500-1622500 GCA_029706075.1 Aldrovandia affinis
TCCGCAGTCGACCAATCATAGGGGCTGAAGCTAATCCAATAAAATCTCTCCTTGTGGGAGCAGTGGATGGACACTCTAAGGTGGATTGTGTGCTGCTACAGATGATGATAATGATGATGATGATGACAAAGATTAGCTCTTCCTCATTTCACTGTTCTCCGCCAACATGTGCTCTGTGTAGACTATGGTCTGGAATTACATTGAAAAAACAGCAAACTGAAGTTAGATTCTCTGCTGCAGTGAGATTTATGAGGTCTGATGTGGATACTTTTAAGTCTCAGGTGAGCTCAGGTGCGTACAGGTGAGCCCAGGTGTGTACAGGTGTGGTCAAGACAGACGCACACCATATCGGACCAGCCAAAATATGGTGCGTTAGATGGCTACGCTATCTGCCGCCCGCATTTACTCTTTTTAATAGTGTGTGAGTGGTTTTATCTAGTTGTTGTCATATGTTTTGAAACATATTTTTTTAAAGTGTGTGTGTATATATTGCGTTTGTATCTGTGTCTCTGTCAGTGTGGTAGTTGTACTCAGCATTAAGTGTGTGTGTGTGTGTGTGTGTGTGTTTATGATTGTGTGTGCCTATGGTGAGTCTGTGTCTGTCAGTGTGGTAACTGTATTCAGCGTTAAGTGTGTGTGTGTGTGTTTGTGTGTGTGTATGTTGTTATTACTTCCACTGGATTGATTTCTATTCACATGATATACACAGATTATCCTGGAAACAGGAAGTAAAAACAAAAACATGTTTAGGGATCAAACGTCTCCCAGACGGAAATCCCAGAGGAAATCCCAGAAGGCCATGTGCTTTTTATTTTATTTTATTTAACTTGTTCCCCAGATACCCTTATAGGGTGACTTGCGCCGGCTTGTTTTGAACCTTCCTCTGGGGAACAACGACAGGCAGTGGGCTTGGGACGTAGGAGAGCAGCTACACTGCAGTCTCATCCAACTGAGAGATGTGAGCATTATGACAGATAAATCTAGCACAGATTCACACAGAGGTAACATAAAGTGTCCTAATAGACCAAAACAAGCCACCAGAGCAGCATGAATGCGCCTTGGCGTAGATTCTGCAAGTGTTTGGAACTTTATTGGAGGGATGCAGCACCATTCTTCCAGGAGAAACTCCATTTCGGTTTTTACATTGTTCTCAAGCTCATCAAACCATTCCCATCAGGATAGATGTGCTTCACCATAGGATGAAGGTGATCACTCAGAATGGCTCTGTATTCATTGGTGTTTATCTTGCCCTCTAAGGGGTTGAGTGGACCTAATCCATGCCAGGAAAATACACCCCACGCTAAAACAGAACGCTTAAGTGTTTCCCTTATTTTGGAAGTTACCTGTATCTCCCAAACAAATTTGCATAGACGAGAATAATATTCGGAATAAAAGAAACAGCCCGCTGGCAAACGCAGGGTCGAAAGCTTAATGACATTCACCGTTTAAAATGTTAACGGGAAATGGATGGAAAAACCTCTGCAGAAACATGCAGGCACGTGCACCTGCATTTAGAGGGAAGTTTGGCCATTTTTATTGGGGCGCTCTGGGGGCAAAGTCTACAGGTTTGGCTTTTTGCCATGCTGCTTCGGTATTAACAATGCATTAGCAGTTATTAGCAGTAGTCATAGTATGTATACAGTATATACGAGCAATACAGTGGCGAAGCATTGCCATCAGCACTGTTAATGTGCTGCTCAGTCGTGGAGGCAATCTGCTCCATATCCTCAGAGAGAGGTCACGCTGCGGAGTTATGCTCCATTATTCATGCGATGTTCTAGGCAGGACTGTTTAATATGTTGTATTTGGAAGTTCTGCCCCCTTATTATTGAACTGATGTGTGTGTGTGTGTGTGTGTTTCATTCTTTTGCTTTCTGATATTCCACACTAATAGCTCAGAGGGGAATTAACATTATTATTATTTATTTTGCTCTCGCCTTTTTTTTTTTTTACATTGAGCCGTAAGCATTCTCGCAGCCGGAGTTTGTAAAGTTAAATGAAGGCGAAATATTCATCAATATTCAGAACAAAATGCTCTTAATGTCTAATGTTATTTTTTGCTTTGTTACATCGTTCATTGAGGGATCTCTGGGATCTGCGGGAGTGTTTTCAGATTCGATCCAGCATCTAAAGAGTTAAAGAGTTAAAGTATTTCAAATGTGTATTTGACCCAGGTCTTTGAGCCACGCAGGGTTTAAAGAGATTAGCACACCCTCGAACCCACTCGGCCCCCTTGCCCCACCGGCCCTGGTTCAAATGCAAAACTGAGAAAGAGACAGATGGTATCAACCCCGCACACTTCCCTTAGCTGTGGGAGGGTACTGAACACAGACCCGAATAGCAGCAGAGGAAAAGACCACAATGTCGTCCTTATGCCTACAGACAGAGCCGGGCAGTACACAACTCACTGCCTGTAACTACAGACATGAAACAGTAAACTCACAGACCTGTAACTACAGACATGAAACAGTAAACTCACAGACCTGTGACATGGGCCACATGGTTCAGAGCACTCATAAGCTAGCCAGTTTGAGAGGAAAGCAACACCAGTTTAGTTGAACTGTTAAATCACCCTTACCTGCATTTACTGAGGTGGTACCTGGCACCAAAATATTTCACCAATGCCTTAGAAACTCTGGGAGCTTTTTTGAGGGTGTGTGCTGTTACTGGCAGGAAAACCACATTTGAAATTGGTATTTTGTTTATGTACAGAATTCAGGCCAGCAGGAGGGTAAATATAAAACAACAAAAAGACAAAAAGAAACCGTCTAATTGTATGTTTCGTAGTGGACAGCGCTCAACTTCATGGCTCCATCACTGAAAATAGAATTTCGGTGGTGGCAAAAGAACCCTGTAATTCTGATTTGTCCTGGATGGAGGTGCGCCACTCACCCCCCTCCTTGTCCCGTTCCTCTCTCCACAGGCCTGGCTCCAGAGGTACGGCTACCTGCCCCCCACGGACCCCCGAATGTCCGTCCTGCGCTCCTCCCAGACCATGCAGTCTGCTATCGCTGCCATGCAGCGGCTGTACGGCCTGAATGTCACGGGGTCGTTAGACAAGAGCACCGTCGAGTGAGTGTCACCACCCCCCGTCACGCTCTGTTTCACTGTCTATAATCAGTGAGGTCAATAAGGTCTGGATTCAATCCACTGTCATCCTCAACTTTGGCTCACAATGAAATGCGACTATTCTTCTTTGTTTTTCAATTGAATAATAATGATTTGTATTGCACATTCCAATAAATTAAGTTATATTTTTATGGAAAAATATAACATTAAAACCTAGATTTATTTTCATATTTGGCTTTACATTGAACAGCTGTTTGATAAGAACCTTAAGAACACTGCTTTTTTGTACCACCAAAGATTATGTATAGTTACAAGACTTGGCTACAGCAGGGGTCCATGACCCTGGTCCTGGAGAGCCACAGAGTCTGCTGGGTTTTTGGTTTTCTCACCTTAAAATTTGAATCCAGTTTAGAACCATAAATGTGTAACTGTAGTCAACTGCTATATTGCAGTATCTGTTGCTTTGCATAAGTGCTGAGTAACAATGAGAACCAGAAAGACCCTATGGTTCTCCAAGACCAGGGATGTGGATCTCTGCATGATATGTTTGATTTGTAAATTATGTCCCTGTCAGTAAAGAATGTCTTTATTGGAACTCCTTTAACTACTCAACAACTTGAATAGGGACAGGAACTCCGTATCTGAACCAGGAAGTAACGGAGAATGCGTAATCTCCCTGGTGACTTGATCTCTGGGCTGGGCTGTCTACTTTTGATTTGAAATTGAATATCAATGTTTAAAGGGATCTGTTTAAAGGAAGATAAAAGAAAAACCTGCTAAAAAGAAAAGAAGAAAAATATGGATTCATATGTTATGTAGTTGTAAAGATATTCACCCCCTCCTGACATCCAGCATTCTCCACTGACTACCCAGCAAAAAGAGTCAGAATCAGGTCGACTCTTCCAGTCGCATTCAACACCAGCAGATCCCCTATATCACCCCCATTCTGTACAGAGTTACACTTTTGAAAAATCTTTTCAGAAATTTTTCAGAAGCGCAAGACATCACATGTTGCCAACACTTGCCAACACAGCTTGATGCTATTTTATCATTTTATCACGTGGTATTGATGTTCCAATGTTAACACTTACAGTTAACCAGTACAATTCCTGCAGACTACCGACAATGTGAAAATAAACATATATTTCAACAATATTCATACCATACACAAAGTTATTCTTTTCCCTCCCCTTTACAAATTAAGTTTTGCCGGGTCACCAAAATCAAACTCGCCCAAATTGTGAAAATAGACACTTGCATAATTTTTTTAAGTCAAAGTTAAGAGGACATGTTGATTGAATCCAAGGTTTAGCCTGCCTTGCTTCTTATTTTATGGAAGGCACCAGTTTTCTCTGGTGTGAGCGAAGGTTCAGTCTGAGCGCGTTTCAGCTCAGTTTGAACCTTCACTCACTCGATGAAGGTTCACTTTGAGCGTGCCTGCTGTGGACGCCTCGATCATGTCTGAACAGGGCTTCTAGTCCGGTGTCAGCACGCTCTGTGTGTTGTGTGACATTTGATGTCTGCATGTTCACACGTGCCTGGCATGGGAGAATATGGCGCATGAGAATGACTGATGGCGCATGAGGATTGAGCTCCTTCCATGGATGCACAGTGATGATGAAGGCCACTGGGATTGAAAACATTCCCGCCCAGCTGCCATTTTCACACTCAATAGCATCAGTGCTCCGTGCACTGTGCTCTGTTTTTCTTAACTGAGACGTATTATTGAAAACATTTGTTCTGTACCATGCCCCAGATTTTTTGCCATTTTGACAAACTCATTTCCCCTTGAGGATTAACAACGTATGTCTAATCTTATCATGTCATCATGATGCTGATGAACTGTGCTCTGTTTTTCTAAACTGAGGTTTTTTATTGTTTATTATTCTTCACATTTGTTAATGTGAGACCAAAGCCCCATATTTATGACTAAATTAGATCAGATGAATTTTTGTGATCAGGTTTCCCCTGCCAATATTCTAAACGTATCCATTGTGTGCTAAAAGGTAAAACTGATCCTAGATCAGGGTCCTGTATTAATAAACCATCTCACAGCAGGAGTGAGGCTGGCAGTGTAGTGTAATGGTTAGGGAGCTGGGCTTGTAACTCAGAGATTGCAGGTTCAATTCCCAGGTGGGGCACAGCTGTTGTACCCTTGAGCAAGGTACTTAACCTGAATTGCTTCAGTAAAATATCCAGCTGTATAAATGGATTGTATGTAAAAAATGTAAAAGTGGGAGCTCTGGATAAGAGCATCTGCTAAATGCCTAAAATGAGTGCTCATCTAGGGTCAGGTGTTCCCTGCCCATATCTTAATAATATCCATTTTGAGATAAAAGGCTGAAACTGATCCCAGATCAGCAGCCCTGCTCTGAGACGCTTTATGAATACAGCAGCCGTGAGCGTCTATTTGAGCATGTGGCCTCACCTCGCCCGTGGGCATCTGTGACCTCAACAGTGTCCTTCATGCGCTCCAGCTGACAGGCAGGTATACAGGCCCCAATACTGTGTCCCGTTTCCCACAGTTACTCAAAGGGGCGAAAGTGGGTGGAGTCACATGCTCCCATTCACTGTTTTCTAAGCATGACTTTTAGTTGTTCCCATCGATGAGCACAACCCCCCCCCCCCAGCTAATGTCTTAACTGTTGTTTGTTTGTTTGTTTCTCCCTTGTGCACTCTGTACGGCGGTGTAGTGAATACACGCTAAGGTGAGGCTCCGTCTCTTCGCTGTGTGTCGTGTCTCTTCGTGACTTTGATTTTACTACACTTTTACTACACTACAATATTTTATGATATTTTTTTTCTCTTCTTCTGGTGTAAAATGTGATGTGAGCGAATGTCGCAGGGGCGATTCAGCCCTGCACGGGGTGCGAGGGGAGATTATGAGAATGGTGCTGACACAGTTTAACGCTACGCGTAACAAAGACATCGTGTGCTGGCTGAACAGTCCTTTTACAGCACTCTCTCATTATACAAGCTGTGCCCCGTTTGAAGGGAGCAGGATGTTGTTTACTCACCTCCAGTGGGAAAAATGTGATGGTGAGATAGTCCTTATGCTCCCTGCTGCTGCAGCGTGCGGCTCATGCCACTTAATGATGATGATAACAACAATAATTGATTAATAATGTATTTGTATTGCACCTTCCAATCAATTCAGTTATATTTCTGTGGAAAAATATAACATTAAAACCTGGATTTTTTTTTCACATTTAGTTTTACGTTGTATGGATGAACAGCTGTTTGATAAAAACCTTAAGGACACAGTTTTTTGAGATTATGTATAGTTGCAAGCTACAGCAGGGGCCCACAACCCTGGTCCTGGAGAGCCACAGGGTCTGCTGAGTTTTGTTCTCACCTTAAAATTGGAATCCTGGGCCTTGGATAGCATAACGGTCTAAGCATTTGCTTGGGAATGCAAGTTGCCTATTACAGCCGCGGTTCGAAACCCGACTGTGCCAGACCGGCCCTGGCCAGACCGGCCCTTGGCTGTTTTGCCCCAGGAGGGGGGAAGGTGAGCCGGCACAAGCTCACAGAGAAACACAAAGAGTGTCTCTAGAAAGTAGATGGGTGAGGGTTCTGTCTCGTAGGAGGCGGATCATCATTGACCTCGGGGAATTCGCTTGACCCGTAGTGACGGGCGGCGAGTTCATGGGGGAGGGCCAATCGAAAGAAATGGAGGTTATGATTGGCTACTAAATTGGGAGAAAAACGGGGAAAAAAATCTGAAACAAATGTAAAAAAATAATAATAATCCGAATCCAGTTTAGAACCATGAATGTGTAACTGTAATCAACTG
The DNA here is from genome assembly GCA_029706075.1 of Aldrovandia affinis. Lineage (NCBI taxonomy): Eukaryota > Metazoa > Chordata > Actinopteri > Notacanthiformes > Halosauridae > Aldrovandia > Aldrovandia affinis. The sequence goes on from JAINUG010000187.1 coordinate 1,604,366, forward strand.
CTTTATTGCTCTGAGTATCTGTTGCTTTGCATAAGTGCTAAGTAACAATGAGAACCAGCAGACCCTGTGGCTCTCCCAGGGATGCAGATCTTTGCATGATATGTTTGATTTGTAAATTCTGTCCCTGCCCCCTAAGAGTGTCTTTATTGGAACTCCCTTAACTACTCAACAACTTGAATTGGGACAAGGAACTCCTTATCTGAAATAGGGGTGTGATGGTATACCGGTAGACGGTATACCACGATATTCAAATATGAAATAGTACTATCATAAACTTAACGTAATGCCGTGATAATAAATCACGTAGAAAAAGCTATTTTCATACACATACAAGTATTTCAACCATTATCCTACTAAAATGTCTAAATAACCCATATTAAATCATATAATACTGGACCTGGGGTGTCTGCTAATGTCATTTAATCCCAACACCTCTTTGGCTGTTCTTGCATTTTGTTTTGTTTACAACATGATTGTGCACATGCAGACAGCTCCTTCGCATTTTCCAACCGTGGTAGGTAGCTGTTATTAGCTAGCTAGCTACACAGCATAAATCTCTGTTTGCAGTCCCTTATAAAACTTGCGATGTCTGATGCTGATTCCAATGCCTAGGCGGTCTGTAATGACGAGTTATATCCCCCCAAAAAGCGAACTTGTTCATCCGCATGGACTCACTTTGGATTCAGAAAAAAAGATGGTGTTATTGTTTAGAACGGATCTCCCATATTTAGAGAATGTGGGAAACATGTAATGGCCAGAGGAGGGAACACGTCAAACCTTGCATTCCACCGGCATTAGCATCATCCTTCACGTTATGCCACAATGGAAAAAGTGAGTAGCTAAATATAGTACTAGATCCGATCAGATAAGCCGATCATGCGATAAAGCAAAATGTTGCTTAATTCGCAAAGCTAATGATTTCAATTGATTTAAACATACAATTACAAGGAGTGAACTATATTCAGTTGCATTTTTCTTCTATTAAAATGGTATATAAATCTGCGAAGAGCTGTACAATAAACAGGTCGAGTTGTAAACTTTGTGTGATACTGTTTGTAGCTTAAAAACTGATACCGTGATATACCGAAAACCGTGATATTGAATTGTACAATTATCATACTGTCACAGCCCTATTCTGAACCAGGAAGTAACACAGAATGGATAATCTCCCTGATGACTTGATCTCTGGGCTGGGCTGTCTGAAAAATACTTTGTTCTATGTACTTTTGATTTGAAATTGAATATCAAATAAGGGATTGATGTCTTTCCACGCAATCTGTTAAAAGAAACATAAAAGAAAAACCTGCTAAAAAGAAAAGAAGAAAAGGAAAACCACCTTTGGTTCTCTCTCTGTTCATGGAGCTTTAAAGATATTCACCCCCTCCTGACATCCAGGTCCTCCACTGACTACACAGCAAAAAGAGTCAGAATCAGGTCGACTTTTCCAGTCACATTCAACACCAACAGATCCCCTATATCACCCCATTCTGTACAGAGTTACACATTTGGAAAATCTTTTCAGAACATTTTCAGAAGAGCAAGACATCACGTGTTGCCAACTCTTGCCAACACAGCTTGATGCTATTTTATCATTTTATCACGTGGTATTGATGTTCCAATTTTAACAGTTAACAGTTAACCAGTAAAATTCCTACCGATAATGTGAAAAGAAACATCTATTTTCATCAATATTCAGAGCATACACAAAGTTATTTCCTATCGTTGTACTTTTTGGTTTTTAACATATTTAGTTTAAAAATTGCCAGTTTCTCTGGAGTGTTTAAAATTCTTTGTCAAAAAATCTACCAGTGAACAGTTAAAGTATTTAAAATCCGTATTTTACCCTGGTCTGGTATGAACAGATAAAAAAAAAAGACAACATTTATGTTCAGCGCTTGTGGCCAGCACTGGAAAACCAGCACTCATGTGAGTTGGATGCGTAGAACAGAACATGTGAAGCAGAATAATAATAAGGAAATTCACTCACAACTGAAACAACACTTTTAGACATATGGAATGCATGTGCCAAATAGAGAATCCATATAACGTTCATCATTACAACGTTGAGACATTATTATAATGTTTTCAATCATGGGATACATGTTCATATTGATTGTTGTATCGTTTCTCTGCTGATTTTCTCTCGCTGCTGTTTCTGTGCTATTCCCTTGATGGACGAGCTGATCAAAACACTGTGCGTTTTCTGTATGACAAGTGTGCTGTTCCTTAACATTCCGCATTCCTCGCTGTCTAAACGAATCAAGGTCAGGCTTGAGAAGTCACCACGGCGATACTGTAATTAGCCCGCGCTCACGTTCAGCTCAGAGTCCCGATTTTGGTGCCGGCGGTCTGGCCCGACCGCAGCTGTTTTTCCACGTTGCCGTAACGCAGGGAAGACCAGGTTTAACCCAGCCTGGCTCGTTGCCATAAACATATTAAAGAGATGTAATGGCAATCCGGAGCAATAATGTCACGTGGGCTAAGGTTAGTTTTTATCAGTTAAACAGTACAATATTGTCCCCCCTGATATATTGCAGCTGGATTTCTCTGCCTTTCCCTTTTTCATGTAAGCCACTAGACAACTATATATATATATTTTTATTTTTTTTATCACATTATCACATATCACAATTATCACGTCTCACATATCCCACATCACATTATTACTTTGAATGGAGCGTGCATGAGATCTCCTTAACAAGCGTTTAACAATGATGGGAGAGTGAGGCAAAACAAAACACTCTGATTGGTTAAAATCTGTGAGTCAGTGCACCCAAGATAGCTCTCCGTTCTTGGGGGCAGAAGACCTCACTATGTAATTGTTGGATTTTTGGTTATGCCTAGGTTATGTATTGAACACATAATGAAATCACAAGAGGTTGGAGGGCATGGAGTGATGTCATCGAGATTCATGGGCCCCAGGGAGTGATATACTGTATTGTGATGTCATTGGGATGTGCCACTGCAGGCCCCAGGGAGTGATGTACTGTATTGTGATGTCATTAGTGTGTGCCCCTTTGGGCCCCAGGAAGTGATGTACTGTATTGTGATGTCATTAGTGTGTGCCCCTTTGGGCCCCAGGGAGTGATGTACTGTATTGTGATGTCATTAGTGTGTGCCCCTTTGGGCCCCAGGGAGTGATGTACTGTATTGTGATGTCATTAGTGTGTGCCCCTTTGGGCCCCAGGGAGTGATGTACTGTATTGTGATGTCATTAGTGTGTGCCCCTTTGGGCCCCAGGGAGTGATGTACTGTATTGTGATGCCATCAGAATGTTCCACTGCAGGCTCCAGCTCTGACACCGTGTCCCCCCTATGTACCCTGCAGCTGGATGAAGAAGCCCCGATGCGGGGTCCCAGACCAGCTGGGGGGGGGCTCCAAATTCAACGTGCGGAGACGGCGGTACGCCCTCACGGGGCAGAAGTGGCAGCACAAGCACATCACGTACAGGTGAGGAGGGCAGCGGTGGGCGTTGTTGCCATGACAGTGTCTCTGGCCAAAGGGCTGAAGAGTGGCCTTGCTTCACCACCAAGTGATTTATGCATTTTTTTCTTTATTATTTATTGATATCTTTTTATTAAACAATCGTTCGTTTTTGGGGCAGAATTCCTGGTCCAAAGCAACTTCCCATAGCTTGCCTTTAAAAAAACACATATATATATTATTGCTTTTGCTACTTATTATGTATACAGCTGATCCTATTGATCAAGCACCTTACTCGTAGGTAAATTGTTCTTGCCACACTCGAGAATTGATCTTGCGACGCTCCAGCTACACGCCCAGTTCTGTACACACTGCTCTGAATGATGGGGGGTGTTGAAAGGCATGATGTAAGTACGCTGTGGCTGCATCCGTCTCCGATAGCCCTGCAGGCTATAAAAGGCCTATTTAAAAGGCCCAGCTCAGACGGGAGGAGGAAGATTGCAGTCCTGTCAGTGGCACAGAGTTAATGAGCAGCATCGCAGGACTAATTATCAAATGCATTCCTGTCTTTTCTGCTCCCGACGGCTCATCGTACATCCAGCAGACGTTAAAAAACAACATGTCATTATGAAAAAAAAATCTTACAAATGTGTTCCTAATTCTGCTCTCTCACTCTCTCTCTCTCTCGCTCTCTATTTCTCTTTCTGGGTTTCTTGCTTTCCCTCTCTCTCTCCATCTCTCTCTTTCCCTCTCTCTCCCCCTCTCTCTTGGTTTCCCACGCCATTTTTCTAAGCCATGTGTTGCCCTTTAATGGTAATATAGGCTAAAGAAAACTGCTAAATCTACATAAACTAGGATTAACTTTGCTGGCTCAGGGGCCAAATGCAGTTTTTTCATCCATGTTCTGAACGGCCTCAGTGATTGAGGTCACATACTGTATATGAAAATGGCGTATAAATAAAACAAGGGTCGTATTATCCTGAGAGGCCAGAACGCAGTGACCTCTGACCTTCTGACCTTCACACCCCACATGATCCACGCCCTGAATCCAGCATTCGGTCTGATCCTCATATTTTAGTCTCCAGTACGGCTCTTGTCATATTATTTGTGTGACAAAAATTGAAAGACTTGATGGCACAATGCCTTTAAAATTTTGGACCCGCACCCGAGCAAGGAAAAGGGAAAGAAGGCCCAGGAAAACAGAGGGAAGAAAAGAAAGAAGGAAGGAGAGAGAGAGAGAGATGGAGAGAGAGAGAGAGAGAGAGAGAGAGAGAGAGAGAGAGAGAGAGAGAGACTTTTGATGTTGTAATTAGTTTTTGTAGAAAAATATTAAACCCTTAACCATCTTAAACCCTTAACCATTTCAAACAGTAATTTTGACAGAAAAAAAAAAAAAAAAACACTCAATGACTGGTGGGTGTCTTGGCAGATGGAGAAGGGAACAATTGGACAGGAGGAGTGAGAAAGAGTGGGAGAGGAAGAGAATAAGGGTGTATTGACAGAGAGGAGAGACGCAGAGAGTTACATTTTACATTTACATTTTAGGCATTTAGCAGACGCTCTTATCCAGACACATTTCTTTCCATACAATCCATTTATACAGCTGGATATTTTTTTTACTGAAGAAATTCAGGTTAAGTACCTTGCTCAAGGGTACAACAGCAGTGCCCCACCTGGGAATTTAACCTGCAACCTCTGAGTTACAAGCCCAGCTCCCTAACCATTACACTACACTGCCAGCCTACTGCCAGAGAGTGCGGATGAATGTGTGGGTAAGACAGCACAGAGAGGGGAGAGGAGAGGAGAGAGGGAAAGAAAGAGCAGAGGGAGAGTGAAAGAGAGAGCATATTCGGTCTTGGCCAGTGTGGACCGCCTGGCATCTTCAGTGTGACTCGAAGCCCCCCCCATCCCCCACGGGCCCTGTCCAGCCACCCCCCCCACCGTTTCGATGCTGCCACCTGGAGGAAAGTGGACACTACTGTGAGTCTGGGAGTGAGGTCATGACAGGCTCCTCCTCCCAGTCTGCCTCCCCAAAAAACGTTATCCTTCTCTCCAGAGAAAAGCGGAAACAGCAAAGATTCCCTATAGTAACCAGATGGGGAGCTCCTGCGGTCCTCCCATCCTCTCTACTTTCTCATTCAAGGTTCATAAGAGGAGTTTCTGGTGCTATATTACAGTTTATGAATATTCAAAAAGAGGCATGCCCAAGCACTGATCATCCATTGCCATTGGTGGACCTTCGTCATCCCGTCATAAGTATTCATGAGCTGCGTTCAATTGAAACGGGAGACAGAACTTTCACTGTTAAGGATGCAGAGCTGAACATCTGATTAGTCTACGAAATCTGTGGAAACCCCTGACCTCACTGAACATGGCTGTGGACTGCTTTTTCCCTTCATGTTTGCCTTTGCACACGAAGAGATTCCTTAATTAAGGAAGACTTAGTTTCTTGTTTCCCTCATCAAACCATCAGACACTTGGAGACAGTTATGAACTCAATTCACTGCTGTGGTGTTCCTTTTTTAATTCAGATCCTCATATTCTAGTCATCCTTTATTTAACCAAGATAGTCTCATGGAGATAAATGAAAATCTCTTTCTGGCTAATAAAAGCAAAATAAAATAGTTTATGCAAAATAATAGCCAATAGCAAAATAAAATAAAATTAGCGAGGTGACAATTTTCCTTGGTCCTGCACAAAAGATTTACTGTGAGGCCTGCAGATGTTTCTGTATCACCGGGAACAGATCACTCCAGATCACTCCAGACCACTCAAGATCACTCCAGACCATTCCAGATCACTCCAGACCACAAAGTGTTCTGTGAGCAGAACAGTTCCATTTCCCCCAACAACACCATCTCACCTCACATGGGGATAGAGATCTAATATCGCATCCACCGCCACTTACCCTTGAATGATGACACTATTTTACATCAACCTCAAATGCCACTGACAGCTGTTCTCTGGAAAGCAACAACAACAGCAACAAACAGTATAGCCTATGTGTGTCTACATGGAGCTTAATTGTGTTTTAAGCTGTCTGGTAAAAGTAAAAACAAAATGGTTATGTAGAATTGTTAAAGAATATGTTTATTTATCCTCAATTATGGCTGTTTTCTTGTCTTATATTATTATTATTATTATTATTATTATTATTATTATTGGACAAATAACTGCATATTGTAAAATGTATGACTTATTTTCATATTTGAAATGCAACAAGAAAAAAATCTCATCTAATCCAACAAGAAACAAATCATAAAAAAAATATGTAATCATTTAAAAACAACATGTGAAACACAAAACATCAGGGGAATATATCCATGGCTTTAAAGGGATCTCTTTAAGCAGCGATGCAAAGACTGCAAAACAAGGGCCTGCAAAACAGTGCTAGCCCTGGGAGCTCTGTGCTCCAAGATGCCCTCTGTCCCATGATGTCCGGGGCTGTAAATCTGGGCCCATGTTTTTGGGGACAGGCTCTGCTGCGCTGAGCTGTTGTGTTCCGTAGGGAGGGGAAGGGTCGTGCGGTTCAGCCGGGGTCGTCGTTGTCTACGCGGTATAATCCCAAGACGGGCTGCGGATTAAAAGACAGTCTGTCGTTGGCAAAAGTCTCTGGGGTATTAAAAGGGGAAAGTAGTGTATTCCGTTTATGTTTGAGTGGCTTTCATTTTATTTTCCCCCCAGGGCACATGTAAAAGGAGGGGGGCAGGAGTTAAGCTATGATTGATGGCCGCGCGTGGCAGTTTTAACAACTCATTCATATTCAGCCCTCTCCTCCTCGGTTCGTGCTGAACGTCCCCATCTCTAAAGAAGAAGGGAAGTGGGGGTGCTGCAGCTGTCACGAACAGTTTTCTTATATTGTATAACCATATCACATTTAGAATAAAGACAAAAAACTGTGTGTGTCTGTGTGTCATAATCGGCGTGAAACTGCAGGAGGTGCTGCATGGAGCTTCAGGAGGTGCTAAACAGAAGTAAAAAAAAAAAAAAAAAGCATTTGATTGACCATTCACCTGATAGGCACACACAAAAAAAGTCTGTATCAACGTAACGAGCAATATGAGCACGCGAGTCAGCTACGTGGCACCCAACAGAGCACACCGGGGTTCTGAGGCCTTTCAGTGGTGATTCCGACCCATTCCTCAATGAGTTGTTGCGGGAGTTAGTGTCAAAATAGCTCTTGAAATATGTGAGTGCACTATTTTTTGTCTGTTAAAAATCATAATACCTTCAATTCCCTGTCTCGCCAGAGTCGGCTCTGGCCGGGAGCGCCACCAGGGCTGTCCGCCCCAGGGAGGGGGGAGGGAAGCCGACATGAGATTCGCTGCGCATAAGAGTGGCCCTGCAGTATACCAGGTTACGGTTGATACTTGGGCAAGTGCCATCTCGGAAGAGGCGTCAGGTCGCGTGTCGCTACTGGTTGCAGGACTACGGCAGCGAACTCACATTACTAGGGGGGGGATTGACTTAAAATAGCGGGTCTAATTGGATACCAAATTGGGAGAAAATGGGATAAAAATCAGAAACAAAAATGATTAAAAAATGAATTAAAAATTAAAAATTTTTTAAAAATTAAAAAATCATAATACCAAACAGTGATGTAAGTTACTTCTAACAGGTTTTCAAATTTGTTCTGCTTTACTCATTCCAATCCGAAAGTAGAAGCAATTTTTTTGGTGATCCCTTTCAATGGTGTAACTTACATCAAAACTAAATGTTTGCCAGGTCGGGTAGTAGAGGCAGAAACACTTGGGCTATTCAAGTCCAGGCTAGATGCAGTACTAGATACTCTTTAGATTAGGACATGACGAGCCTAGATGGGCCGAACGGCCCGTTCTCGTCATTATGTTCTTATGTTCTTATGTAAAACTTTTTCACAGGCTGGCGGATAGCGTAGCGGTCTAACGCACCATACTTTGGCTGGTCCGGTGTGGTGTGCGCTGCCTGTTCAAAACACGCGTCTCTACCAGACCGGCCCTGGTCGTCGGCCCCGATCGGATCGTTTGGCTGTCCGCCTCAGGGGGAGGGGGTGAGCCAGCACGAGTCCGTCGAGGAGCAGGAAAAAGGCGGCCGTGGTAGAATTTCGTCTCGGAAGAGGCGGATAAATCTGCCTGGAAAATAGTGTCTCGACCCAGAGGATGGTGGCGGACTCATGGGGGAGGGTGAATTTAGATAAATAGAAGGTATAATTGGCAACCAAATTGGGAGAAAAATTGGGAAAAATTAGAAATAAATGTATAAGAAAAAATAATAATAATTTCACGTTCCTTTAAGCCAGGTTCGTTTGAAGTGGTTCCATTATGTCAAAGAAACCGACCATGTACAACGGTATGTTGTTTTCGGATTTCAGCACCCCTAAGTCAAAACATCATCCCGCGCCTCTGACCCTGGCTGTGGACGGTTGGCTATGAATGATAGATCACAGAGTCTGCAGGACAGAAGAAGGCATTTACATTTCTGTGAAACCATCCAACAAGGGTATGAGGAAAGAGAAAAAAATACATAGTACTGTATCTGTAGAAAGAGGGGGTAGGGGTGTCGATCATTTGAGGGTCTCTTCCATCTTTTCTCCCCCTCAGGCAGTCTGGCCCGATTGTGGGTATAGATTAAATAAAACTTTTTAAAAATTGAAAGAAGAGCTGCACATCATTCGGCTGTACAACATTTGTTTAATGTGAAAAGAACTAAGGACATGACATGTTTTTAAGCCGAATGGTATATTTGATATATACAGTACATTTTGAGTATACAGTACATTTTCCATATATATATTTATATATATATAAAAATAAAGGGAATGGGGGGGAAATTAGGGATATTAGAGGGAGAGAGAGAGAGAGGGAGAGAGAAAGAGAGAGAGAGCGAAGGAGAGAGTGAAAAAAAGAGAGCATATGAGGTAGACAGAGAGTGAGGGAGAGTGTGAGAGTGAAAGAGTATGAGGTACTGCCCCACATACATACGTCTCACAGCAGTGGCGTACAGCAGATTAGATAAGGATAGGAATTGCTTAAATCCTTCAGAAGATGGAAATAAAAATAGTGGAAGTGCAGTGAGCGCTGAATATCTGTCCGTCACGCCTCCTGTTATTTCAGCTCCACAGCGTTGTCCAGGAGAACAATGCTCTGTCTCTCTTGAATCTCTTCGTATGGAGAAATGCTTTCAGACTTGGGAGAGATGCTGTGATTCACTTTAAAAGACAGAAGCATAGTAGAGAAAGCAGGCTAAATGTGGGGACTCTGTTGCTCTGCCTGATTTTTTGTTTTAAATCTACTTTCAAATCACTGAAGTCGTAATAGAGCTCATCTAAGCTTTATGCTGTTGATAATACTTAATTAGAAAATATATTTTAGCCACACAAAATATGCAAGTTCCTTCAACACCTGAAGCACTTTATTCACAACAAGCTGCAGTCTTTCAGAACAACTTGTTCTTGCTGGATATGGTGTAGTTTATTAATGTATACATTTGTGTAGTATTGCAACAAGTACCATATTGTATAGAACATTGCATTAAAGTATGGAACAGCATTATTACACTCTTAGCAAACACCAGGGTGTCTTACTGTAGCTCATATTTTACACATTATTAATATACACAGATGCTGACAGACACAGTTTAGGTAAGCACAGCACAATGGCATAAATGCAGTTGCACTTCCTGGATTTGAACTGGCAATTGTTTCTAAGGCATAGCAGTGTGCGGTTGATAGTGCTGGAATCACGCAAGAGGACAGCAAGTGCAGGACAGCAAATAGGATGGAGAAACGCAAAGCATAGCTGTGCTTACAAGAGCTCCAGAAAACATTCCAGTATCGCCACCAAGGCGCAAATCAGGAAGGAAAAAAAATGTTCCTGGATACTTGACTGGAGTCTGAAAATATGAATTATGTAAATGTATTTAAACTCATTCTTTTTGAAAACCCAGTTATCATTTCTCTCCACTAATCAGTGCCTTGGCTGCCACATTCACCGACCACTCTGTGACCGCTCCCTGGCCATTCACCAACCGATCTGTGACATTACCTGACCGATCCATATTTCTATGTCCCTGCAGCATCAAGAACGTCACGCCCAAAGTGGGTGCGGTGGAGACCCATGATGCCATCCGCCGCGCCTTCGACGTGTGGCAGAACGTCACCCCGCTGCGTTTCGAGGCAGTCCCTTACAGCGCCCTGGAGAATGGCAAGCGGGACGTGGACATCACCATCATATTCGCCTCAGGTTTCCACGGTGACAGCTCGCCCTTTGACGGGGAGGGTGGCTTCCTGGCGCATGCCTACTTCCCGGGACCAGGGATTGGTGGGGACACCCACTTCGATTCGGACGAGCCCTGGACCCTGGGGAACCCCAACCACGATGGTAAGAAACAGGACAATCCAAAATGGCTGCTGCATAACCCAAACCATGATGGCACGTTGGTGCAGTGGAGAAGGTTCTGGGTTCGAATTCCGGCCGGGGCCTTTCTGTGTGGAGTTCTGTTCTCCCTGTGTCCGCGCGGGTTTCCTCCGGGTACTCCGGTTTCCTCCCACAGTCCAAAGACATGCACGTTAGGCTAATTGGAGAGTCTAAATTACCCATAGGTATGAGTATGTGAGTGAATGGTGTATGTGCCCTGTGATGGATTGGCGACCTGTCCAGGGTGTATCCCTGCCTCTCGCCCAATGCATGCTGGGATAGGCTCCAGCCCCCCCACAACCCTAACCAGGAATAAGCGAGATAGATAATGGATGGATGGATAACCCAAACCATGACGGTAAGAGGCAGGATGATCCAAAATGGCTCCTGCATAACTGCACTGGGCTACACTATTCTGTGTGTATGCTGTATGTGAAGCAAAGGAAATGTGCCCAAACACTGGTGTTCCTTAAAGATTGTCCTTTTTTGTCATCGTAGAACCATCCGGTAAGCTTGTTTAATGTAGGGCTGTCATATAAATGATGAGGACTGCACAAAATAAAGGGAAGGTTTATCACAGCTACATTAGTGTGCAAGCAATATTTTCCCATCTGCACTTGCAGATTTATGGATGTACATATCTATTCTAATGGAGCCTGGGTATATGTGTCCAGTGTAATTGTGGAGTCTGTTCTGGTGGATTCTGGGTATAAGTGTGGAATTTAATCAGCTCAGATTTTTTCTGTTTTCCCTCTGTGCTTTTTTCACAATTTTCTGAACCGCTAGTTAATTGTTTTAGTTTTAGTTGTTGTTGTTGTTGTTGTTTTTGTAGTCTCTTGTTTTCCAACTGATGAAAAGGCAAAATTGTAAATCAGATTGTTGCAGCAGCAGGATATATAAAAAAGTGCAGGCTCCGGCTCAATATTCACTTTGGCTCCAGGCAGCCCCCTTGGCTTGGTCCGGATCATTGTCGTGATCACAACCACGCGGTTGAGACAATGGACCGTGAGAGGACATGGTTGCAGTTTTTCATGTGGTGCCGAGATGGCCTTGAATGACTCCGCCCATGCAGTGTGGAGGATTGTGCTGGAACTCACTGGTGACCTTTGACCCCTTGTGGGCACCAATGAGAACAGCACAGCTGGGGGAAACAATGAAAGTGTCCTGGGCAGGAAGAGAGGGGGAGGATTAATGGAGGAGAGGAGGAAAGGAGACCAATTTAGACCGAATAAACCAAATTTAGTTCAAGGAAGGAAGGGGAGAGGGAAGCCGGCATAATCTTGCTGCATATAAGAGTGGCATACTTGAGTTAGGGTCGACGGCTTGACGGGTTCCATCTCGGAGGAGGTGGTTCAAGCTCATAGTACAAGATGGGATAATTGATGTAGAAAGAGGGTACAATTGGCTACTAAATTGGGAGAAAAATGGAGAAACAAAAAGCATTGTTTCAAAAAGTATTCCAAAAGTAATAAATATTGGTAAATACGCTATTCATAAGGAGGTCAGGGTTACTGATAAAGTGTTATTGTTATGCCATATGTGCTCCCTAACTCATTCTTAATAACTCATTTATTAACATGTATTAAATTTTGACTAACCATCAATAATCCATCCATCCATCCATTATCTAAGCCGCTTATTCCTGGTCAGGGTCGCGGGGGGGGGGGAGCCTATCCCAGCATGCGTTCCGGGCGAGAGGCAGGAATACACCCTGGACAGGTCGCCAATCCATCGCAGACCATCAATAATGTATCTAAATATTTATTTGGCATTTATATCTGTGCCTTGTTCTGGAGTGTTACCAAGAATTGGGAAGGAGAGAGAGAATCAAGAAAGAGAGGAGAAGAGGGGGAGCTTGAAGCTGGAAGATGAGAAAAAAAGTAAAAAGGTGAAAAGGATTGCAGAAAAGAACAAATAAGACAAGCAGAGACCAGAAGAGGGAATAGACAGAGAGGACAGAAATAAGGAGGAAAGTTAAGGGGTAAAAATGAAGGAATTGAGCCAAGAAGAGTGGGAGAGATAATAGGAGAAAGGGAATTGGAGGATGTAAAGAAGGAAAGAACTGATGAGAGAAGGCAGAAGGGAAGCAAGGGTGTGGGGGGAGAGAGAGGGAGAGAATGGAGAGATGGAGAAAAAAGAGGGAAGCAGGAAGTAAAAGACAAGGTAGCACTCCCGAGTGCAGTTTAGAAATGACTCATGGGCAAAAAAACCAAAGGGTCATCATATGTCTAAGAGCACGGCTGGAGATTCACTGGAACATAACAGATTATTTACAGAATGGCCAGGGAGCACAGTGCATCGAACGCAAGTCTGATCAATGCAAAATGAAGCCATTCATCCAGATCATTATGTCTTATGTGACAGTAAAGATTTTCCCCCTCTCTATGAAAACAAGGCCTTGTGGCTGCCAAGGGAGACAGAATTTATTTATTTCGCCTCTCGGAAGCTGTATCGAAGTGAACGATCCTTAATGGTGTGCTGCACCCATTAATGAAAACATCCTTATTACACGTCCGATTTTAATCATACATCAAGCCATGGAAACAGGTTTGGATTTTGCATCTGTTGTTTAAGATAGTAATGAAATATAAACGTTTTAGGCATGCTTAAGCGGGTTTCTGGGACACGCAGCTGCGTGGTCCCGCCCGAGAACGATCTGTGTGATGCATGATGACATCGCCGCTCGTCGGTCTCTGAGGCAACGCGGGAAAATATATCTTTATGACCTTCGCTCCGGTGCACTGTCGACTGCACGGTGACACCACACCGTTCCACACCACACCATACCACAACATAACACACCACACTACACCACCACCCCACCCCACCGCACCGCACCACACCAGACAAGAAGAATAAAATAAAATCTCTTGTGACTTATAAGGGCTGGAATGCATATGTTATTTTCTTCTTATTTTTTTGCTGCAGCATGCACACAGTATATGTTCATGCAGGAAATTACTATTTCAGGGGCTTTTTCTCCCCCTGCACTCTCTGAAATCAAAATGAACACTGAGGGTAGGAAAACAAAGGGCCAATGGGAAGAATGTGAGGCATGCCTGGAGCTGCGGGTGTGTGTGGGGAGATTGTGGAGATGAGATTAGGGAAACCCTAATTCAGCAGGAGCACAAAACTAGTGATGGGAAAATGAGGTATCATGACACCATATGTTACCATATGCTACCAGTAACTGTTCTGAACCAAAAACAAAAAAGCTTTTGATTGGTTCAAACAAGTCAGTGACTGACAGCTAATTGTAGCTCCACCCATTTTGTGATGTCATGATACCTTATTCACCCATCACTACATCAAACTTGGTCCTGTGGCAGGAACATGGACCCTTAAGCCACAATGGTTCACAGGAACACAATGGTTTAGAACATGAACCCTTAAGCCAGATACTTGACCTCAATCACACCTGCACAAACACAGCTTGCAACAGGTAGGTACATTTTATTTAAAAAAACTAAAGAAACAACGACACAAATATATAGATGCACTTAAAAGCATGGACAACAACCGGTGAATTATTTAACAGCTTTCGTTTAGACAGAAAGTCAAACCTGCATTCATTACGTTGTTAAAAAGGTCTTCATTTGTGGATGTTTGAGTTCTTGCCAAAGAAGGCAGTTTTCCAACCCTTAAGATCCAGTGATGGATAGAGGCCTCTACCACGCCACTGTGACTATATCCAAACAGTGTTCCCGTTACGTTGCTCCAGCGCTGCAGCTTTGCAGTTCGAGTGCACGATAATGTCTGTGTGGCAGAATCAGGAGATGCCTCTCAAAGCTGCCAGATAGCTTTCCCGTAGCGTTGTTCCAGCGTTATAATGCATGCTCTAAGGTCTGTGTGGCAGAATCTGGAGGGTCACGACGGGGAACAGAATTATCCCCAGAGTTGCCGGAGAGTTGTTGTTACCATAGTAAACCGGCAGCGATCGGAACTGGTCATCCGGATGTCACACTCAGTGATACTTCCCCTGAGCTGGGGATGGAGGTAGGAAATGTATTTGCCCACGGCGAGCAACACCATTCTGTGCAGCACGTTTTGGTGTTTTTTTGTTTTTTTTATTCTCCTGAGGCCCTAAACCAAAACTGCAGGACAGAAAAATAAAATCTAAAGCTGCAGATAACCGACAAAACATTTATTTCCACCAATATTCCGAACAAGTTCACCCAATAATTCTCTCTGGAGCTCAACCAATAATTTTCCTCTGGAGGTCAACCAATCATTCCCTCTGGAGCTCAGCCAATCATTTCGTCTGGAGCTCCGCCAATCATTCCTTCTGGAGCTCAGCCAATCATTTCGTCTGGAGCATAACCCTCAACCAATCAATCCCTCTGGAGGTCAACCAATCATTACCTCTGTAACTCAGCCAATCATTCCCTCTGGAGCTCAGCCAATAATTTTCTGGGATCTGTGGCAGTCATTTTTTCAGAGTTGACCCAGGTGTGGTTGTAAACATTAGGGAAAGGTGTTGAAGACGCAGCACGGTCAACTGTATCATACCTTCTGTGGCGGCTGAGCTCTCTCATGCTCAGGCCTTCCTCTAGAGCTCTAGAGTGCCGCTGGGACTTTCTTGGAGCCTTCCCCAGAAAGAGTAGCCCTTACCCAGGGGGGAAGTGTCAGATGTCCCTGGTGAGCTCCACAGCCTGGTTAAATCAGTGTATAACTGCAGGTCAGGGGAGGACAAAAGGGTGAGAGATGGGGTGTGCGGCGTGTGGTGTAGCCCTCAGAAGGAGCACAGCTGGCTCTGGAGAGAGAGGCTGCACAGCACAGAATCGTACAGCTCACATAGCTCCAGACACACACACACACACACACACACACACACACACACACACACACTCACTCACATAGCTCCAGACACACACACACACACACACACACACACACACACACACTCACTCACATAGCTCCAGACACACACACACACACACACACACACACACACACTCACTCACATAGCTCCAGACACACACACACACACACACACACTCACTCACATAGCTCCAGGCACACACACACACACACACACTCACTCACATAGCTCCAGGCACACACACACACACACACACTCACTCACATAGCTCCAGACACACACACACACACACACACACTCACTCACATAGCTCCAGACACACACACACACACACACACTCACTCACTCACATAGCTCCACACACACACACACACACACACACACACACACACTCACTCACATAGCTCCAGACACACACACACACTCACACACTCACATAGCTCCAGACACACACACACACACTCACTCACATAGCTCCAGACACACACACACACACACACACACACTCACTCACATAGCTCCAGGCAGGCACACACACATATACACACAGACACACTCACTCACATGCCTACACACACACACACATACACTCACAGATACTTCACTTCACTCTACCAAAATCAAAAGCCTGCATGCCCAAACCCCCCCACACACACACACATACACACACAATCATGCACACAAACACAACTGAATACACTCACACATACGCACCTACACACACACACACACACACACACACACACACACACACACACTCACTCACATAGCTCCAGGCAGGCACACACACAAACACAACTGAATACACTCACACATACGCACCTACACGCACACACACTCAAACACCTGCACATGCACACATGCACACAGATACAAACACACACACACATTGCTGTGATTACCTATCCAAATTAGTTTAAGGTAGAGGAACACTCCTCTTTGCGTGTGAAATTCCACTTCTTCATCAATTCCTTGCAGTTAAACATGTTTTTTCTGTCAAACCACATGATGCACAGGAGCCCCTTACACGTGACAGGAAAAGCTAAGACACTATCACCTGCACGGGATTCAATCTTTTGTTTGTGTGTGTGTGTGTGTGTGTGTGCGTGTGTGTGTTTTTGTTTGTAGAGAAACCAAGCATTTTCAGGCAGCACTTGTGTTTGTTAGATCATGTGGAGCCCTGGTCCAAACTTTGCGCTCATGCGGGCTTTCACAGGAGCAGAAGGTGTCCTTTGATGGCTATTTTTAACCGAGTTCCTGGTGTTCGAAGGCTGGTACTTGGCCCCAGCTGATAAGGGGCGAGAGAGTGTATTTAACTGCAGCACCTCCTCCCTCTCTCTTTCTGCCTGGGCCTGATGGCTATCTCCACCGGCAGGGACAGCGCCGGGAATTAGAAATCAGCTTGTATTTAAGCGTAGCACGTGTCCCGTTGAGCGGTGGAGAGGCCATTGGGTAGGGATATTGATGGGTCGGCAACTGTGGGTGCACGCGGTTAGCATTTTGTAATCCAAGGGCAGGGAAAAGGTTGCGCGAATCACGCACGTCGAAATGGGCTTCAAAAGCAACTGGAACAAACAAACAAACAAACAAACAAACATACATTACAGGCATTTAGCAGACGCTCTTATCCAGAGCGACTTACAGTTTACATTTCTTTACAATCCATTTATACAGCTGGATATTAACTGAAGCAATTCAGGTTAAGTACCTTGCTCAAGGGTACAACGGCAGTGTCCCACCTGAAGATTGAACCTGCAACCTTAACGTTACAAGCCCAGTCCCCTAACCATTATACCACACTGCCTGCCTACAAACAAAGTAGCCAGCAAGCTTGTAGCCAAGACAACGACGGGGTTCTAACGAGACTCGTTAGGCTGAAGGCCAAGGCTTGGACGAGAGTGATGGACGACCATTGTGATGTCACAATGGAGCACGAGGTTGTTGCAGGTGGGGTTTTCGAGAGAGAGAGCTGTTGAAATATAAAAGCTTCCACAGGCCGTATTGTTCTGTTATTATGTCTGTCCTTATTGTCCTTATTGTGGATGTTACAGAATGCGTTCCAGCTTCAAGATCTGATATGTGTCTGTGTTAAACACGGCGCTTAATGCGTATGGCCCTCAGTGGGTCCTCGTCAAGAGCCATCTCTGTACTTGCGCCTGTTCTTATAAAATACCCACACACTCACTGTGCAATATCCACACCATTTCCACACAATATCAGTGTCCCACTGTGCAATACCCACACACTCTCTCTCTCTGTGTGGAATACCCACACTCTGTCTGCACAATACCCCCTTTCTCTCTCTCTCTCCCTCTCTTTCACTGTCTTTCTCTCTGTGGAATACCCACACTCTGTCTGAACAATACCCTCTCTCTCTCTAGAAACACAATATATACTCTCTCCACAATGCACAATGCAAACACCCTTTCCCCTGCAAACGTGGGTGTGGCGGTTCTCTCAGCAGGCCAGAAGCGCTTATCAGGAGGGATCTATGGG
>JAINUG010000187.1:1627500-1652500 GCA_029706075.1 Aldrovandia affinis
TGGTGAAAATTTGTTGAAATATTTTTATTTTTGCATATTTTATGCAATAGAAGAGGAAGTGAATCTCTGTCTTTGCCTCTACTGTCTTACAGTGACCACATATACATTATTTTGTTTGGTAGCCATGAGTTTTTCTGTAGTCCTTTTTCAATTTCAAGTGGGTGGTCACTGAGTCTGTACTTGGTCATGATCCATCTTTGCTCTGTATCTCTGACAGAGTAGAGATACTCAAATAAGAGGTTTTGGTTTGTTTAGTCATTTGGTTTTCTCTGATTGTTTGCTGGTAAGCAGTGCTGGTATGAAGCTGGTTTGTGCTTTGTGTTGGTGGTGTTAATGGATTAGTCAGCTTCAGTACCAGCTGAGTGAGGGGGCTCTTTTCATGACTGAGCTCTTTGGCTTTCATTGCCTTAAATTGCAATGTGTCCTGAGGGCTTGATTTGATTATCTCCCTCTCTCCCCCCTGTATTTCTCTCTCTCTCTCTCTCTCTCTCAGTTTTGAGTTTACCTGGCATTTTGGTTGTGTCGTATTGGCCATTCTTTTGTTGGAATGGTGTGGAGGGATTTTAAGACATGTTTAAAGTATGAGGGCTGTTCTCCTGTATGAGGCCTGCAGTGTTTTTAACATCGGCTGAACCAGTGTTCTTCAATGGCTGCGACTATAGTGGCCTTTTCACTGTCTGGTGTTACAGCAGCATCATTGCCCTTAGAGTCTCGTTGAGAGAGTGACTGAGTGAGAGAGAGGCTCGAGTGAGTGAGTGAGTGGGCATATACTGTATGTGGATGAGTGAGTGATTAAACAAATGAGAAAGTGAGTGAATGAGTGAGTAAATGAATGAGTAAATAAGTATGTATGTGAAGGAGTGAGTGAGGGAGAGAGCTAATGATTGAGAGTGTGTTTGAGGGAGAGTGAGTGAGTGATTCGTGAGTGAAATAATAATTGAATGAGTGAGTGAGTGATTGGTTGAGTAGTTGAGTGTGTGTTTGCGTGAGAGTGAGTGAGTGAGTGATTGAGTGAGCAAGTCATTGAGTGAGTGAGTGAAATATTAAGTGAATGAGTGAGCGAGTGAGTGATTGAGCATTTTAAGGACATAGCCTTTTTCAGGGCTGCTCTGTTATAACATCACCTTCTAGAGAATGTTTTGGCACCAGTCAAAGTCTCCTCATTGCCTGGCTCCACGGAATGACTCTGGTGACATCACCTTGTCACCAAGTCTCTCACTCATGTGGCATTGTCTGATCTGACACCTGAGGAGACATATTAAGGTGAATAAAAGTGGAAAGAGAGAGAGAGAGAGAGAGAGAGAGAGAGGGAGAGAGAGAGTGAGAGAGAGGGAGAGAGAGAGAGAGGGGGAGGGAGAGAGGGAGAGAGAGAGAGAGAGAGAGGGGGGGAGAGAGGGAAAAAGAGAGGGGGGTGAGAAAGAGAATGAGAGAGTGGGGGGGGAGAGAGAGACAGAGAGAGAGAGAGGGGGGGTTAGAGATAGTGAGAGAGAGGGGGGGAGACGCACTTCCTCGATTGATCTATGTGAAAAAATGAAGATATTATTGGGAGAAGATAAAAACAGCATCTTCAGTAGCCAAATACAGTCTCTGTGACACTGTGATTCCTGAATATTCTTTAACATATTTTCTCTAAACTCTAAAGTGAATATTGGCAGCATTATGAGATATGAAATTGATCTGTATATATGTGAGTGTTTGTTCATATATTTGAGTTATTTTTTAACAAATTAATGGGGGGAGGGGTGTTCCTTTATGGGTCAGCAGTATTTGTTTTTAGAGTACGTGTCTTGTCAAATGCTACGGTAACCACAACCTTGGATTTTGCCAAGGGAAACAGACAGAAAGACAGAGGGAAAAAAGAGGCAGAGACAGACAGGAGGAGGGAAAGAGTAGAGAGAAAGAGACAGACAAATAGGCAGAGAGAAAGAGAGAAAGAGGCGGAGCGGAGCGCCGATGATGTGGCTGTGTGAATCCGTGCCCGTTTTCTGTGGCGGGATCATGGTCACACCGGCCTCTGGTTTGAGAGCCGGGCCCGAGCGTGCCGAGCTCTTATTTTAGCTTTGAAAGGATCATCCGCCATAAAAAACCGAGGACTTCAGCGGGATAATTACAAGCTGGAGGACTCGGGCGCGGAGCTGGCGGTCAGCGTTTCCACGGCCACAGAGCCGCCGCGCTCCCAACTCTCCGTTTGAAGCGTGGGACTCCTCCGTGCCTCACATGGCTCCCATCCCTGCTGCGGTTTCACCGATTAATAAATCGATCTGGCAGGGATCAACGGTGGATTGTAAACATCCACACAGACATGATGTCCACCCACCCCCCCAACCCACACCGCAATCTCTTTTAGCTCATATACTGTAGGTCTTCTGTTGGCACCGGGTTTTGGGTTCTGCTCACAGAATACTCAATTCTTCCACTGGCACCTGAAAGATTACGCATTCTGCTTGTAGTGTACAAAAGCCTTCTATTGTCATTGCGTTCTCCGTTCCACTTGTGGTGTAATCCGTTTTTCTACTGGCACCAGCAGAATTCCAAAGTATACCAGCAGTGGTGTACAAAGTTCTCCCATTGTCTTTGGGTTCTGTGTTCTACTGGACCACACAGGCCTGAAGGGCCTTTCCCACCACGACAGATAACTGTAACACCAATTATAAATTGCTGTCTCACATCTAACCAAAGAGCATTTTTTAATTTAGTGCACTCACATGAATCAACAATAAACACATCGGGCACACGGTACCTCATACACACTGCTGTTACTCGTTGCCTCATGATCGAGAATAACAAAAAGAATAATACGAGCTTCAAAGACTTGTCACTCCTGTACATGGCCCACTGGAGGAACAACAGAAGCAGCGTGTGGGTCTGCAAACCTTTGAAATGATCTTACCCTTGGAGAAAAGTTCCAAAAGTCTCTCTGGGAGAGATCGAAATGACATTTGTTCTTATCGGTCTAGCTCTATTTTCTGTTTACTGTTGCAGTAAACAATTGTTTTCCTTTTTATCTTTATGGCTACCGTTTCAGTTATCAGCTCTGGTGGGAACGTTCATTTACGGTGTCGGAATCATGCTTCTGAATTGTGTCGTGACGGGTCTTGAATTTGAAATCGGTCGTGGATTACGCTGTTGGCTCCAAAGCAGAGTGCTAGATCCCATGGCTGCCTGCGCTTCCGTTGTAGACCTGCCTGGGTAGGACTCATGATAGCCAGATGCATACTTCTTACCCACCTGTGTCTATGTCTGTGTTTGTTTGGACAGGAAATGACCTCTTCCTGGTTGCAGTGCATGAGTTGGGCCACGCCCTGGGCCTGGAACATTCCAACGACCCCACCGCCATCATGGCGCCCTTCTACCAGTACATGGACACCGAGAACTTCAAACTGCCTTACGACGACCTGCAGGGGATCCAGAAAATCTATGGTACGGTACCTCATACACATACTCATCCACACACACACACACACACACACACACACACACACACACACACAAATAAACTCACACACATACTTGCACAAACACACACACACAAATATACACATGCACTATTCACTGGCCCTTTTGAGATACAAGTTTGTGTGTGTGGGCACTGGGAGATATCTAGAGGAGTGGCAATCGCATACCAATCATAATCTGCGGGCCTGGTCTCTGCGGGGCTGCCCGAACGAGATTACACCGTCCCTCATTCGCTCCTTTGTTTGGCGATTTGTTGATCAGGCTGTCAGTGTTCGCCAATTGGTTGATTACATCATCTGTCTGCAATTGGCTCTGGCCCCACCTGGACGTTTGGCTGGGATTGAGGAGATTTGAGACGGAGGAAAGTAAACATTTTACAGAGGAATTTCTTTCTTTTTTTTTTATTCCCGAGGTTGAAGGGTTAATGCAACGATGGCACACAAAACAGCCTTGGCATTTGATGCAATTGACATGGTTCTTTTGTCTGTTCTTAACGCACACTGTTAATTGCTACCCCTAATTGAATATTACATTTGCAAAGAAATGATCCTCTTCCTTCCAAGGAGGTGGTTGAGAGCGTGGATTGTTTTTTTTTTTTACGAAATCAGCGAGATTGTGAAATGGCTCACCTCCAGCTCACGGCGAGGAACATGACTGCCAGTCACGGCTGATCAGGAGCGCAATATCCAGGGCTTACAGCCGGGCTGTTATTTGTGTGGATGTGTCCTTCCCGTTATGGCTATCTCCTCAGAGCAAACTGTGCAGTGGGGCAGGAAGAGATTTCAGCTTCCTTCCTGTTTTTTTCTCCTTTTCTACATGCACTCCTCATTTATTGCTATTTATTCAACGCGTTTGTATAGTAAATTTGATAGTACATTTGTTCAGTTTCTTCATTCTTCTTTACGCTCAAGCTGGGCTGACTGAAGCAAATAAATAAACAGAGCGTTGACCACGGTCAGCGAGTGAGAGTGAGCATCACAGAGTTAAGGTTAGGGTTAGTTCTGGGGTTTAGGGTTAGGTTAGGGTTAGGGTTAGGTTTCCATCACATACCAGGTCAGGATCATCCTGGGCAGTCTTCCCCGAGCGCTATGATTGGTTGAGCTCCAGCAGGAATGATTGGCTGAGCACCCGAGGGAATGATTGCCTGAGCTCCAGAGGGAATGATTGGCTGAGCTCTAGAGGGAACAATTGGTTGAGCTCCAGAGGAAATGATTGGTTAAGCTTTAGAGGAAATGATTGGCTGAGCTCTAGAAGGAATGATCGGGTACGCTCCAGGGGTGTATTGAAGAGCACCCAAAAGTTTTGTGAACGTTTTAAAATGGGAAAGGGGACTGAACCGAATGTCTGATTGGCAGAACGTTGCAGGCATGGCCACTGAGATGAATGAAATACTTTACCTGGTTGTGGTACTTTACCCAGCATCGACCCGGCGGAGCCGACGTTCCCGCCCAGCATTCTGCCTGTTGAATAATCCCCTGGTCTCGTCACACCTTTCTGGTGCCCCTCACAGCCATCCCTGCAGAGCCTGCATACCTGGCCTCTCTCTGACCCACCATAACCACCTCAGCGTGACCACAGCGCTCGATCCGCTCCGACGGACGGACAGACAGACGGGCTCAGTGAACGGGGCAGCACTCTGCTGTGCACCTGGGCCCTAATTTCAAATGTCTTAACCCTTAAGACACCAGTAAAAATGGCTGAACATTACAGACAATCTATTTCCAGAAATAGTAGGAAAACCTTTTTTTCTTTCATGCGATTGTATGTTTTGGTCAGTGCCGTGTTTCGTCGGAGATTCTCATGGATCTGTGAAAGTGTTTTCAAATCTTTACTGGCACCGATAGAGTTAAAGGATTTCAAATATGTATTTGACCCTGCCCCGCTGTACGACATAGAACTAAACACACAAACGGTACGTTCATGTTTTTTTTTAAAAGAAGAGAAAAAAAGTGGATTATGTAATTTATAAACTTTTTTTTTTTGCTGTTCTAGGTCCCCCAGACAAGGTCCCCCAGCCCACCCAGCCCCTACCCACAGCCCCGCCCCCACGCTCGCCCCCCTCGGACCCCCGAAAGCACGACCGCCAGACCCGCCCGCCACGCCTGCCCACGGGCGACAGGCCCTCTTACCCCAACGGCAAGCCCGAAATCTGCGACGGTGGCTTCAACACCCTGGCTATCCTGCGAAGAGAGATGTTTGTGTTCAAGGTAAGAGGCCCACGGTGGGGGCTGGACATACAGAAGGGGGAGATTTGATGTTCATGCTCCAAGTAAAGATTGAGGAGAGCCTGGGAGAGGGGGTTGGGGGGAGTGGGGTGGGGGACAGAGGGTGGCTTTCAGTGCACTTCCTGGGTTGATTGACAGGCCAGGCAGGGGGAGCTGGTGAGGTTGAAGGACAGTGGAGACTCATGTCTGTGTGCTTGTATAGAGGAGCTGGAGAGATCGTTGATACTTTGCAGTCAGGGCTGGGGTGTAGAAACACTCTGTTCAGTGGCACAACTTAACTCTTTGTTTTTGCCTCGTTTTCACCTGTTCCACCTGTGCAGGTTCCGTTTTTAAACTTGCTGTCATGGCCGTTGCAAAGGCAACACTAACTACAGTGATGAAAGAGTTCCGCGGATACGCAGATTTCAGAAAGCATCAACCACGGGATTTGTGTAGATCTGATGGGGTTTTTTTGGGGGGGGCGGGGGTCAGTCTTGATGACCCACGATAAGCCTAATTGGTTTTCATCTGTTGTCAATCGCCCCACTTAATAATAGACCAATCAGGTTGACAGCAGTACAAGCGTAGTCACTATCACTGTAAGTAATGGGCATGCTAGCTAGCTAAAGCCTCTAGAAACGGTGAAATGACCACAAAGGAAGAATCGAGAAACACGATAGTTCAAGGTTAAAATAAATTGAAAGCAGAGTAAAAAACTGATTCCGTTGGGACTGGCTGGACAAAAAACTCTCTGTTTCAGTCAATGGGAACACTACCGAAGTGCCAGTGAGTGACTGTGAAAGTTGATATTCCTGGAAAAATGCTCTGCACGTATTGTTTGGATATTGTCAGTTATGGCTCCAGAGGATTTAAGGCTTTGGAAGATCACATCCGTAGCAAAAACAACAACAAAATTAAAATTCGCCCTATGAATTACACTTTGTCCACGGTCACTGATGCTAATGTTACACTATCTAACATAGCTCAACAAGCAGTGGACGACCGCGTGAAAAACCAAGAGGTAGGATAACAAATAGAATACAGAATTGAAGGCTTGTGGTTATCCAGCTATAGCCACGATTAATATTTAGCCTACGATACACGATTCAATTTTGTTGATAACATTTTAGCTGGCTAGCACTAGCATGGTTTACTCATAGCATAGCAGTCAGTCATCCTGAAACATTATGTCTTGCGCCTATCTCGCTAGCTTATCATTGGGTCCGTTCTAAAACCCATGGTGTCCACTCCATTTAAATCCGGCACACAAAACGACATGTGCCGCTTGTGCCAACCTGAACAGACGGTTTGTGCGCCAAGCAAACAAAGTACCACGTGTAGCCTACCAACAGCATGGGTAAACTATAGAGACTGCTAAACACATATTTTACATGGCTTGGCATGGCTAAATCAAAATAAAAAAGTTGTTGTCTTTAACAAAATGAATTTAAAAGTTGTCCAAAGATGAATAGAGACAAACAGAATGATTTAACATGTTTATTTTTTATCTTGTCCTACCTTATTTAGATTTTTCTAGTACACCTTAGTACAACTTAACCTTACCAAGCAGTGTTACCACAGCTTTAAGCCACACTACTTGCCACTGTTTCATTATCAGCTGATGGATTCAGTGTCATACTTCCCGCCAGCACTCCATTTAACCGACTTTCCCCGCCCTTGCCACTACGCAACATTGGGCATGCCAGCATAATTAAATAATTAAATAAGTAATGGCACACAAAATAGGCCTATTTATTAAAGTAAGCTCAATTAATAAAATAAATAAATAGGAAGGAAGACTTTATTTTGATAAAACCTCATTTTTATACTTCCAGGGCCTGCTTCTTGGATATATGAATTAATTTATGAATTTTCATCTGTAAAACCTCACTGTAAACACCGCCAACATGTCATTCAAATTTTCTGCTTTTTTTCAACCACTTTCATCACTGTAACTATGGAGTCATGTGAGAATATCAGCCCAGTGAGAGTGAGCGAGTGAATGAGTGGGTGAATTTGTGAGTGAGTGAGTCGGTTAATGAGGAAGTGAGTGAGTTAGTCAGTGATTGATTGAATCAGTGAGTGAGTGAGTGAATTAGTTGGTGATGCAGTGTAACAAAACAATAAAAATGTCAGTATGGATTGTTTTTCACTGGCAAAAACCCAAAGCATTTGTTTGCGTGTACTGGTTGGTGTGCTGGGTTGCGTGTACTGGTTGGGTTGCGCGTGCTCCTGGTTGCATGACCTGTACATTCCGTTGCATGTCCCGTTGTGTCTCCTGTGCCGTCGGCGTGTTTGGGGCACCACGTGGGTCCAGATCAGACCTCCGTGGCTCCCTGGCGCTGGTGGAGGAGAACCGCGCGGCGCACAAAGGCGTCCTGTGTTCTCCTCAAAAAGAAAGGGTGACTGTGCGTTGGTGCTTTTTCCTTCTTTTCGTGGGGCTATAAATAGTTTTGAAATAGTTTGTATTCATCGGATAAACTGAGCTCGCCCAGAGGGGAAAGGCACAGTGCCCTTTTTGAATTTCATAAAACCCGCTGCGGCTCAAGGGCTTTCCCCCTCATTTGTTTTTGCAACAAAAGAAGTGTGTGTGTGTGTGTGTGTGTGTGTGTGTGTGTGTGTGTGTGTGTGTGTGTGTGTGTGTGTGTGTGTGTGTGTGTGTGTGTGTGTGTGTGTGTGTGTGTGTGTGTGTGAATATACATTTCAGATCTGGGTCAACATTTTATTTTAACTTTAGATGGCGATGAAATTCCCTGAGAATTTGCAACGAAACATGTAATTGATCAAAATGCATATGAAAGAATAATTTTTGTTTGAACATTTAAAATGGTCAGCAGTCTGCAGTTTTACTGGTGTCTAAAGTGTTAAAATATTTAGGATAATTATTTGACCCAGGTCTGATGTATTCTTCTTCGTTTGGGTATATTCTTTTCCTGCTCCCCTAGGCTCGGGGCCGAGGGGCTATCCTTTTACCACCTCAAGCCTAGGGGGGGTTCACCCAGGCTATATTTCGGGGCACACCTCCAGCAGCCATGTCATCTGATGTATTCACGAGCAGCCAATCAGCACAGGGGGGAGAACAGAATGTCCATCTCCTTCATTTTAGCAATAAAGCGTTAGCGTTTCACGAGGCATGCTTCCCACGGAGGTGGTCTGCTCCTCCTTCTGTCTGGAAGATCATGAATTTGGCAGCTTTTTCTTTCATCATCAAATATTTTTTCATTCCTCTGTTTTTCGGATAATGGTGTTTCTGTCACACCAGGGCCCGTTGTCGGTCAGTGGCCACCCATCCCATCTCCGTCTGAGTCTCCTTCTGCGTCTCCTTGTCCTTCTCAGGAGCCATCGCTCCACGGGCGGAGAGCAGGGAGTTTGTTCAGGATGTTTACGTCCAGCCTGGAAGCCTTTGGTGAGCAGGTCTTCAGCCCCCGCCCCTCCCCCCCTCCCGCTTCTGGGTCAGAGGTGGACATCTTGACCCTTTGACCCTAAGGACAGGCTCCTTTCCGCTTGCTCTCAGGCCCGAGGAAAAAGTTGCCCGTGAGCACTACTACGAGACCGGCTACCTCTGTCTGTCCCAAACCCAAATCAAGCAAAAGACTTTAGGATGGACTTCCACCTAAATAAATATATATATAAACTGACTTTAGACCAGCTTTTATCACTGGCGACTTACAGTAGTGAATGCATACATTTTCGGTTATTAGCCCCAGTGGGCCTTCCCTGCAACGGGCCTTACCAGCTGTCCTTTGTTACCATCGGCAGGGGGGAAATTCCCACATGTTTCCTGCCGTCAGGAGACGGCGATTGTGAAGAGGGGTGCTCGTGGAGATTATATCTGAAACGGGGATGCACCACTGCAAGAATAACACCCCATCTCAAGCCCCCCTGCATTAAATTGTCAGTAGGTTTACAGGTGTCTAAAGGGTTAAAGTGTTTCCAATAATTGTCTGACCCAGGTCTGATTGTGACATCATAAAGGTCTGGTTAACACACCTTGGGCTCCTGAGTGATGGCTGGGTGCCTTTGAGGCAGACACTGTACTCACAATTAGATGAGTATGATTGAGCTTTAGTCTTCTTTTACTGCGCTACCATTAAAACTGGCAACACATTATATTGCCATTTAAAAAAATCTATAATACAGAGCTATATATATATATACGTATTTATAGATAACTGCCAAAATAAATGAACCACTTGAGGATATATACCTGTATATGTCCCTGTACACCTGTTTGTTTCTGTTCTTTGTGGCTCAGTTGGTAGAGCACAGTGTTGGCAAGGCTTAGGTTGTGGGTTCAATTCCCACTGGGACCACATATACTGAAAAATGTATGCATTCACTACTGTAAGTTGCTTTGGATAAAAGTGTCCGCTAAATGGCATATTGTATATTTGTATATTCATTGTTACTCATTTATAGTTTCCTTGTAGATTAAGCTGGTCGCACGTTGCGTGAGATAGAAGGTACAGGTGAGATCTGCTCAGGAGGTGACGGGACACCATGGTCGAGTCAGAGAGAGGAGTAGAGGTTAGGGAATCCAGTGCACCGGTATGCCGCAGGTTCGAGCCCCACGGGGATCACGCTGGCCTCCTCCCGCCGAAACACAGGGTCTGCACAAACACACAGTGTGTAAAATGTGGGCTGCGTGCGGGTCAGGGGGCTCACACACGCTGCGTAAATAAGCACTGTACTCTAGCGTGGAGCCGGTGAGACGAGGATGGCTCATTGGCTCAGGCAGAGTCTCAGATGCACTCAATCAGGACCTTATTCAGCTCCACGCCAGTGCGGCAAGCGCTCCACTACTCTGGCCCACGCCCTGGGGGATTCCAGCCCATAAATAGAGAGCCACAGGGAACACATGGGTTACGCAAATGTGCGTGTGTGTGTACACGCACATACACTGTCATAGACACACACCCACACATACACTGTCATGAAATTGCTTTTGTTTCCGCTAGAGCCGTGGCGGAAGATTTCCGTAAATCTTACTACGTCTTACACGGAGAAGTGACTCCAGCTCCTGTTCCCACATGATGCCAACAAGGAAAATTACAGAAACATTTATGGGTTAAGGTGCATGTGGCAAAGGGGCTTTATAAATACATACACGCACACTGTCATAGACACACACACTCTTATAGATACATACATACACACTGTCATGGACACACACACTCGTGTAGATATACATGCATACACACTAACATACACTGACATACACCAACATAGGTATTTATTCATTCATTCATTCAAATTGGCCATCAGTACAGCAACCCTTATTACCACTCTGTTTGTTCAATCTCCAATCTAGTAACAGTATATTTCGCTGGCTGCACAGAGCTTTCAGTGTGAAGATTGTGTGTCTGGCCAGTTCCATTTTTTCCTTAAATCTCAGAGCGTCGAGGAAAGGGGCACTGAGCCGCGTCACGGCGGTAAAACTTCAGCCGGATTTAGGGACGTGCCGCGGACCTCTGCGTCTGGAGGCGCTCACACACGCAGAACGCAGAGCGGTGTATATTTGGTCCTGATGATTTAGGAGCCTTTCTATCAAGCCCCCCAACCCCGCACCCTTCCCATCCCGTCACCTCGCCACCCTGCTCCTGAACGAGGTGATAAATCTCCCACCCGGGAGGGGGGGCCGGGGGCCTCAGCAGACAGGAAATTGTCAACCCAGCTCCGAACGTGGAGACAGCAAGCCAAATTTAGACCCCCGCCCCTCCCCCAAGATATAGAGGCTTCCTTCCCGGATGTGAGGACAGATTGAGGGCTGAGGAGGGGCACTGGAGTTGAGTTTTCAGGGGGGGTAGTCACGCTCCCGTATGTCTGGACAAACATGTCACGCCTTTTCGCCACCATGTCTTCCGCTACGAGACGCACTGTGCGCCTCGGCCTTTGCTAATATATATTTTATATTGTTTGTTTGGCAGTTTTTTTTGTGGAGTTTTTGTGTGTGATTTTTTTTGTTTTTGTAAATGAAAAGTCCCATCAGCAGAATTCGAGCAAACCTCTTCTTTTTTTCCCCCAAACTGGAAGCTTTCAGTGCATCTGTAAACAACGGCTGACAAAAAAATGAAATAAAACAATAATGTGCCCAATCGCTGTCCCAATTAGTCCATTGCCAAAGGTAAATTTGCATAAATTGGAGAAAAAAAATCACAAATGAAAACGTGAAAACAAGCAGCGTTAATCTGTTTGTGAGTGCCGGTACACACTGAGCTGGACCAATGGCATCCATCTCGCCAGCTGTCCTCTCTGTCCTTCTGTCTAATGAAGCCGTGCGTTCCCTGTGTTGATGAGCACACTTCCTGTCATCAGGTGTGAGCCAGTCTCTCTCTGCCTGTCTCTCAGCAGTCCCTCCCCCTTCTCTTTCAACAGTTTTTTCTCACTTTCTCTCCTTCCATCTCTCTCTATCTCTCTCTTTCATTTCCCATTTTCTACAACCCCTCTGCCCTTTCCACCTTCTCTAAATACACTTCTCGCTCTGCCACTCATTCTCATTTCTGGCTCTCTCTCTCTATACCATTCTTCATCTCTCTCCCTCTGTGTTGCACTCTCCCTCATCTTCTCTTCTCTTTCTCCTCCCTCTCTCTCTCTCTCTCTCTCTCTCTCTTCCTCCTCCTCCTCCCCTCTCTCACTCCATCTCTCTGTCTCTGATCGAGTGTTTGTTTCTCCCTCCTGAGGTACTTCTTATCGCTTTGTTCTATTCCGGGACACTTGGCACACACACACACACTCTCTCTTATCAATCTTAAGACTGAAGTGTTGTGTTGATGTGCTGAGATGAGAATTGTTCAGGTATAATAAAATATTTCATTTATTGGTAAGAGCTACCTTTACACAATGGTTATGTGTTATGCACATTGAAGGAGGTTTTTCGTGCTTTGAAAGAGCTGTCATATACATGGTGGTAGTGTCTGTACTTTCAAGGAGCTGGGTTTTACACGTTTGTTAGAGTTGTACTTTGAAATAGCGGTCTAATACACGTTAGCAGGTTCTGACCTTTGAAAGAGTGGTCTTATACACATTTGTGAGTGTTCTACTTGGAACGAGCACTGTAATACACGTTGGTGAATGTTGTACTTTGAAAGAGTGCTCTAATACACGTTGGTGAATGTTGAGAAGGTGAACTTTGAGAAGGGGTTGTGTTGAAGGCTGTCTCCTATCTCCTCAGGACCAGTGGTTCTGGCGTGTGCGAGACAACGCAGTGATGCCGGGGTACCCGATGCAGATCGCCTACTTCTGGAGAGGTCTGCCCCCGAAGATCGACGCCGTATACGAGAACAGCGAGGGCAAATTTGTCTTCTTCAAAGGTACGGTGGAGCCCTGCCGGTGGTTGTGACTGTGGGGAGCCTATAGCTGTCAGGAGTGGTGGTGTGGATTTGGGTGTGGGTGTGGTTGGAGGTGGAGGTGGAGGTGTGGGTGGTGGTGCAGGTGGTGGTGTGGGTGGAGGTGTGGGTGGTGGTGCAGGTGGAGGTGTGGGTGGGGGTGCAGGTGGAGGTGTAGGTGGTGAATAATATCCATCGATAAGTTCAATTTCAGTCACACCTGTTATTAATTGTCAGTCTCAGTGACAGTGTGGAGTCCTACCTCAGTAATGATTCTTGCACGTGGGCTGCTGGGTGGCTCATCCTGTTAGGGCACATGTTCTAGTGTGAGGATGGGATCCACGGCTTGGTATCGAATCCTGACCGCGCCGCTGCTCACTGTGGCCATTAGCCGTGCAGGTTGGGGCTTAGTTGGCCTTGGAAGCTATAAAACCTGCTCTCTCAGAGAGCGAATTGTCGCGCTCAGCCGATGCCATCAGGATAGAAATTCACCACAGGATGGAGGCGATCACTCAGAATGGTTTTTGTCCTCAGCCATGCACAGCCCTTGGGTGTTTGTTTGTAATGCATGTGCTGCAGTTTGTGTTGTAGTAAATGAGCTAAAAGAAAACAATACATGTGCATTATTCATGCATTGTGATGTTTGTCAGATGGGAGCATGAAGCAAACGTGTTCAGATTTGTACTGCACTGTACTTTCCCAAAAGAGGCAGAGAGTGAAATAGAGAGAGAGCAAAAGAGAGAGTGAGAGGGAGAGACAGAGAGAGAGAGCAAGAGAGAGAGTGATGATTTCACTTTCATATCCAATAAGGCATATTGAATTGAATTGCATTGAATTGAATTGAATTGAATTGAGAGAGAGAGAGAGAGAGAGAGAGAGAGAGAGAGAGAGAGAGAGAGAGAGAGAGAGAGAGAGAGAGAGAGAGAGAGAGAGAGAGAGAGAGAGAGAGAGAGAGAGAGAGAGAGAGAGAGAGAGAGAAGGAGAGAGCTTTAAAAAACTCCTGCTGGGTCTGTATCCAGGCTAATCCATTAACATATCACGCACACACAGCAGTCTTAGATCAGCAATGCTAACAAACAAGGGAGAACCAGATCATGAGACTAGCACGTACTCATGGGGAAGATGATGGCGAAAAGTTGATTTGTATCCGGCCCTGAAAAGAGACCAGTGTCTCCGACACCCATCTCTTCACTATCGGGGGTGTGGAGATCCTGACCAAGCAGGCCCAGTGGTCACAGTATTACTTTAGAGGGAGGCAGAGGCCTGAATCTGGAAGCAGCCAAGCTCAAAAGAAGCAGATAAATAAAATAATGAGGTAAAATGAATCACCGGAGCACAGGAGCAAAAGGCCGAACGTTGTGCAGAGAGGTTCGCCCCCGAGCCTCTGAGACACTGAGACCGAAAAGCGCAAAAACATGATAAAATTGTGAGGATGTGAGGACCTGCCATGACTGCAAAAATGACTGCAAAATAATAATTATATATATATATATATATATATACACTACCAGTCCAAAGTTTTAGAACACCCCCATTTTCCAGTTTTTACAAAAGCAGTTGAAGTCCAGTGAATAACCTGAAATGGTACAAAGGTAAGCAGTAAACTGCCAGAGGTTAAAAAAGTTTAGGTTACCAAAAACTGAAAGATAATGAGTTATATATATATAGACCAATTTCAGAAGTTTATGTCATAATAAGATGCATGCGCATACTGGTGGCAGAAAACAGACGTCAGAAACTAGCTTTTATGACAGCTGACCAAGCACAAGTGGAGTGAGACCTTACTAGCTCAGGTTGGCTAGCTTGATGTTGGCTAGCTGATTACATTACGAAAAAATACATCAACTAATAATTATATTATGGATATGTGGATGAATTCAACCATGTTGACAGTGGTGTTGGTTAGTTAGCTAGCTTTATTCATTCACCAGTGTAACGTTTTTGTACTATCGCGAAAATGTTGCAGTAACTGTTGTTATGGCAACAAGAGACTCAGTTTGGAGCAAACTTTGCCAGTGTGTTCTAACGGCCACCAGTGTGCGCACGCATTATGCATTTGTTTGTAAACAATGAAATTGCCATTCTGTGCTCCCTAACATTCATAAGACCTGGCCCAAAAATTATGCTAACGTAACGTTGCTTAGTGAGACAGAGTGACTGACTGACCGAGTGACTGCTTAGCTTACCTCTTTAGCTAACGTTATATCCTCCACTGTCAGAAGTTCTGACTCTGTGTCTGTGTCACTGTCAGACTTTTCACGCTGCTGCTGACTAACGTTACTGCTACTAGCAGCAGTTCCAGAGAACATGTGTGTTATTTTCCTACATTTCGAGGCCTCCTCTGCCAACTTTTTTTACTTTTTCTCTCTGATTTTCTGGGCACCTCCTTTGCGCTTTTGTTGATCCATTTCTCAACTGACAAGACATGTCATGACACGATTGACAACAGGGAGGAGGGGTCAGGGTTGAGCATACCAGAGGGAGGGGTTGGGCTTAAGCATGTGATTGGGCCGGCCCAGTGTCAGTATAGAAAATGAACCAATGGGCCGCTGTCCATTTTGGGGCGGCCGTTCGATGGCAAAAAAAGCATGTGATTGGGCCGGCCCAGTGTCAGTATAGAAAATGAACCAATGGGCCGCTGTCCATTTTTTGTTGGCCGTTATATATATAATTTCAGAGTTCAAAAAAAATGCCCTTTTCAGGGAACAAGTTAACGTGGGTTAACAGTCACAAGTGCAAGTTGCCGACTCTGGATCCAGCAAAAGAGCTCCAGACCATCAAGCTTCCTCCTCCATGTTTGACAGTTGGTGTCACACACTGAGGAACCATCCTTTCGCCTACTCGACGGCCTACAAAATCCTTTCAAAATGTAAAGATTTCAAATTTTGATTAATCGGTTCATAAGAACCGTCTTCAGTAGTCCACTGGTGGTGCTTCATGGCCCAGGCAAGCCTCTTTTTCTTATTTTGCCATCTTAGCAATGCCTGAAGCTGTTGTCCTGTGAGCCGCCTATCACGCAAGCTGTTGACTCTCAGAAACTTGTCTTCTGATTTTGTTGTGGCTTTGGGTCTGCCAGACCTCTTCCTGTCAAAGTTTCCTCCAGTTTCCAACTGCCTTTTGATGGTGTAGGAAACTACTCACTGCCAAAGAATTTACATAATTTTTCAGTTTTTGGTAACCTACATTTTTTTTATTTTTTTTTTTTTTTACTCTCTGGCAGTTTACCTTTGTACCATTTCAGGTTATTCACTGGACTTGAACTGCTTAAATTTCAGTAAGATCTGGAAAATGGGGGTGTTCTAAAACTTTTTACCGGTAGTGTACATACACACACTAATCAGAAGCAGAAGGGACACTTAGCATCTCAGTCAATGTGCAAACTCGTACAATAAAATAATACATAAATAAATAAATAATGAAATTAAGGCACTTGCCCGGAGTTCAGGTTGCCCACTGCGGCCAGGGTTTGATCCCCGTGTCTGGCCGGGAGTCCCGTTTGGAGGCAGCGATTGGCTGTCCGCCCCAGGGGGAGGGAGGGGAAGGAAAGCCGGCACGAGCTCGCCGTGAGCACTGAAAGCAAAACGAATAGGCGAGATCCATCTGGAAGAAGCAGTTCATTGCCCTCCCCGGTAGTTGCGGGTGGCGGGTTTGTGGGGGAGGGTGAATTGAAGAAAATTGAAATTTTGGTGGGGGGGGGAAATATGAAAAAAAGCTAAATAAACAAAGAATATACAGTATAGGTACATAAGTAGAGATTAAATAAAATAGAATAAAGTAGACTAAATTGCTAATAACGCCAAGGTTTTTAACTTCAGATTGAACATTTAGGATTAAAGTGTGCCGTTGTGAGTAAATCAAGTCAGACCGTCGATTTGAGCGCTTTTGAGAACTTCAGGCTTATCAGAATTAAGCCAGAGTTTAATATCAGTGAGCAATTACAGAGTCCAGACACTTTACTTGTATTACCTGGTTTTGCTGACAAATACAATTGTTCGTCACCTGCTTAACAGTGAAAGAAGATGTCATGCTCCACAAAAAAATGTGGCCGAGGGCCAGTGTTTAAACAGATAACAAGACAGGCCCAACTATTGATGGGACAGTGAGGCTTTAAGAGTTCCAAAACAAGTGGAGCCAATAATAATGTGCGTTCTTTCAGTGTCTCGCTGATTTGAACCAATCGTAGTGCACTTCCACAGTATTTTGATTGGTCTGTGAAGACAGCACGTGATAGCTCTTATCATTATGGGGACCATGATGCCTGACTCACCCATCGCCGGGAAACACCATCCACCAACAAAAGAAGGAAATATTAGAAAGAAAAAAACAACAATTAATAACCGATTGCTGATGAATTAGCCATAAATTCGCATTGGCCTTTCATTTCTCCTAGTCAATTAGGGAGGGAGGGTGAGAGAGGGTGAGAGGGATAGAGACAGGGGGAGAAAGGAGATTAGGCAGCAGGAAGCTGGGCATGTGAAGATGGGTTAGATGGATTATAACTGTAAGTTCATACTTAAATATGCATTTGTGTTATTTGTTCTCCTAATTATAGTTTGGGGTTGGTAGTCTAGTATAATGGTTGGCGAACTGCGCTTGTAACTGACAGATTGCAGGTTTGATTCCCAGATGGGGCATTACCATTGAACAAGGTACTGAACCTGAATTGCTTCAGTAAGTCCAACTGTATAAATGGATTGTACGCACAAAATGTAAAGCTGTGTAAGTCACTCTGGATAAGAGCGTCTGCTAAAGGCCTATAATAATAGCTCCCTAGGTTCACATGAGCATCTTGTTCTGTTTTCTGCTTGTCTGTGAAAAGGGTGGTTCAGCTTCCTGAGGTTCCAGGGCTGGATTATGAACATGGCCAGGCCCAAACGCTCCTATCTCATCATCAAATCCTCACTCCGATCAATTAGAATTACTGTAGTTTTTTTTGTGTTTTTTTTTGTCCTCTCTTGTATTCGTTCCTGTTTGTCTGCTTTCCGTCTGAAACGCTGTGAATTTTGGGCAAACACAGCTTTTTTTTGCCTTGTTTCTTTTCAGTTGCTAGTCTCGGACCGTGGACTGCATATTAACAAACCTCATCGTTTGCATGCGTGAATACCATCATCTCAAAATCCCACCTCGTGTTTTTGCGCGTCACTGAAGGTGTCCCTCTAGATTTAAATTGGCTGCAGGAAGTTTCGGGCCTGGTGAGTCACGCTTCATTTTTCCGATTTCTGACTCTCAGCTGTAACTCAGCGCGTTGATATTGCGTCTCTCTGTTTCAGGATCCCTCTCTGCTTTCAACAACAGGGAATTGAAAGGCAAGCGTTTCGGAACGAATCCGATATTTCATTAAGCAGTAGCCTAAATAAAAAATGTGCCATGCTTAGTATACCATTAAGGCCTGTGGAGCCAGTCAGCATGAGATGCTAGACGTCATGATGTAGACCACGCCCCCTTATGCATTACTACAGACGCCAGAGCCCTGGTTAACGAAAAGTGTTGGTTCTTAAAAGTTTTCCTTCAGATTACTGTGGATGCTGCATGAAACAAGCCGTCAAAAATGTTCCGGAACCATCCCTCCCTGATGCTACAGTCCGCCACAAGGTCCAAATGGGGCTTTTTTAAAACACAAGCCATTTAAAAAACTGCTTCATATTCCTTCACATGCTCGTACATGTGCACACTAGCACAGTATAAAGGTTTCAGGTATTGGAGTCAATTAGGAATAAGGGTATGGAACAATTAAGGGTGAGGACACGCTCACAAATAGGAAATATCTGTAGATAATAATTCACACAATGTCAAGGCGTTGTGAGGTACAAACGAAAGCACAGCGGAATTTCCATTTAATTTAAGTCAGCCAATTTTGCTAACTTAAACAATTAACACTTCTTCTAGTTATCCATTCACGAACCAACCGCGTGATTCGAACGTGCGAAGCCCACGACGTGATAAACGATCAAACGATCGTCTAGACGAGGTACTTCTTCTTAGGATTTTAATTGGTGGTTTATCGATGTGTATAATCCTCCTCCTTCAAGGATTTTTCAAGCGGGGAGAAGCTTAAGGAAGGCAGAGAGTAAGAGTGTGTGACCAGAGCATGTCATTCCTGCAGAGCTGTGAAAGATGGCGCGGTGCCTCGCTGCCCACCACTCCGCCCAATCTCGCAGTGTTTTTACCCATCAACGTCGTCCTCGCGTGGCGAGGGCGAGCACTAAACATGCGTTCGTGCGCTCTTCAAACCCAGTCGAATATTGATGTGGCCCGAGGCCAAAATGGAGGCGTAAATGTGGGAGGTTTAAAGCAGCCCTGACAATGGTTCGCGTGATATTCCGATTTGGAACATCGAACGCCGTACTCTGGAATCAACACTAAACATAGTGAATGCTGCTCTTCGTGTATAACATGGGCTGGTCAGTGGTCTTGGAGGGCCACAGGGGCGCTGATTTTCATTGTTACTCAGCAGTTAACCCATCGATTAAAGCAGTTGATTACAGAATGGACTCACCTGATTTCTTTGGGATTCATTTGCTTGCTGATCAGAAGCGAGCATTTATCATCTCATCAAAAATGGTGCATGGTGCACTGCATTGTTGCTCCCACCACCTGTATATGTACAGGAGCCAGAGTGTCTCCTCCAAGACTCTCCTCTTTTTGCCCCCTCACTTCATTTATCCATCCATTTATCCATCCATCCCCTCCCTCTCCCACAGTAAGTAACCCCTCTCAACCATCAACTCTTCCCCTCATGACCCCCATCCAGCCATGCTCCTGCCCCTCCTTCTGCCCTACCCCTAACCTTGTGCCCCCTGCCTCCTCCTCCAAACCATTTACCCCCCCCTTTCCTCCAGCCTCCCCCAATCAACTCTCCTCCCCCCTCTCTCTCCCTTGCTTGCCCACCCCCTCACCCTCTCCCTGCCCCAAAGCCTTTCACCCAGATTACCCAGCATCCCCCCCCTCTCTCTCTCTCTCTCTGTGCCAGGGAGTGCTGATGTGTCAGACGTGACCTTACGCTGAGGGGCATGAGAACAGGCCCATGTTTAAACGACAGGAATTTCCTGTCACACAGGAAACGGTCGCCCCCGGGGTTGCCCTCTTGTCCCCGGTCCCCCCCACCCGCTACCCTCCCTCCTGTCCGTTTGCCTCCCCCCCTCAAAATCTGTTGTCTCGATACCCCCTCCCCCCCCACTCCCACTCCAATACCTTCCCGCTAAGTGTTGCCGAGAAGGAAATAAGAACTGCTAAAGTCGCAGACAGCGTTAGCAGTGTGATCCTTAATCCAATAAAGAGGCAGAGCTTTACAAACACACGCCACGGCCTTCCCTCTCCCTCTGGGGCTGATGAAAACGTATGCAGCTCCACAGATCCACAGATGCGATGACATTTTCTGAACAACAGCAAAAAAAAAAACAAGGAACAAAAATGAAATGAGGGATTTGCGTGTCTCGGAGCTGCCAGACCATACTGGTGAAGATTACGAAGCTTTGCGCGGCGCTGGAGCGCAAACAGGAAACAATGTAACCCAACTACTCCTTTGCTCTTTCGTTTAAGAGTTTAGAGATCTCTCTTTTACCTCACCGTTCACTGCATAGCTGAGAAGAAGTGGGTCTCTGAACAATTGAATGGTCTCTTGTTGAAGTAAAAAAGATAAAAGTTGAATAGAATTCAAGAGAGGACAGGGCTCTGCAGGGCTGGGGTGCACATGCTTGGTAGAGGTTTAAGGAACTGATTTGAGTGTTTTAGCGTAGCGGTCTAATGCACCGTATCTTGGCTGGTCCGATACGATAGCGGCTGCCTATCAGGGACCTGGTTAGAAACCCTTCTCTGCCAGACCGGCCCTGGCCTTTGGCTGTCCGCCACCAGCGGGAGGGGGGAGGGTGAGCCGGCACAAGTTTGTCGAGTAGCAGGAAGGGTGTCCGTGGTCGGGTTCCATCTCAGAGGAGGACAAATTGGCTCATTACCTGGATGACGGGTGGCGGACTCGTGGGGGAGTGTGAATTGAAATAAATAGAGGGTATAATTGGCAACCAAATTGGGATAAAAACGGGGAAAAATTTGAAACTATAAATTAAAAATTAAAAAGTTTTACTTTTACTTATTCTGTGCCATGTGCTCCCGACAAATTATCACGCAACATTTTGAACATAGCGTTCAGCTGCCAGATGAAATGTGAGTGAGATTCATTCTCTTGTGTTAAACGGGAGCACTTTTGTTTTAAATTCATGCACGCTGCTTGACTTCTTGACTTAAGATGACCAGTAGTTGGCGGAAAAGTAGTAGTTATTCCAAAAATATATATAAATAAATAAATAACATACATAAAAACCCATGATTCATCCCATCATTAAAATGATCTGATTTGAGCAGAAATCTATTTACTCTAGAAAAGGAAAGAAAGACTTTCTGAAGTTGAAATGTGGTGGATTTGTTTGAACTGTGAACGCTGATTGGCGTGGTCCGAGGGCCCGCGGGCTCTGAGAACAGAGGCTCCGGGTGCAGCGGGAAGGAAGCTTGTTTCGGCTGACCTGGCATTCTCTCCGTCGCTAGGGAACCGGTTCTGGGTGTTTAAGGACACCACGCTGCAGCCCACGTACCCTCAGGACATCTCCATGTTCGGGAGCGGCATGCCCACGCACAGCATCGAGACCGCCGTCTGGTGGGAGGACGTCGCCAAGACATACTTCTTCAAAGGAGACAGGTCTGTGCCGCCATCTTGGCTCAAGTCATCTGTTCGTCCTTGTCCTTGTTTTGCTCTCTGTTTTCTAAACCTGTGGGGGAGTTGGTCATATATATATATAGGTAAATATTTCAAGTTCAAGTTCAATTCCCAGGTGGGGCACTGCCGTTGTACCCAGATGTAGGTACTTAACCTGAAGTGCTTCAGTAAATATCCTGCTGTATAAATGGACTGTATGTACAAACTGTAAACTGTGTAAGTCGCTCTGGATAAGAGTGTCATTTGTCGCTGCGTATTGTGACCTCACTGCTTTTTTGCGCTGTCATGTGTGATGACCTCACTGTCCCCTTCTGAAGTCACGGGTCGTACCCCCACTGCTCTGCATGCGGTTGCAGATTAGGGCCATTCAATACCGCGTGATTGTGGTGTGTGATCGTGCGGTCCTCTGCGTCCTCAGGTACTGGCGGTACAACGAGGAGATGAGGACCATGGACCCCGGCTACCCCAAACACATCAGCGTGTGGAAGGGTGTCCCGGACTCACCCCAGGGCGCCTTTGTCGACAAAGTCAACGGTATGAACCTATGACTTTTGGTGTGCTCTGTACACACCAAAAATCTTCAGTGTAAAATCAACACCGATGGTGTACAGTTTACTCTGATAGAGTACATTTGATCCCTTTCTCACTCATGTAAACTCTGTTAGAGTCGAATTAACACGGAAATGTGTACTGTGTATGGTCTCTCTGTGATGTTAATTGCTTGGGAATGCATAACATGCTGGGATGTTAATTGCTAAATTAACTCAGGAACAACACCTGTGTGGAAGCATCTGCTTTCAATATCATTTGTGTGCCTAATTTACAGTGTTTACAAGTGTTTCCACCTTTTTGCCCAGTGCCTATACATTACAGTTGCTTACAGTGGTGTAAATTGCACAATTATAGCTGGGCTGTGACATGTATTTACAGCTGGGGTATAAAAGTGTGTATGATTTAAGCAGGTTTCCCTTATGGATAATTATAAGGTACCCTTTGCATACCAGCCAACATTTATACTCGAAAATAATGCATTTGGCTATTGATTTGTTGTACAGCTCACAACTGGTCATTTTGATTACGTAATGCGGGGAAATATTTCAAAGCTCAGCAGTTTCTGAAACACGGGAGGAATTGGGGAGAAATCGCAATGGGGAGCAAGCGGGGAAATTGGGCTAAAATACAGGAGGCTCCCTGCAGAACAGGGAGAGTTGGCAGGTATGTGTTTGTGTGCTAAAACATTCAGCGATGTACGCATGCCTTTTATTCAGAGTGATACTCAATCACTGTGTGACTGGCTGCCCTGTTCCATTGCTCTTGACCGCATGCATTTAATGCATCTTGATGTGATAACATTGTGCGTCGCTGTGGATAAGATCGATTAAGATGGTGGTTTGGGCCATGTGGACAGCCCATGGACCAGGCAGTGGTGAAGCCCTCAGTGTGAAAACCTGACATGAGAGAGGAGCAGATCAGTCCTCAGTCTTGTGCTGTCCAATCAGGAAGGAAGGACCATGGGTGCTGGGTTCCCATTGGACAGAGCATTGGGGCTGGACCTCCATTCATTGGTGCAGCTATAGCTCCAGATGCTCCTCCCCACAGACAGGCCCTGTCCTCCCGGTCCTGTCAGGTCCTGCCCTAGCACTGCCAGCCACCAGAGCGTGACAGTCGGACGTCCGGGTCGATGTGCCTCAAGACAACGTGGGCCGCCACACCAGCGAATAATTGCCGGCGGTTTTAACCGCGGCTGTCCCGGCTTGTCGTGGGGGGGAGTGGATGGCTCGGCAACAGAAGGCAGAGCCACAGAGAAATTACAAAGAGATGGCCCCATAATTATCATCAATCACCGCTGCCGATAATGCCCCCCATTTTCTCTCCCCTGTTTTGCCCATTACACGCGGGCTGTGTTCCTGTCCCTCTCCCTATTATCTCACGAGACGTTGGGTCACACTCCTCTTTGTGCAGCGCGTATCACAGACGGCGTGGATCCCCTGCGGACCACGCCCGAGCGTACACGTGCCAACCCAGCGCTCTGTTGGTTCTGGTGTTTCCACACTCCACAGCTGGAGCGGCTGGCTACACGGTTAGCTCACCTCACCTGGGTTACAGGGTTTAAGTCGGCTGCTGATTTTAAAGTTAGGGCAGAAACCAACTTCAGACCCTGTGGCTCTCCAGAAATAACCTCTGGGGTGTTTGTTAAAAAAAAAATGTAGATACAGAGCTGGCCTGGGGCCTCATTAGCCCGCTGGCAAAACAAATTGTTTTGTAGTTTGAGTTTAATGTACATGAACTGGGAATAAAAGCTAATATTCATCCAAACAAAAGAGAGCAGCTGAATGAAGGAAAGCATGTGGTATTTTGGGACAATTGGCCAGGTCACGTAGTCGAGGCAGAGACCCTTGGGGTGTTCAAATCCAGGCTGAATGGCCT
Source organism: Aldrovandia affinis (assembly GCA_029706075.1). Taxonomy (NCBI): domain Eukaryota; kingdom Metazoa; phylum Chordata; class Actinopteri; order Notacanthiformes; family Halosauridae; genus Aldrovandia; species Aldrovandia affinis. The sequence continues at coordinate 1,651,617 of JAINUG010000187.1, forward strand.
GTTCTCTGTTCTCTAATATACTGTTATGTTCTCGTGTCATGTTTCTGACCGCACACTTTTCTTTTTTTCTTTTTTTATTCTTTTGCATTTCTCCCAGGGTTCACGTACTTCTACAAGGGGAAGGAGTACTGGAAGTTCAACAACCAGAAGCTGCGGGTAGAGCCAGGCTTCCCCAGGTCCATCCTGAAGGACTTTATGGGCTGCGACGGGTCTCTGGACCCCGACCGCGACCGTGACCGCGACCGTGACAGGCGCCCCCCGCAGGAGGACGTGGACATTGTCATAAAGCTGGACAACACGACGGGGACGGTGACGGCGGTGGCCATCGTCATCCCCTGCATCCTGGCGCTGTGCCTGCTGGTGCTGGTCTACACCGTCTTCCAGTTCAAGAGGAAAGGAACGCCGCGCCACATACTGTACTGCAAGCGCTCCATGCAGGAGTGGGTGTGAACCCTGCCCCTGGGGGTGTCGACGTTGACCCCTGGACTACGGCCCTGACCACCCTTTGCCTCCTCTGTTTTTTTTTGGGAGGAGGGGGCACTGGCCTTTGCCTAAAACCCCCCTCCAAGAGGGGTGGGGCGTTTCTCACCCCCGTCCCCCTTTCCCCGCCCATCCGCTGAGTGTATCCGTAATGAGGTGGAAGTTTTTCAGCTCTTCCCATGGTACACTGCATCATTGTTGTCCCCCTCCCCCCAACCCCCAGTCACATCAGGTCTTTTTTTGGTGAGAAAAGGCGATGTCCAAAACATCTAGGTCTTAATCCCTTTTGCACGCTCCAAAAACGAAAAAATTTAAATAATTTCAAAAAACACAAAAACACACAAAAAAACAAAAAGCAAATTGCCCTAGTTAAACTTGCCCCGAAGCTGGCAAGCCATCAGCTC